>CM077230.1:20126291-20248791 GCA_039654775.1 Spinibarbus caldwelli | reverse complement strand
ATATTCTCGTTTCAAGTGCTATTACTCTGACATGAGTTCTGCTCCCATTGGAAAGCTTGTTTTTTTTTTTTATTGCAGATTCATACAGAAAAACTCATTTAATCCAGTGCATTTACTCATGGTCTCATATCCTCTGAAATGGCAAAGCACTCCTGGATGCCAACCGCTACGACCGAATCATTTAGCCTGTATTCGCCTACGCATTAGAGCTCTTTGGACTCGGGCTCCCACCGTTTTCCAGTGCTGTAATGTTGTGCAGGTCCCTAGTAAATCAAAAACGCTACCAGATGCAGGCGTCCTCCGAGCTTTGCCTCCCCAACCTCACTGAATGAAATGCTCTGTTTTGGGGCCTTGATTTACGCGGCGAGCGTGCGACCACAGGCATTCCTGCATAAACCTGTGGCCTCACTGCACGCTGAAGCAAAAGCCCGCGTCTGCTTGTACGTTCCCACGCTTTCCTCTGTACTGCCTGCCAGCGGAGGCTGTACCGCTGGTCTCCGGTCATTACGAGAAGAAAGACAGGCTGCGATGCAGGGAAGGCTGAAATTGTCGGCAGAATTGCCGCCAAGATGCTTTTCATTGGCTGATGACCTTGTGAGTCCTTCGTTGAGAAGAATACAGCTTTGATATCACGTTCAAAGTGGTTTGGAGTTGACGGCAACACAGCTGGAGATAGCTGAAGTTTGTACCGACAAACAAAATTACTTTGTATGTACTCCATCACAAGCAACTGCAACAGACTCTATATATATTTAGAGGTGAAACATCTGTTTTGGACCAATTCCTTTGCCCGGGGAGAATGCTGGGAGCGAGCTGTTGTCGGCTCTATTTGTTGACAGCTTTTAACGCAAGAGAAGACATCCTGTGTTTTAAAAGTAGTTTGCTCTGACAGCAACGAAACAACAAAGTGGCATGACCTGCCGCATCTGTAAAAACACCTTGTTTTTCTCTTCTAAATGACAAATGCGCGCATATCTAGGCATGAGGGTGGGGAGCATCATGTTGGACTACTCTTGACACGGGCTTCTATCAGAGGGAGTGCTTAAAAATGAGGCTTAGCCCCACCTCCATGTGGCAGGGCCAAAAAAAAGTGTGAGGATGCCGGCCTGGAGTTTTGTCGGCGATAAACAAGCAGACAGCATTCATTTTGAGGGAAAACGGCAAGGGAAACTGTTGCGGGAGGATGGAGCTGCCTTTTCCTGACAAACGGCTCGGTGTGTTCTTTTCCCAACTCTCAGCGAGTTTTTTTTTCTTCTTCCAAACAACACCTGTCACACTGTTATTGTAAAGTCCAATTAACACAGTCGTCCTAGCCGCCCTCCTTCCCTCCCCCGCCTCCTCTCTACCTGTTCTTGTCAGCCAGAGCTCAGGCTTTGTCTTAAGACCAGCCCACCAGGAATAAGGATAACAATAATGTGTTGAATCTACAATGCAATTGGTGATCAGTGAAGAATTTGTGAAGGATCACTGTTTGTGTTGGGTAAAATGACATTGAAAAGTCAATTTCTTTGCATCGGTCGATTGTTGTGATTGTAGTTGCTTCTAGGATCACTTTATTTGTTAACAATTTCAAGGGAGCATTCTGTTTTAAAAAATAAGAGTGTCCAAAATGAAGAAAGGAAAAAAAAAATGTTTTAAAAAAAAAAACTGTTTTAAGATCTATTCATGTCTATTTATCTATTCATAATATTCATGCCAAGATCTATTCATGTCGATTTCTAAAGTTTGTTTCTAAAGTTTAATACTACTTTGAAGAAAATGTGAAATAAATATGAATAATTATAGTAATGTGTAATTTCCTGGAGATCATTGCCTGTTTTCTTTTAGATGTCTATTTCTATTTTATGTTTTATTTTTATGTTAGTGTAGATATGTTATCCTGCATGTTGGTTGCACCACATGAGTTTGATTTGACAGACAGGTTTTTAAAATATTAATGAGCAATGAAGCAATTTTGTTAAAATATTTGTATTTTAGGACTTTACAAAAATACTACTTAAGTAACTGCAAACTACTTAAAAAAAAATTTGAGTCAGTTACATTATGATGTAAGGGCAGTTTATTCAGTTTATTCATTATTCATTTTTTTTAACTTAATTGTAATATACAGTAGGCTACATATAATTGTAAATGCATAATACATATATTAATGCATTTTGTTTTCTAAGTAAAAATACTGACATCTTTAGTGTATAAACAGAATACTTTTGTGTTATTTTTGTGTGTGCACTCCATTTTGTGAACTGTATGAGGTCCAGCAAGTTAATACATTGGATTTCAACTAAAATTTTTATCAGTCTTTATGACATTTTGAGGTGTTGAGTGTGAAATGCATGTAATATGCATTTATGCAAATACGTGAACGTGGAAATTATTCCTTGAATTCATTTAAAGGCCAACATTTGCATATAGAGTCATAATTAACTATTTACAACTTCGGTCCCAATGAGCTTACTGAATGTGAATATTTCTTGCAGTGGTCCACCAACCCCCCTTCCAATTAAGTATGCCGCATGAAATCTCTTCCACCGCAACAGAGCCTCGGACTCTCCCTGTGTTTGTTTGAAATGATCCAGAGAGTGCAAAGTTTGAGGCGAGGCACCAGAATTGACTCTCAGCGCCTAACCTTTCTGACAATTTCCCCTGTGTACATGCGAGAACGGGTAAAAAGTTGCCCTGATTAGTTTACAGTTTGCTCAAAAATCAGCATAATAAAGCATTTGAATAGGATGAAGAGATCTAACATCCTCTGCTTGTTTACGATCGCTCGGCAGAGATGCCACGTCGCCTCCTCTCTGACCCTGAGGCACGGAGTCACTTAATGCACTGCGTTTCCATCCTGCGCTCCCATTTCGCCGGCAACCAGCAGCGCAGGAGTTCCCAATGGAGGCCGGATAGAGAGCAGCCCCTCCAGGCAGTCCTGGGGTGCAGTTACCCCCGGCATGTGTCTCTGCATGGTAATGAAGACAGGATGCACCACCATAGATGGAGATGGAGGAGCAAGACTACTCACCAAGGACTGACCCGTGGTTCAGAGGACAGGAGACTGGCGCAGTGGGAGAGCCCCTTCGCTTGCTGATCAGAGGAACTGCGCCTTGGATGCGACGCTGAAGGCAGCGTTGAAAAAAAAAAAAAAACAACTGATTAGATGTTGCTGTCGCCCATGCAGCTAGCTGGAAAGCCTTTTTCTTATTCTGGGGCTTGTTTGTTTCTTGCCCCCTGTAAGCCTTTTGTCATCCTCAGACAGCGACGGATGCAAGATCTCTGTGGTGTGGGGCTTTGCTCGTAATTAGCTGAAAGTTCTCAGAGACTTGACAGGAAGAAAGTGTGGCAGAAGCTCAGAATGTTCGCTTGTTTGTTTCGTTTTTTTCGCCCCAAAATCTTTCTCTGAATAAATCAAAAACTCTTTCGCTCCAAGACTTTAAGACTGAATTTGAACTCTTTATTTCATCAGGAGCGTAGAGTTTTATGGTTAGTTACAGTATCAAAAGTGTGTAAACTGAGCAGTCCTTTTCGGTCCAGAAAGCAAACTTTTCTCACAAGAAATTTTGGTGCACAACGTTTGATTGCGACAGTATTTCTTGCATTTCACACCGTTTACATGCAAAACAAGGTCGATAGTATAGCATAGGGATATCATTTATAGATTCTGAAGTGTCTACATATCTCTTTATCTGCTTCTTCGGTTATACAAAGGTCCCGAGCTGTCAGATGTGTTCATCTCGGAATTAACGAGTAAAATAAACTGAGCTTTTTTATCATTGCTCTTTGGATATGAACCAAGTCTTCACCGTAAAACTAAACTTGTTTTCTTTTATTAGAGGATACTCACAACTGATGCAATATGCTGGTCTTTATGAGTCTATCCTAAAGTTCCCAGTGAGGGATAAACTACTCTTCCCTGAATCCAGATCTTGAAGGCAAAAGTGCTTCCATATTTATATTCAAGGGTAAGTTTTAACTCCTCTTAGGCCACCCTAAGCAGCTTTATGTCAAAATAACAACATTCATCCAGTCTCGTGCCCAATAATGCAAGGGAATGTCAACACGCACTACTTGTAGAAGAATTCTGACACTTCCGAAACCGAGGGCTCTAATACTGCTTAAATACTGCACTGGTGTTAAACTTCCTTACACTTTTGGTGTTACAGAATAAACTACTCAGGATCTAGAAGGTGCTCCAGGCATGGACATCAAGAGAAGAAGGGGCAGACCTCACTGTGAGTGTGCGATATTATGGCCAGGCTCGCCTACCAATAGAGGCCAGCCCGTACCCCGACAGTGCAACCTCCCGGCACAAAGGATGGTCCTGCCGCAGCTTTCCAGCCCCATTAGCACCCGAGCGTCAAGGCAAAGCTCCAGAACCTCATTCATTATTCATCGGTGCGCAGGCAGAGGCCCTGATAAATTCTCGCTTTAAGTGACAATGAGTGACAGAGCCTGGGGTTTTTTATGGCCATCCCCTCCCTGCCGCCAGTGGCGCGCTGGCCAAAGGTCCAGCTTGATCCTCCGCTAATGACCGGCATGATGTATGTGCAGCGAAGCGGAGGCTGACACCGGTGCTCTACCGTCCCGCTCCCCCAGTCCCACACCGGGGGTAAGCTCCATCCCATCCCGGGAGCTCAGCAGGCCACGGAAACTCCTCATTAGCTGGGACGCACAGGGTTAACCTGGAGGGAAGGTGGGAAGGTTAGAGAATGGAGGGTGAATGTGGGGTTTTGGTCCTAGTGGTGGGACAGTCATCTAATTTTAGATTTTGCCCTGGGATTGCAGTCCCCCCTCATGGACCACCTACCCTCACTTTCGGTGGACATTAAGTCCGTAATAAGACCCAGCAAATGTTTAAAACACTATTTATTGTTCATAAATGCATGACCTTGTCCAAGTAAACAACATTTAACATCTCAATGTGAATATGTAGGTAGGACTGTCATTGTTTTTCTGTGGATTTCTGTAGAAATTTATTGGTATCTGTAACAATACGGTGAGTATTGACTTGCTCAGGGTTTGGTATTGAAACTTCAAAGGCATTTCAACATTTTATTCTATTTTAACTTTCAGCTGGTGAAGGGGAGGGGTCCTTAGCCTCTGTTTGTATCTGTACGTCTCCAGTGATATCGATTGAATTGGATTTTAACCCCTCTTCTTTGCGCTGCACCGAAGACAAATGCTTTCAGTGGAACAAAGGCTGCATACTGTGTGTGGCTAGCTTTTGAGAGCCAAATCTCTTGGGTGCAGCCAATATATCTTTCCAAAAAAAAAAAAAAAAGATATTTCTCAGGGGAATGCTTTGCTATTCCAAGTTTCTGATGTAGACCTTGCTTCTTCTTATTGTCCTTATTGTAACGATGTCGTTAAATGGGAGTTTTAATATGTGAACTTGTTTCCTAGTGTATCTAATTGGGAAAATACTCAAGGCCAGACAATAAAAACTCTATTAGATTATAAGGTGTTTTTATTATGAGATATGAAAGTTAAATTCAGTGTAGTGTACTTTCCAAGTACAAAGAATTCTTATGTCTTAGTTTCACGTGCTAATCAAGGTGATATCAGAAGCTAATCTATGTTTGCTTTAGCCATGACAGAGAGCAAACGCGTTAGTTTATTCTAGTCTTTAGCTGCAGCTCATTAGGTCGGTGTCCCTGTTTCATCTCTGATATCTCATCCAGTCAGGAGAATTCTATTACCAAATCCCTCGGGCAGCCAGGGAATGTTCTCCCAGTACCTCGCTTATTTTGTTAGCAATAATGTCTTGGTAAGCTAACAAACATTTTAACACAACAAGCATGTTGAAAGAACTTGTAAATGTTGCCATCAAGTAATCATCTCGATTCTAAACGATTGATGAATATTCCAAGGTTTCTTGACTAATCTAACACGTGATATTTCTAATGATCAGTGGAAGGTGTATGAATTGCTATAGATAATGTAAGAATAATGTGCGTATGTTGCACTGTACGCTTGCTTTTGAGTGACACATTCCACCTTTACTAGAGCGAGAAATAGAGAAGAACTGAATGAGTAGAGCTGCCTTGTCAGAAGATATTGAAGACGAATACCTCTGGAGAGTCTGCTAGCATACCTGCTGTTTGCTGTTTGGTCAAGAATATTATAGTGCAGCCCAGGAGAGCACAATAGTATGTATATATTTAAAAATAGATGTATACATCAAAGTGCATTCAAGATGTTTGGTATCCCTTGTGGTATATTCTTTGCCTCTCATTCTTTTTCACATTCAATTGCTCTTTCCCCTTTTCTTTGGTCCTAGAAGAACTAGAAGTTGATGTTTGAGTGCTTTGTTGCATTGGCGCATCTTGATTAGTGCCACACATGAATAAGGTTTCTTGTTGTGTTGGAAATGATGGAGTTGACATGAACGTATCCTTTGATCTGGAATTTTAATGACCACCTCTAGCTCTTGTTTGAATGGATTTCCAAGGTATGCCGACAATGAGGTACTCTTGGTTTCCATGTCTAACTGGTCAGCTATGTTCGTCTGTGGCGTTTGTTATACTGTCACCATACGTTACAGCTGTTTTAATGCTGTACCGAGGAACTCTTCGGCTGATTGGACATTTCTTGGCCCTCAAAGCTGTGCCATGGCTACCTCCTTAGAAAATTCAACTCATTTTGGACATAAACAAGGCTCGATGTTCAGTGTTGATGAGATTCTCATTCCTTTGGGAACCAGTAACACAATGTCAGTGCTGTCTATCTATCTATGAACAATAGCATCTTTGCACCACAATAATAGATGTTCAAGCTGTAGTTTTTCCCTATCCTGTCATCAAATCAACACCTTTTCCTTTATCAGTTGTTGGTATTTACCACCTGCCTATTTGTGTATATGAAGTGTAATTTATCCATGTTAAAGTGTAAGCAGGTTGGTATGCATACTGACACTTTGACAGGTCTGTAGTAGTTTTTATCGGTTTCATGGCATGTAGCCAGTCAGAGGACAGAGGAAGGTGTTTTAATGGCTCTTTATCATCATATCCACCCTGATGAGAAACAGTGAAAGTTCATATTTGTAATGTCACATTTATACCCCTCTGACTGTGTGTGTGCAGGTGGAACAGGATAAAGACAACAGCCCTGTGCCCTCTGGTGCATCATGGGAGAGGAGAGGGGCTTCAGGGCGCAACTCCGTCGCTTTAGGCTGTCCTTGTTAGGAAGCTGTCAATCAAAAAGAAGACCTGGTGAACTTGTCTCACCGTAACCTTCGGAAAGAGAGAGCTTGAGGAACATATATAATATATATTTCCTGAAGAAGCTGATTTAAGCCCAGTCCTGCTGCACTAATAATCACAGGCCTCAAAACGGGAAAATGTGGCTGATGACCCTTTTAAAAGGTGGACGAGGGGGTTCATGCAGATATGTAAAAAAACAAAACAAAAAAACACCCACAGTGGCAAAATAAGTCAAGGAAAGTGAATAGACACAGTCATGGATGCACACTGCCATCCAGTGGTGGAGGGTTGGAACTTCACTCTTATTTATTACCACTCTAACCTGGTATTAGGATTTCAAGAGAGTAGTGTCTCTCATATTTTAGCTCAGTTGTTGATTGACAGGTGAGTAGGCTGTCTTTTAATGATGTATAGGATGTATCAGAACAGATTTCTACAAATGCAATGTAGTCACATGCGTTTTTGAATGGCTCATATATTGTTAATGTTTCATTAGAGTATTGTATACATTTGACCAGTGCACGATTATTTTTGAAGAGCACAGAAGCATGGGCATTTCTGCCTTTGATGTCACATCTCGCGATATCTCCAGGGTAAGCTAGTGTCTGGCTTTTGATTCCCTTGTTTCTGTTTCTCTCTGTTCTGTTGCTTGTATAAAAAAGCAAACAAAGATAACGAGGTGGTGTCACTTGCGAATAGCTCGAAATGGATGTCAACACAAGTGGCCTGTTGCATGAAGCTAGCTGAACAAACTGAGTAGGATTAAAGTTGACAAAATCAAACAAACCCGACCTGGTTTAGATCACACTGAAGGTGGAGCGGATCAGCACAGCGTCAGTCGGATTCACTTCTCGCGATAGTCGGCGCACTTTTCTGCTGAAGATTAGATGTCATTATTAACTCTTTCCCCGCCAGCGGTTTTTTTAAATTTTTTTAAGTTGCCAGCCACCGCCAGCATTTTTGATTTTCACCTAAATTTGACGGCCCTCAGAATATTTTCTGCTATGAATATATGAACATGTCATATATCAAAATAAAGAACCGAGCCTTTGCTTTTAATAATAATAAATATTTTATTCTATCTTCACGTGTTCATGTTTTATCACCACTTGAATGCACATAGGTTTCATCAGAAATACAAGATTTTGGACAAAAAAAAAAAAAAAAAAAAAAAAACAAGAGAAAAATGCATTTTTATCAAAGTAGTGCATTTTCAAGCAAAATATTCAAATGCCATATTCTTTCACCGGTAAATAATTATATGAATAAATGAAATTGCATTCAATAAACACAACAAACAGACCCGCACACACACACACATAGGCTACATTCATAGCCTACATATACTGCACACACACACACACATATATATATATATTATTTTTTATTTAAATGCAAATCTTAAAATTAATTGGCACTTCATATAACAGTTATATGAATATATTATATGAATTATAAACAATTATAATTTCTGTAATATAAATAATAAGTAGCCGCAAATGTCGAGCAATTTTGTTTCTAAAATTCTTTGACTGCAAACTGCTTTAATTTGCAGTCACGGACTGCAAGTTACATTAACTTACGCTACACAGCTACCCTGCCCCGGAGCAGGTTTTGTTCTGGTTAAGAGATCGCATACCCAAACTGGACCAATCAGCTGTGAGCAAAGTGACATACAGGTGCATCTCAATAAATTAGAATGTCGTGGAAAAGTTAATTTATTTCAGTAATTCAACTCAAATTGTGAAACTCGTGTATTAAATAAACGCAATGCACACAGACTGAAGTAGTTTAAGTCTTTGGTTCTTTTAATTGTGGTGATTTTGGCTCACATTTAACAAAAACACACCAATTCCCCTCAACAAATTAGAATACTTCATAAGACCAAAAAAAAAAAAAAAAAAAAAAAAACATTTTTAGTGAATTGTTGGCCTTCTGGAAAGTATGTTCATTTACTGTATATGTACTCAATACTTGGTAGGGGCTCCTTTTGCTTTAATTACTGCCTCAATTCGGCTTGGCATGGAGGTGATCAGTTTGTGGCACTGCTGAGGTGGTATGGAAGCCCAGGTTTCTTTGACAGTGGCCTTCAGCTCATCTGCATTTTTTGGTCTCTTGTTTCTCATTTCCTCTTGACAATACCATAGATTCTCTATGGGGTTCAGGTCTGGTGAGTTTGCTGGCCAGTCAAGCACACCAACACCATGGTCATTTAACCATCTTTTGGTGCTTTTGGCAGTGTGGGCAGGTGCCAAATCCTGCTGGAAAATGAAATCAGCATCTTTAAAAAGCTGGTCAGCAGAAGAAACTTTGGTTTTCAAAAAACACAATGGACCAACACTAGCAGATGACATTGCACCCCAAATCATCACAGACTGTGGAAACTTAACACTGGACTTCAAGCAACTTGGGCTATGAGCTTCTCTGCCCTTCCTCCAGACTCTAGGACCTTGGTTTCCAAATGAAATACAAAACTTGCTCTCATCTGAAAAGAGGACTTTGGACCACTGGGCAACAGTCCAGTTCTTCTTCTCCTTAGCCCAGGTAGACGCCTCTGACGTTGTCTGTGTTTCAGGAGTGGCTTAACAAGAGGAATATGACAACTGTAGCCAAATTCCTTGACACGTCTGTGTGTGGTGGCTCTTGATGCCTTGACCCCAGCCTCAGTCCATTCCTTGTGAAGTTCACCCAAATTCTTGAATCGATTTTGCTTGACAATCCTCATAAGGCTGCGGCTCTCTCGGTTGGTTGAGCATCTTTTTCTTCCACACTTTTTCCTTCCATTCAACTTTCTGTTAACATGCTTGGATACAGCACTCTGTGAACAGCCAGCTTCTTTGGCAATGAATGTTTGTGGCTTACCCTCCTTGTGAAGGGTGTCAATGATTGTCTTCTGGACAACTGTCAGATCAGCAGTCTTCCCCGTGATTGTGTAGCCTAGTGAACCAAACTGAGAGACCATTTTGAAGGCTCAGGAAACCTTTGCAGGTGTTTTGAGTTGATTAGCTGATTGGCATGTCACCATATTCTAATTTGTTGAGATAGTGAATTGGTGGGTTTTTGTTAAATGTGAGCCAAAATCATCACAATTAAAAGAACCAAAGACTTAAACTACTTCAGTCTGTGTGCATTGAATTTATTTAATACACGAGTTTCACAATTTGAGTTGAATTACTGAAATAAATTAACTTTTCCATGACATTCTAATTTGATATGCACCTGTATATCTGATGCAATGAAGCCACTCCCCCGTATCTCTAGCTCCAAATTAAGGCTGGCCACACACTAGACGATTTTCAAATCTTAAACGATTTTAAAACCATGGGAGACCACAGACATGAAGACAGTTCAACAGATTTTTAGCCTTATAATCCTCTGATCGCACACACTAGACGATTCGACCAGACTGCGAGACCACACACTTGATGATTTTAAGAACGATTTCACAGTGACACGTGATCTCAAACGTGACTAGAGAAGAAAAACAAATAGAGGACAATCAACGTCTTCAGCTGGCTCTCCCGCTGTGTGTTTTGTTTCACAGTGATAAACAAAGTATAACAAAGAATATGGGTGATGTACTCTGCTTTGGCGGCATATTTGTGGCTCCTAAGTTTCAGTTATAGAAGCACATCTGGGAAGTGACACTTGCTCGCTTTCATTGGCTATCGCGGGTATCATGTCAGAGGTAGACCGATCAAGAGTCGTAAATATCAAATATGTTTGATATTTATGATTTGAGTTCGGTGACGCTACATCTCAATCGGGAGCAGTTAAATAATTGTAATGACACCACACAATAGAGGATTTTCTGGACAAAAAATCGCTTGCGACAAGCCGCGAATGGGGCCACGTCCCCCGATCATTCTGGGGATGCAAATTGGCCTTAAAATCCTCTAGTTTGTGGCCAGCTTAAAGGAGCTGGAGATACGGAGGTTAACGAAACCCGCTCAAAACCAAACCACCTTTTTGAGCTCAAACAATTCAGTTTGCTCAAACTAAACACAAACTTACCTGGGTAAAAAACAAAAACGGCAACAGGCCTCAGGTATGATCATGTTGTCATAAAACCTACATGATGGGATTTAAAAATATAAAAGATACGCTGAAAATGTCATCAGTATTCATAGCTTTCAGTCACGTGACCGGCTCGAAGACTTGGAGGGCAAAACATCCATAGAACTGCTGCACAAGCCTGTCAATTGTCAATCTGTTTCCCAGCCGCAAATATTTAGATCACCTCTCAAAAGAATAAAACAAAGGTATTTCTGGACAAAATGCAAGTTCATAAACAGTGCGACAAAACGTTGTAAAAACACTTAAAGTGCCATAATTTATTTAAAACGGTAATATTAAAAGATCAAATTCAGCATTCACCATATTAAAGATGCATAATTTACATAGGCAAGCAGATGAGGCCAGAATATGAGCAATCTGCTTAACGGTTCAGTGTTTTCCTTCTAATGGTTTTCTATGGGAAACCATTTAACGTGAAACTTTGCACATTGCGTTAATATTCTGCCTTCATCTTCTTGCCTGTACAAAATATACATCATCAATGAGGCATTTTACTATATTACTACTTAATGCAAACTGCGTAAAAATAACTGGTGGTCAGTGGAGCAAAGCTTTGTTTTGCCCTCCAGGTGGGCGTTCCTATAAGGGCGTGACGTCACGTGAAAACTATTAATAGTTAGAAACAGCTGTCCACACGCAGGAACATTTGTTCTTACCAAACCATTTTCTTGTTTGTGAATTTGGAAAACCATTTAAACAAGCATTTCTCGTGGAATTGAAACAACTGTTCTCACATGAGCATGTTCTGGTAAACATGAATGCAAATGAACGCCCAGACATTTATAACAAAGAAAATGAAAGAAACTTGAACAGCCTATCTCACACGCATCTATTTCCTCATATCTGTGAATTCATTCTGCTTGAGAAGGCCATCTACAAAAATAACACACATTACCACAGCAAGACAAACCTTTCACACCCGATCAGTTAATATTTGCAACACTTGAAGAAGTACTCTGCATAATCTAGTCTTTTTTGAATACCAAGCTTAGTATTGGTATTGCCTTTAACCCTCTGGGGTCTGAGAGGGTTTTAGGACCCTAGAGTTTTGACATGCTCTGACATTTGTTTTTTGTTTTTGTTTTTTCCCCCCAGTACCTTAAACACATATTAATGGCTAAAGTCTGATTACACTATAATCAGCACAAACTGGGCTGCAATAATGTGTGAGCAGCATCAATGTACATGTTTGTTTTTTTGGAGAAAAAGTTTATGCATGGTTAGTGAAAAACTAAAATTTAAGTCAATGAAATTAGACCATAAAACACATACAGAATATTTCTTCACAAGACTTTTGAGAACTGGATGTGATACACTAGAGTTTTTGCTCCAAAATGATGTGAAAATCATCCTGTTCACTCATTTACAGAAAACAATATACTGATTTAACTTTTGTAAGACATGATTTGTTAGAAAGGCTGCATGCAAGGGCAATAGCCATGAATATTTAGTGATTCACACTTGAGAGACAAAGGGCCTCCCATAATGAGCCATCAGTCAGTAATGTGTCTGTTAGGCAGGTAACAAAGAATGTGAGGAGAGTAAAATAATGGGAGTTTTGATAATTTGTATTTTATTTACAGCACAGCTATACACAGAGAAGGTTAAGGACACATGATTGAACATACTGATCAAAACACTGACACTTGAACAGTAACACACCTTTGTGCTGAACTTTTATGACTTGTGGTTTTATATTTTATAGAACATTTAAAAAACATCCTGGCATTATGAGACGTTTAGATGCATTGAAATGACACATTTCAAAATGTTTCACTTGATTTCATACATGTAGTCAGGAATTATAGTTTGGGAAAAGACTAACTAGTAAAATGTGTACAAGTTACGTCACAATAACACAATAATAACTAATGCAAGTAGTCTTACTCATCAGAATGATCTCCACTGGATTAAGCTGCGCATTGCATCATGTTCTTCTTCTGAGGTAAATTCAGGGTTATTCCCCTCAGCGCGTCTTCTTCCAGAAACAAAATGTAGCCGGGATGAACTTAAATCTTCACGTTTGTTTACAGTGGTAATGTGGGCGTTTACATGTCCGCGCATCTCACGAGGATTTTTAAAATTTGAAAAGCGGAGCCACTCGTGGGCAAGACATTACTGTATATATAATAGTGTGTTTAACTTCATGCAGCACTGCGCAGACCGATCCGTGAGCCGCTTGCAGCCGGGAGCGGAGTTGAAAGCGGAGATGTCAAGTCAGACGCTGCTCCTAAGAAGTTGATTAAGTGGTACTACAGACTCCCACAAATTTAGGGTGAAACTCATGCAGTTGACGCTCTTGTGCCACAAATCCATTCTCACGCAGTGAAAAGCAGCCTCATTTGAAATTGTAGCAATGGAATATTGGTGAGAAAGAGATTTGGCTCCAGTTTCCGCTTTGGAGAGCATCAGTATTTTCTATTTTCAACGTGTTTTTTCAACATGTTTTCCCAATCACAGACATCTGTTGATTTCATGACCGCAATGGTCAATCAGAGAATTAATTCACCGTTCAATGCTTGCAAATCAATATAGCAAAGAATGTGTAGACATTTTCTAAATAAGATATATTGTAAATAAAACATTATGCAGTGTAGAGAAATCCATTGATTATAACAGAACTTAGTGAGATTGCGATGAATTTGAGTGACAGCTTTTTAGTGTTTATAATGGAAGTGCAATTTGCACACTTTCTTGGCTATACATAATCTATTCAGAATTTTGAACGTGTGTGTGTGTGTGTGTGTGTGTGTGTATATATATATATATATATATATATATATATACTTTTTTTGTGCTGCTTAAGAGGAACAATGGTGCAATACACACAGCAAAGTTTTGGGATTGACATAAAAATCCCTCATATAAATGCGATTCACTTTCGGAATTGTAATTATGGATATAGCGATAACCAAATGGAAGGTGGAAAAAATAGGCCTATAGTTTGTCAAAACAGATGTGTGTTGAGCAATGTAAATTCAGAAAAACAGATTAATAGAAAAAATATGTATATATTAATTTTGGAATTATCTGTAAAAATAATGACTTGTGATGTAGCCTGGAATTAAGCCACATCATGTTGATTAGTATGACCAAAGGAGAACTGACCCCCTGACTGAGCCTGGTTTCTCCCAAGGTTTTCTTTTTATTTTATTTATTTATTTATTTATTTTTTTTTAACACCCCCCCATACCACTAGTGTGAATTCTTAATTTAATTTGAACTCAAAAGTTTGCAGCCCCCGGGTACAGATAATGTCTATAATGAAACAGATCAGTGGTGTGCAGTGGTGTTCTGAAATGAGGAGGCAAAGTCCTCACAGTATTTTTAATTAAATGTAAATTCATGTCCCAGTCACATTTTCTTGGTTAAATAAACATTAATTACATATACACTAAAAAAAAAACTTTTAAAACTTTAAAACAATTTTTTTGGAACTACAGTCATCAAAGCACAGTAAATATTGGTCACAGACACCAGAATTACCTTTAATTACACCACAGGTCATGTTTTGAGGCCATTTCAAGTCTCATTTTGATATAACAAAGTAAGTGTGTTTACTTAATAGTTGTTTGTTTACTTTTTTTAGTCTTCCCATTTTATTGTTCATTCAGGGCCACAGCTCTGCAGAGTTTAGTTCCAACCAGCACCAAATCACACCAGCTTGGAAGTTTCTAGTAATCCTGAAGACCTTGATTAGCTGGAACAGGTTTGTTAAGCCCCATTTCCACCGCAGGAACTATGGACTTTGGGGCGGTACTCGGTGTGGTTCCACCGCAGGAACCGGGATCTAAAAAGAGTTCTGTGTACAAATTTGCCCCTCAGAAAGTCCCTGCTCAGGTGGTAGTACTTTTTCAAAGGTCAGGAACTTTCGGGGGTGATTGGTTGAGTTCAAGCAGCATTATTTCAAACACCATTTATTTGCATATATTTTTTTAAATATTAATGTTATTGTGTAATGGAATGTAGTTTTAAAAGTATTTCAGGTGAGAATGTAGTTGTTTAAAACTCAAATCTGCGGTTTATTTATAAAGACCACGCCTATTTGAAAATGTGCTTCGCTGATTTCGGAGACGTGAGCTCCACGCGATCACCGGGCGCTCAGTGCTCATGTTTCCCGATGAGAGCAGCCTCAACTCGGCTAGTCCTTCTGACATTTGCCGCTGGCTCCGATGTCTCTGTAGTGGTTAATAATCATTTAACATATTTATAACACAGATAATGGTGCACAATATGAAAGAAACTTAATAAACAGCATATCTTATGCTGAATCGCTGTTTTAGGCCCCGTCATGACCTCTTGTATATGTTCTTAATTCCTACTTTATGTGGATAAAAAAAAAAAGAGTTAAATTCAGCTAATTGTGTTTAATATTATTTTGTAACTACTGTATAATAGATTTTTATTAAATTTCAATTAACATGCAATTAAGCATCTGAAAGCATTACATTCAGTTCGCACTTAAGTATATTCTTTTACGGTATATTATTTTCATAATACTCTTTTTAAAAGTATTTTAACGTACTTCTGTTTCACACTGTTTTTAGCATACTATGATTTAGACTGCATTAACCTTAATCTTGTATGCCATATACTGTAGCACAGAACTGGGATGCAGCCATAGTTAGCACACGGCGTTATGCCCGTGAGATGTTTATGTAAGCAGGCGGTACACCATCATGTGGACCATTGCCAGACAGCCACAAAACATGAGAAATATGGTTGCAAGTACAGAAAAGATTTCTTAGAGGTCAGAGGGCTGGTTTTGTCCTGTAGCAGTCCCTCGAAAGGTGCTGGAGCAGGTTCAAAAGGTTGTAGAAAAACAGAAAATGTTACCAGCAAGATTAATTGGTACATGTGTACGTATTTTCAATCCACACACAGGTAACAGCTTTCAGACCGAATACACCCAATAAATCTGCATATTGATCAAATGGCGCTTAGCTTAATCAAATGGCTAAATGAGCTTATCATAATTTAAGTGTGCTTAATGTAGCCTAGAATGAAAAGAGAAATCTTCTCATTTAGGAATATTATTTCTATCAACATAGTATTTAAACTAAAAACTAAAGGGTCTAGATAATAAAATATAGTTTATAATGTTGTACAGATAAAATCGCTATACTGAAAAATGTATTAGCTGTGCTAATAGTAACTATCAGCTGTGTCCAAATTCAGAGGCAGCATTCGAAAAGTGAATGCATAATAGTGGCATGACAAAGGCTGTCCCAATTTGAAGGCTCCTTCAAATGCAGCCTCAAAATGCATCCTTTGCAGCCCAGGCTATCCCAAAAATTCACTGTGCACTGGTAATGACAGGATTTTTTTTTTTTTTTTTAGAGAAAATGATGGATTATACTTTTAAATGTAAGTATTGCATTTCAGCTGACTCTTATGATACAAATGTAAAAGAATAAACACTTTAAATTGGTTCAAATATTGACATATATCTTACTAAGATGCTAATTGCACAATGTAAACATATTGTGAAAAAAAGTCACTTGCGGGGTGGGTCACTTTGCTTTCAGTTGATTCTTTTTTTTTTCTTTTTCCTTTTAAAGGGGAAGGTCAGAAGGACAAATGATGTTGAAACTAGAAATGTATCTTGTTTCAAAAATAAATGTTTAGAACATACCTGTCTGAGTGCAATAAATATTCTTTTTCCAAAGTTGTGTGCATGTAACTTCAGTATAGGAGGCCCTATATAGTTCAGTCCCAGAGATATGGAGAACTCAATGTGGCTCCATGTCCAGATTGTTGAATATTATCAATTTTCAGTGGTCGAAAATCAAATGAGTTACAGGCAGGCAAACGTTGGAGTAAAAACTTGAAAAGTGCTTGTTTCCCATTTTTGAATGGTCACCACTGGCATATAATGCAACAAAGATTACTAAAGTCAGCAGATTTTACTGATAGGCCTACCAATCTCTATATAAAAATAATTTAATGATGCTGCCATTATTAAACCTGTGACATTTAATATTTTAGCTTTCATCACTATACATGTTTATAATTCTTCAGAAAAAAATATTTACAAAATCAAAAATTTGAGCCGGGGAAGTTTCTGAAGTTTGGTTTATTTGACAATGACCCTTTTGTAAATGTGCTTTTGAGAAAGAACAGACTTCCGGAAGTGGTTGATCACCCTTTGATACAGCCAACTTCCCACCACCTATTTTGTTGTAGGTACCATGTCTGTTTAGGTTTTATACCTTGTTTTATACTTTTGTGCGACTAACTGAAGAATCTGTTTATCCTACATCCTGACATGACACATGAAAAACTAAGGTGAACTATATTGTATTCAGCATTAAAGGTGAATGTGATGGCATCAATTTACTGATTCGATTCAATATAGTTTCAAGTTGAGAAGTTCTGCCAGAACTCTGATCTTCCGAAGTTAAATTTGTGTGAATGTTTACATGTCTCTTGTTCTCGTGACCAGGTGCTGCTTAAAACATTTGGTGATATAGGTTTCTATAGGGTCTAGGCATTCTGCGCATTATGCTCATAAGTCTTTAGCTTATTTAGCTTACCTTTTTTGAGCTGTCATTTGGGATCCATTTTCTCACCTCTGTTTAACCCTGGCTGTAAGGCCAATAGGGAAACGGACTGCCCAGTGAATGACTGTGATGACTGCAGCACCATACAACACATTAATAATCAATAAAGAATCCTTTGGAAGACACACCAAAGTCTCCTGGTCTTTGCATCTGAATTTCCTACACTTTCATAGCATGCATTTTCTTAAATTTGTCCAGTTGTAATGTGTGTTTTAGTTTTTAAAAGCAAATTTAATGGTATAAAACCCATTTAAAAACCTAAACCTCATCAAAGCAGATATATTTAGCCAGTGAACATTCACACTAATACTTTGAGTCATTGCCACAAGTTATAGCAGGAAGTTGATTTTATAGTCGGCATGCGTCTTTGAATATTAAATGTGACAGACAAAAAAAGGTACTAAAGAGAAGTAAAGAAAAGTGTAATTCACATGCATTTACTTTTGGTGCCACTGTAAAAAGTGGTGATCTGCAGTTGTTACCTTACAGCGCTATTTCTACCTGACTTATTTTGTAAAAATGAGGTTTAACCAAAAAAAAAACAAAAAAAGGAGAGAGAGAGAGAGAGAAATGAACATGCAAGGAAGTGGTATCTCGCAGTGCGGTCTACATGCAGAGGGCTTGGAAAGTGAGAAATAGACAAGAATCAAAAAAGTTTTGTGAGAGAAGAATATATATATATATATATATATATATATATATATATATATATATTTTTTTTTTTTAATGAGATTGACATTAAGTCATTTATGTATATTGAGGATGAAATATCAATATCACAATGTTTTCTAAACAGTTTTGTTTGTATATGAGGCATGTTTAAATTAAAAAAGTAAATTTTAATGAGATATTCAGACAGCCTATTAGATAATGAGGGTAACAAAACTTATAGGAGGACTTTGCTGATTTTTGAGGAACTTAGGCACAATGTGGGAATATATATTTTTTTATAGCCCTTAGCTATAAAAAGGCTCATAGGTGAAGGTTCTATGAAATGGTGTGGGTTTGGCAATCAAGACTAGCCTTCTACCCAGGCTTACTGAAGCACCCATTGGAGTAAGCGAGAGGCTGATGACCCTCTGTAACCCCCTAGCACAGTGGTTCTTAATTCCAGTCCTTGTGACCCACCGCTCTGCACAATTTGTGTCTCATCACTTCAGACGTTTGTTCAATTCGACCATAAGTGCCTTGCGAAGTGGACTTTACAGAATAATCCGCCATGATTCCCGCTCGAAGGGAGTGTATTCCTATGTCCCTATATTGTTTTCTGTGAATGTATGAGACTTCCAGTTCATTAGCCGCTGTTGGGAAATAATGAAAAGACTAACAAAGTGCAGTAAACGGTAAAAACGTTTGCACTACATACCAGTGTCTTCATGATTAAGATAATACATTAAAATAAAATGGTAAGACACAATAGTTTGCAAAATCAAGCAGCAAAACGCACTATTTTGTAGAGCTAAAAATAGCTGGAAGCCAGACACATTCAATTTACAAATGGCCGCGACTGCTCTTATGGGAAAAATACAGTGGTTCCATTCAAAGGGCATTAAAGTGTCCGAGACAAGAATTTAAATTGTATTTATTTACAGAGGTATGCCACACGTCACACTACACAAAATTATGTCAGTATATCGTCACAAACAGACGTTTTGTTTTTTTTTTTCATCTTTGAAAATGCATGTGTAACAGTATTTTTAGATCTGTGTGCGTTCGTTGTTAAAGAGCAGCCTAATAAACATGTCCTGCCTATCATTAATGTTAATCAAAGAACAAATCTTTCACTGATGTTGATTGAATACCTTTCGTAACTTTAATAAAGATTAATCAATATTTCATTTATTAAAGGAAAACTGCATATTTTTAAAATTTTATTTCAATTTCTGTAGGCATAGGCTACCTGAAATTGTTTCAGTTGTATTTATTTACACTATTGCTAATTGATTAGTTTTTTTCCTATTGTATTACTGACTCTTTACTTATCTTTAGCAATTTAATGTTGAAATTAGTCTAGCTGTTTTTGCTGGTATTTTTGTTCAAACCATATAGGCAAAATATTCTCTTGTAGGCCTAAATAGGCTGCTGATTTATGCTCATGTTATTCAGCTGTAACAGAATGCTTTGTAAAAAGACACAGAATAAATATGTTTGACATCTGAATGTTTGAATTATTTATTTTTTTTTTTTTACATTATTGCAAATCGAAACTAGGAATCGATCAAATTCAAATGATATCCAACCTGAATTGGAACAGAGTTCATGCATGGAGCTTTTAACAAGCTGGTTATTTGAATCAGGTGTGTTAAATAAGAGAGACATGCAAAATATGCACGCTGCTACCCTGTAAAGTGCATATGCTCCCAAACTGCCATCAGACAACAGTGGTTTATAAAAAGTCCTTTGAATTTACTTAATTTTATTGTGTACATCGGTTGCACATGATCAGAATGTGTTCAACTGACAATTGTCCTCTTTTTCTCAATGACTTATTGCTTGCCAAACCAAAGTATTTCATTCACGTTAAGAAAACTTAAAATAATCATGCTGATTCAAGATATTATTTGTCATTACTGATTGCCATTACACAAATGTATTGTTTACTGTTAAAGTGATTTCATTGCGTCAAAGGTACCAACTTGATTTCTTAATGCTAATCTTAATTTTAATCGAAGGTATTAGAAATTATTAGCAAAGAAAAAAAATGTGCAATTTCATTATGTCTCTGGTACCAGAGTAGTATAAACCTAACTTCATTTACGTAATCTCTACATGTACTATAGACGTGCAAATGTGTGAATACAAAATCATAAATCTAAAAAATACATACTGGCATTGACAACAATAAAGGCAAAAAGCAAGAGTTGGTATTAAATTTTGCTGTATTGAGTTGTCAAACTTTGCAAATATGGAGGACTGAACACAGCTGCCATTAATTGATTACACAAGTATCAAAACAAAAACACTTTAAATCAGCAGCATATTCAAACATATACATAATGTATCCTCAAAGTGGATTAATAAGAACGGCAAGACATTTATAAACCTACTTAACTGTTGTCACTGTCGATTAAGAACAGCAAAGACATTTGTAAAAAAAAATCTTAACTGTCACACTAGACTTAAAAGTGCATATACAAAATAGGAAACTGTTAGAACAAACAGTGCATTCTGAAGAAAACACAAAACACTTAAATAATCCAAACATGGCACAAAGTGAATAAGTTGAAATAGAACAAGAGCTTGTTACAATTCACTACCAAGGTTAACCATGCATCTTATAGGGATAGTTCACCCAAAAATGAAAATTCTGTCTTTAATTATTCACCCTTCATGTTGTTCCAAACCCGTAAGACCTTCGTTCATCTTCGGAACACAAATTAAGATGTTTTTGATGAAATCTGCGAGCTTTCTGACCCTCCATAGAGAGCAATGCAACAGAAATGTTCCCAGACCCAGAAACGTATAAGGACATTGGTAAAATAGTCCATGTGACATCAGTGTTTCAACTGTAATTTTATTACAGTCTTGAAGCCCACCAGGGCGGCGCAGACGAGGCTGAAGCCCTCCAGGGCGGCGCAGACGAGGCTGAAGCCCTCCAGGGCGGTGCAGACGGAGCAGGAGACCTCAACAGCAGAGCAGACGGAGCCCACCACGGCAGAGCAGATAGAGCAGGAGACCTCCACAGCAGAGCAGGAGAACAGCATGACGGATCAGGAGAGCACCACAACAAATCAGGAACCCACAGCAGAGGCTGGGACCTAGGGAAAACTGAGACACAGGAGACAGGCAGAGCATATATGGCCTCATGGACTGAGGCAGGGAACATAAGAAGTTCATTGATATTTTCACTAGTAGCAACTGAGCGGGCAGACGGTTCATAAATGGTCTCTAGGGCAGTGACAGGGTTAACGGGACAGACCTGGGGTGTATTTATAGTATCTGAGTTTACGACAGGCAGGATTATGGGTTCAGAAGTGGGTCCTTGTGCTGTGACAGGGCTACAAGAGCCCACAGGGAGCTCAGGTGAGATCTCTGGGGTCGTGACTGGACTAGTGGGGCAAATAACAGGTTCATTAGTGAGCTCTCTGGAAATTACAGGGGTAACGGGACGGAAATGGAGTACATTAATGGTTTCTGAGTTCAGGACACACAGTTCAGGGTTAGATTCCTTAACAGACACAGGCAATACAAACAGTTCAAAATCAGACATATTAGTTAAGATGAGATGGACAGACCGTTCACAATCAGCCACCATGGCTGGTTCAGAATGGGGCAACTGTTCAAAAGCGGCCTCTGTGGCCGTGATAGGGCAGGACGAGAGTTCAGGGACAGCCCTTCTGGCTGTGACAAGACAGGACGAGGATACGCAGACGGCCTCCATAGCCGTGACAGGACAGGATGAGAGTTCAGGGACAGCCTTCATAGCCGTTTCAGGGCAGTATGAGAGCTCACAGACGGCCTTCATAGCCGTGACAGGGCTAGACGAGGATTCGCAGACGGATACCACTGACGCCTCTGGAGGTTCTGCAGCAGTTGCCGCCACCTCTGGAGGTTCTACAGTGGTACCGTAGGAAACGAGAGAGAGTTCTTTGCTGGGCGCCACCACCATAAAAGGGTCTAAAGCGAGCACCGCTGCTTCAGGAGATTCTGCAGCAAGTGCCACCTCCTCTGGAGAAGCTGCAGCGGGTGCCATCGCCTGGGGCAGTTCTGTGGTGGTATATGCAGCCCAAATGCAACATAAAACGATCCCCATCATGGGAAGCGCTTCGGACAGGGAACTCAGTTCAGGGACAGGAGGGCTAGAATGAGTGGGTTTGGGGATACCAGCTGCACGTGCAGACACCAGCGGTGCATCACTCACACTAGACATCAAACTGGGAAATCGGAGCACTGACCTTGAATATCTGGATGTAACGGACAGAACGTCACAAGACTCTGGATGATCAACTGTGACGTGACGAGCCTCTGGCGGATCAGCTGGTACGTGACGAGGCTTTGGCAGATCAGCTGGTACGTGACGAGGCTTTGGCAGATCAGCTGGTACGTGACGAGGCTTTGGCAGATCAGCTGAGACGTGACGAGACTCTGGCAGATCAACTGAGACGTAACGGGACTCTGGGCGATCAGCAGTGACGTGCTGGGACTCTGGGCGATCAGCAGTGACGTGCTGGGACTCTGGGCGATCAGCAGTGACGTGCTGGGACTCTGGGCGATCAGCAGTGACGTGCTGGGACTCTGGGCGATCAGCAGTGACGTGCTGGGACTCTGGGCGATCAGCAGTGACGAGACTTGGGTCAGGAATGACAGCTGTGACGAGACTTGGGTCAGGAGTGACATGACGGAGCGTCGTTGTGGCCGCCATTTTGTGAATGGGCTCTGCTACGACTGCCATCTCAGTCACAGACGCGGTGTCGCGTTCCTCTTCCGCGACACCCACAGTAAACGAAGAGCCAGCGCACAGCAAAGCATAGTCTATAAAGTCCTTTAGACTGCAATGAAACTTCCCCTCTGGTAACCATGACTTTATGGGCTCACTGAGTCCAAAACGAAAAATGTCTTTTAGTACGACCTCATCAAAAGGCACCCTATTAGATAACTCACAGAATTGTGAGACGTACTCCTCAATGGCTAAACTCCCCTGTCGCAGATCGAGCAGCTGATTGAATGGGTCCATACCTGACCAGGGTTCCTTCGAAAAGCTGCTGGATCCTTGTGTGGCCGAGTATTCTGTTACGGGGCTGACGAGACGAGAGTCGTGCGGATCCATGTGCAAGCTTTTATTTAAAGACATGGTCATAAATACAGGCAGGGTCAAACAGTGGCAAACAGGTATGGCAGGAACGAGACAAAGAGTAGTCCTAGGGCAAGTGTGGGTCGACGATCGGCGAACAATATCCAACGGGGCAAGGCAGAGCAATAATCCAGGTACACGAGCAATAATCCAAACGAGGGCAAACAGAGTCCGAACGGCAAGGCAAGGGTTAATCCAGGAAACACGGGCTAGAATAAAACACGGGAAGACAGGCAAGGCAAGACTAAGACAACTCAGAGGGCTTCGTAGGGTAGCTATCACTAGGATATTTGCGTACAATACTCGGCCATCTGACTGAGGAAATCCATGGCTTAAGTAGTGTGTGTGATTGCGAGATGGGTATCAGGTGTGAGCATGTGATTAGGGAAATGGCTGCTGGGAAATGAAGTCCGGGGTAATGTGTGGTGTGAGAGTCAATGTGATGGAAGGGTGACCTCTGGTGGCGAACAAATGGAGGTCCATGGACCAGATTCATGACAAAATCTAATGTTCAGAAAACTGCTTCATTTTTATTTATTTATTTATTTTTTATTATGAGAGACAGCAAATAAGCCAAATTAGCAAGCTGACATGATAACAGGGTTATCCTGAAATGCCCAGTTGTCCGGCGAGGATCGGTTAGTTACAGACGGTGCAGCTTTCTCTCGCAGCAGAAGCGTTTCTGCAGTTGACTCTGGCTGCTTGTTAATACTCGGTTCAGTTGAAACCGACGTGACTGCCGCTAACAGAAACACTATATTGTAAATTAAGTATTTTATAATATTTATATTTTCACTATGTTATAAATATTTTATCTGTGAAGAGCCATGCTTGTGAAAGCCACCGTCTCTACACCGCCTGCAGCGAAATCGCCCGCGTTTTGGCTCTCTATCGTTAAATATACGTTATCTCATTGAAAATGAGCTAGAAAAAAATGAGCTAAGTTAAGTTAGACACTCGTGACTGTCCCGTGTGGAAAAGCAATTCACACGGTCAGCAAAGTTTCAATGTACAGACAAACTGTGGAAAATAGAGCCACAATATTTACTTTTATGAAAAATACCCCCATTTATAAAAAGGCCTAAGACTGTTGGCCACCGGTTGTTGACGCTTAATGATAAACTAGCAGAGAGTGTTAAAGTGTTGGTCATCATTGTAATTGTTATACACTGCGAAAACTGTTATCTAGTGGAAATATCGCCTACATGAAAACAAATATAAAAGATTTTGCTGAACTTTTGAGTAAATCGGTGTTCGTCTGAGATGAGCTGCTGAATCTTTTAGTTTTTGGCGCTCGATTCAATTTCTTCTTTTACGGCAGTTTGTCATCCCTCTCAATGATGCAATACCGCCACCATCTGCTCTGGAGTGCCCCTGTTGTCTCAAAATCGTCAAAACTCAATTGGATCGATTTCAGTTTTAGATTCAATCAATTCCCATACATTCCATTAAATTAATAGGAAATCGTACGAATTTAATGAGAAAACATCACCTAACAAGTCAGCGTTTTTAAATCTGAAGTATCCCTGTGCATTCTTAGGGGCCATTCACACAGAACGCGTTTTTCCATTCCAATGCGCTACTTTTCCATTGTTTTTCTAAAAATATACACATCATAATTTATTCAGAGAAATAACTGACTGAGAAGCAAGAAGCTTTATTTCAAGATGATGCATGGTAAGTTAAGCGTTTTATTTCAGTACAACATAGAACAATAGTAACAGGCTATTATTCATTGTATATTCAAATCAATTTCTGATACTAATACGTTCATATTTAATGATTACTGAATAATTACGTACATAAAGAAATACAGTTGGCTATATTTTGTGTTGGATCAGTTAACATTACCTGTGTCGGCTGTGTGCAGCAGACACACCCACCTTAACGATTTAAATATACCCAGATAGCACACGTACGTCTGCAAGATGTCTGTTAAATATCTCTTGATCTGGAAAGCATCTGCTGTCTACAAACGTCTGACAGACATCTTTCAGATGTCAGTTTTACATACATTCTAAAGCATAAACATCTTAAAGACATCTAATATACGTCTATTTGACATCTAAAAGGAAACGTCCTATAGACGTATTTCAGATGAGCAAACACTCTAAAAAAATACGTCTTGCAGATGTAAATGCAGATGTCAAATAGACGTCTCCGAGATGTACGTGTGCTATCAGGGTATTGCTTATCCTGCCCAAAAAGACTATAAACATTGCAGATAACATCTGAAGTAAAAATGATTTTACATACATATAACATAAAACTAATCCCGTTTGACTGATTCGCTTCAAATCGGGTGGTTTTAGGTCATCGGTTTGCATGTAACTCAATGGTGCTCTCTGCCGGTAGGGAATAGTATGATGGCGGATTGAACACTTCCGGTGGCTTCACTGCCTGTCGGCAGTTTAGAACGCAACGAGCGATCCAGTCATTATATAGAGATCAGTGGTCAAAACTTGATTATATTGATTTCAGTTTTAGATTCAATCAATTTCAATCAATGTGATAGAAATGTGTACATTCAACACTCAATATGAACAATTGGAATCTACTTGATTAAAACATGTTCACAAAAGAAACAAATTAATTGTGTTGTACATACATGATTCATTTTTGTAATTTCAAAGACCTGCTATGTTCATTTTTTTTCAGTGTACAGTGCACAGCATAAGTGAGTACACCCTCTCCAAAACTTAACAAATTCAGCAATTACTCTTTACTTATGTGACATGTTAGGGTTCTTTGCAGATATACTGTTCCAACAAGCCTGCTTGATCAATTACCAAAGAAGAATGTCAAAATTATTCAGCAAAATAAGATTTTCTTATCAAAGTGATAAAATGTTGTGTTGCAAAACTGAGTACACCCTCCTGAAAGTTATTAAATAAAACTAAAAAAAAATAAATAAAAATAATAATTATAGATTTAAGGCTATTTTTGATCAACAGGTAAGTATATTGAAAACCAAAACTTTTAAAGACAAGAAATTTCCTGACAATTACATTTACATTTACATTTAGTCATTTAGCAGACGCTTTTATCCAAAGCGACTTACAAATAAGGACAATAGAAGCAATCAAAACCAACAAAAGAGTAACAACATGCAAGCGCTATGACAAGTCTGAGTATGATTCATTAAGTCTGAATCATACTCAGACTTAATGCTGGCAGCAGTGGAACCACTTGGGAGAGAACTGCCAGGTGACTTATTTCTTAGCATAAAAGAAGACAATGGTACAAGAGCAATACCAAATTATTGTTTTAAGTGTGAAAATATAGCAGAAGTAGCACCGACATTCAAAAACAATGGACTTGTGACAAGGCTCCTGAAATAATCAGATCTCCACTTTAAGTTTTCATTTAGTAATGAGTGAATTTTTGCTAGCAAAAGAGCAGGAGAAATAACATGCAAGTGTCTCAGAGCCGGCAAAAGCTATGAAAAGAATGACACTTTATCTCACAGAGTATGACGCAGCCTGCAGAAGTGACATGCATGGTTGGTGTCACCACTAGAATTACCTACTGTAGCCAAAGCAAAATAAACTCATTTAACCTCTTCCAAGACCCATATTTACAAAATAGAGACTTCGGGGAATCCATACTCTGGTCTCAAGAGACCAAGTCAATCATTTCGGATCCAAAAGCATCCAAAATGTTCTGATGTTGCTAGAGGAGGAGTACAGTGAGAAGTGATTGGTACCCACAGAGTAAAGCTCTTATATAGGGATGAATGAATTAAATCTAGGGTGTACTCATTTCTGCAATCCTTCATTTAAACGAATTGGCTAATTTACTTATCTTACAGAAAATATTGGCATATATTTAGTTTTTATTAAGTATATGTTTAATACATTTCAATTTTGCCATCTTTCCATGAATTATATTAGTGATCATTAAGAAAATACATCTTTTATATTTATTCAGAGGGGGTGTACTCATTTATGCTGTGCACTGTACACTGTAAAAGTTGATGCACTGTTAACAGTAAAATTACGTTCATCTTATTTGTTTCTGCTCTGTTGACATTACTCAATTTGATCGAGTTTTTATTACTTTCTGTTACTTAAAGCATTGCAATTAAGTTCAGTATACTTAATTTCTTTGAGTTCAATGAAAAGATCGAACATGTGGCTCCTTTGTGCATGTGTTATAGACAGAAGTGCACATAAGTTTTTCAGCCTGGTTCTTATAAGAGAACATAGAGATTTGGTTTGGTCCTCACACTGCACATAGTGTGACCCATTAAATAAATAAATGAATGAATAAATAAATAAATATATAAATTAGTGCTGTCAAAGATTAATCACGATTAATTGCATTTAAAATAAAAGTTTTTGTTTACATAATATATGTGCTTATACTGTGTGTATTTATTTTGTATATATAAATACAAGCATGTATATATTTAAGAAAAATATGTTTATATATTAAATATATTTATATATGATATAAATTATAAGAATATAAATATATACATGTATATACATGTAAATATTTTCAAAATATATACTGTATGTGTGTGTATTTATGTGTACATAATAAATATACACTGTACACATACATTATGTAAAAAAAAATATTTTGGATGCGATTAATCATTTGACAACACACACACACACACACACACACACACACACACACACACACATATAAATATATATACATATACATATACATATATATAAGTTTATTTGCAAAAACAGACTTTGAAAAAAACAGACTTTTAACTTTATAATTTATAGTTTTTTTTATGTTATAATGTTTTAATTGTGTTTTATTGTTTTAGTTAGCTGTATTTTTAGTTAATTTTTTAACCTAGTCAAAATAACCCGACTGCAGTTTGATTGAGATTAACTGGAATGCAAAATGAAAAAACACGATTTTTGAAAATTGTTAAAAATGTTGAGTTATCTGTTTTTACAAATGAACTCTTCATATATAACTTGAGACTATAAAATAAATAAATAATAGAGATAATATTATTGCACTTTATTTACATAGTTTTTTAAAAATAAAATAATAAACAAAGTAATAAAGTGTGATAATACTACAATACATAATTTTAAATATTTTAAAATAAAAATTGAGTATTAAATACAAATAAAATTATCAAATAGTAAACTTAAAAATAAAATGCTAATATTTACTTCTTTTTTTAATATGAATTTTCATCATTTTCAAACTTAAAATCAGCAGGCTTTTATTTTGGCGTGTTGCCGGCGCTTCAGACAGACGCGCGCGAGCACTTGTGCCACCGCGGGCATTTTCAAAACACTTTTGCGTGCTTTTTTATATATTGCCAAACAGCGGTAAGTTATTTACATCCACAGTCTATAAATATGTAAGCAAAAATACAGTAAGTTAATGGTAATGTTTAAAGTGTTGTCAGGTGGTAACTGAAGCAAAATAAACCCTTTTAAATTAGTCTCATTCTGAAGGGACGTGATGCCAAAAGCAACCGCGAAGACTGAAGATATTAATTCTGTATATTAACAAAGACCGAAGATAACACCACCGCGATAGATTCTGTATGAAATTAACTTTATTCTGCGTTGAGGACACTTTATAAAACCTACAGAGGATGAGAGCGGCCTTCACCTACAAGAAGACCAGTTTAACGGTCATCTGACAGACGGACGGATGGGTGCGAAGCCAAAGGTAAGCTTTATAAATCTACTTTTATTCGTCGTTTTGTCCATGTAATGTTAAATTTCACACTAAATTTATATTGTTCTGTGTTAATAAGTTTTCAAATGACCCTCTTTGTTATTTTACATGGGCAATCCCTCTTTTATTTGCGCGTGAGGTGGTTCAAGATACAGTCTGAGGTAAATTTATGTTTATCCCTTTTAGTTGTTTAAATTGGTCACTAAAACACGTAACTTTACAATAATATATTTAATATTTTCAAAACTTTATCTGGTGTGAAGTGTTTGTTCTTTTCGTGCACCTGTCAAATTTGAGATTTTGGGCTTTTTGGTTTTTCATAAAGTATTTTTTCAGACTAGTGGAAAGAAAACATTAAAAACACACTGTTAAGTGTTTCTTTTATAGTATTTTATCTATTTGTGTCAATAGATTTCAATTACAATACATATTTTTAAAGGCCATTTTCTCAAAATTAGTGTTTTCTCCTACACAGAGCCATAAATCTCCACTTCAGTAGTTAAACACACCAAACTTTACATTTTTATTCCTGTCTATATCCTAAAGGTTTTTACAGAGGGATTTGTTCATATATAATTTGCTTGATTATATACATTTTATTCCCCCCAAAATTGTGAAAATATATTGTTTTCTGTCTTTCTGAATGACAAAATGAGATACCCAAAATTCTGTCTGTAAAAACTTTTGACTCTAATATGTCAAAAAAAGTAAATAAGAATTTTGAAACTGACTTCATCCAGTGTTTAGATTTTTGTACTAGAAATGTATGCAAATTAGCACATATTTCATTAAATAATGCCTCATTTGCATATTTAAACCTAACATTTTAGAAAACTTGTAATACAAAAAGTGTTTGCAATTATCAATGTAATCAATCAACTAGGTAAGGAAGGCGATAACTATTAGTTATTTTATTTTTACCCTATTCACCTGCTGTGTCTCGCCTTAAAAAGAATTTTAAAAAGCACACTGAAACGATTCAGTAAAGACTAAATATCAGTCTGACAGAAGCCAAAATGAGCATTGTGAAGCTATATTTATATTTATGATAATAGTTTTTCAATTGTGTTTCAGGGCAGTTCATGAAGTCAGTTCTAGTTCCACCTGCCACATCAGCCTCTGCTGTATATGGAGGCCCTTATGTGTGTACTTCTCATTATTGTGCATGCAGATATTATTCAGGTACGTGAACACTTGACTATTGCATGAATAATGAATGTACCATAATTTTAATTGGTTAACTGCAGTTGAAATAAAAATAAATTAGAATTTTTTTCCCTCCAATTCAGCTCCAACAGGTGAACATACACTACTAGTCAAAAGTTTTTGAACAGTAAGATTTTTAAAGGTTTTTTTTTTTTTTTTTTTTTAAGTCTCTTCTGCTCAGCAGGCCTGCATTTATTTGAACCTAAGTACAACAAAAATAGTAACATTTTTATATATTTATATATTTAAAAATATATAAATATATAAAAATTATTTAAATATTTTTTTAAATATTTGGTGAGCAGAAGAGACTTCTTTAAAAACTTAAATTAAAAAAAAAAAACAGAACTTACTGTTCAAAAGCTTTTGACTGGTAGTGTTCTTTATGGACCCAACTAAACTAAATTTTTTGTTAATTGTTATCCACTGTATGATAAGTAAAGTTTCTTAGTTTTCTTGATTTTTATACAAACACACTGTGTCTGTGAGTTGATTTGCATGAGTTTTAATTGAATGCATCTTAAGAGTGTTCATTTTGTCAAGCAGTATAAATGATGTCTAAATGAGACTGTGGTTATTCCTAGTTAACCATATTGGGTTAATGGCTCTCATATCATTTCAGGCATATGCTAAGAACAAGCTTAAGCAGAAGTGTCAGCGCGGGGCTATTTAATGGATTATGCATTCTTCATTCATGTGGTCGAATTGTGGTAAGTTATTTACTTTTTATCAGTCTTGCAATATGTAAAGAAAAGGTAGTGTAATTGTAATGTTTGAAGTGTCTGTTAAATTAGTCCCAAAAAGGCCACGTCTCATTCTGAAGGTGTTCACTAACAATAACAATGTCAATAACACCTGATGTACTTGTTATATCATAAGAAGTATGGCATCTGTGTTAATATTAGTCTGTTTCATTCTTATTCCGAGGTCACCGTAGCCATCCGGATCTAGTCTGTATCCAGATCAGATGGTCACTGCTGTCACCCGGACCCAGTCCGGATCCAGTCCGGATGGTGGAGACAACTCTACAGCCCTGAATGTCAGCAGAGACCATGTCAACTAGATGAGCCCCAAAGACAGATCCCTAGTGAAGGCCTCATCGCCTATACCACTCATCGGCTCAAAACCTCAGCAAAGACCACGATGACAAACACCACGTTGGTTCATCTGGCCAGAGGAGAACTCGCCCCCCGACTAAGCCTGCTTTCTACCAAGGTTTTTTCTCCATTTCTGTCGCCTTTGGCTTGTTTATTTGGGGGCACTTAATTTTTGGGAATATTAACGACTTGATTACAGAGACACTATTTGAAGAGAACTGAACATAGCTGGATGATGACCACTGAATCAACGATGAACTGACTTTAACTGAAATATTGACTGTTTACTTTTGTTCGCTTTTTAGAGCTGCTTTAATGCATAACTGAATTTTGTTTGCATTATTGACACTATTTTCCTGTTTAACGATATAAAGCTGCTTTGACAATCTGTATTGTGTGAAGTGCTATATATAAATAAGAGTGAGTTGACTTGCTTTTGACAATTCTTCATAGAAATGTTTGTGTGCTGTCTGTTTTGAACAATTTAGTATTTTTGAGAATTGTATTAGTAGCCTTCAATGTGAAAGAGATCAGTAAAATAAGATTACATCAAATCAGTCTCAATTGTAATTACACAAATACAATAAGTTGTGGTTACTTAATTTTCTCAAGGCAACGGATTTCCTCAATTTAATTAAATAGAACTCAGTTAAGTAGATTCACACTTTTAAGTAATCGCAATTTAATGAATTTAAGTTAGTCCGACTTAAAATAAAAAGTGACCACAACACATTTTCTTTTATGTAAATCAGAATTGTCAAGTTCACTTAACTTTTTTCTTTTAATTATGCATGAATTTCCTTTACTTAATAATTTCTAGGCAACAGTTTTCCTCAATTTTTTTTTAAGTAAAGTCAACTGATCGCTTTTTACAGTGTATACACTCACAGGCTACTTTATTAGGTACACCTGTTCAATTGCTTGGTAACACAAATTGCTAATCAGCCAATCACATGGTAGCAACTCAATGCATTTAGGCATCTAGATGTGATGAAGACGACTTGCTGAAGTTCAAACTGAGCATCAGAATGAGGAAGAAAGGGGCTTTAAGTGACTTTGAAGGTGGAATGGTTGTTGGTGCCAGACGGGCTGGTCTGAGTATTTCAAAAACTGCTGATCTACTGGGATTTTCACGCACAACCATCTCTAGGGTTTACAGAGAATGGTCCGAAAAAGAGAAAATATCCAGTGAGCGGCAGTTGTGTGGACGAAAATGCCTTGTTGATGTCAGAGGTCAGAGGAGAATGGGCAGACTGGTTAGAGATGATAGAAAGGCAACAGTAACTCAAATAACCACTCGTTACAACCAAGGTATGCAGAAAACCATCTGAATGCACAACACGTCGAACCCTGAAGCAGATGGGCTACAGCAGCAGAAGACCACACCGGGTGCTGTTCCTGTCAGCTAAGAACAGGAAATGGAGGCTACAATTCGCATAGGCTCACCAAAATTGGACAATAGAAGATTGGAGAAACGTTGCCTGGTCTGATGAGTCTCGATTTCTGCTGCGACATTCAGATGGTAGAGTCAGAATTTGGCGTAAAGAATATGAAAGCATGGATCCATCCTGCCTTGTCTCAACGGTTCAGGCTGGTGGTGGTGGTGTAATGGTGTGGGGGGTATTTTCTTGGCACACTTTGGGCCCTTTAGTACCAATTGAGCATCGTTTAAACGCCACAGCCTACCTGAGTATTGTTGCTGACCATGTCCATCCCTTTATGACTACAGTGTACCCATCTTCTGATGGCTACTTCCAGCAGGATAATGCACCATGTCACAAAACTCAAATCATCTCAGACTGGTTTCTTGAACATGACAATGAGTTCACTTTACTCACATGCCCTCCACAGTCACCAGATCTCAATCCAATAGAGCACCTTTGGGATGTCCAACCCGGTACTAGCAAGGTGTACCTAATAAAGTGGCCTGTGTGTGTGTGTGTGTGTGTGTGTGTGTGTGTGTGTGTGTGTGTATGTGTATATGATGCTTTGATCAATGAAACTGATGTATGATATAACAGTTTGTGTCTCTGATGACATTTGATTTGAAATGTTCACACATTCAAGTGGAGGTGATTTTAGTTTAAAATGTGTATCTTCTGAAGGTGCTGCTCTTGTTATGGGTGCAATGAACCCAATCAAAAATGAGATAACGATCTCATTGCCTATTTGGGGACATGACATAGTACTACGTGGCAAAGTTTAAAATGCAACTTCCTGGTAAGAAAGGGCATTAATGCAAAGCTAAAGGGGAGAGTGTCTCTGAGTGTCTGAAGAGGTGTTTGAACTCTTAGATATGGCGAGATTTTTTGCACTAGGACCCTTAGTTTTGATCCTGTGCTTGGTCTTATGTAAGTACAAAAATGCAACCTAAAAAAAGATTCACAGAGTTTTATTATTATTTTTTACAGATGAATTTGTGACTGTGTATGTATGCATGTATGTATGTGGTGTATATATAATATATATGATTTACATTAATATATATATATATTGACGTTTTATTTTTTTTAACTGCTGTATTTTGTATTATGTGGCATTTTGTGACTAATTTTGTGAATTAATTGTTCGCATAACTTGTAGGTCATTGCCGTGGTGTAGATTCATTCATATTTTGGTCCAGTTTCTGTGTTGTGTGATATTATCATCTCTCTGAATTGTAGTGTAATATATCTAGTTCATTGAATTTTATTTTACCGTCAGTAGTCATCAGTTTAAGTATTGAATTTGAATGAGTTAGTGAATAAATGTGTCCTTGAATCTTGACTGGGATGTCAATGAGGATTAAATCTTAGTGTGTACTTGCAGGACAAACATATTTTGCCATCTGAGATCTCAGTTTATTTGAAGTATTTTTACCTTTAATTATTAGCTGTATTATTGTTCCAGAGAACCATTGTCATTGTTCACCAAGCAGAAGGGAAATTCTCTTTAGACGGCCAAAGTGAGAAGCTGTTGCTTTGTAATGCATGGTAGTGAATTCAGAGCTCGTGAAATATTGCAAAAGAGTGTTTTGCTATTTTTATTTATTTTTTTTTTTTTTTTAAAGGTTCTGTGGCGGGACACTTGTATTAACTAAAGTTTGTATTAACAAAAAAAAAAAAATAAAAAATCCTCTATGAAATAGCGTCACCATTAAGTAAAAGGTATGATCTACTTGTATTTTCATTGATTTAAAAAATTAATAGATTAAAAATTTACAGATTTTTATACATTGATTTTATTTGGCATGTTTTTAAACTTTTACTGCAAATATTATTGACTTTTTTTTTCCAAGCACATTTTACCAGTTCCATTCCATTTTACCAAATCAATCATAATAACTACCATTAATTTTGTATTTAATCATTTATAATTGATATATAATTGTCCATGATGGCTTGAAGTGAAAAACTCCTTACATTCAGGTGTGCATAATTATTAAGCAGGTTTTCTTTTACAGATAAAATGAGCCAAAAAAAGAAAAGAGATTTAATTCAGACTGTCAAAAATTATTAAATGCCCATGAGAAGGATCCAATACTAATGCATTACTAGAATTTGCAAAGTTAAGACATGACCACTGGACAGCAAAATGCTCATTGCGTCAGCAGGGTCAGAAAAAAACAGGTGGAGAAGAAAAGAAAATGTAGTCAAAAACATGTTGCAAGTTCTTAGATTTACATGTTTATACAAGGTTTTTTTTTTTTTTTTTTTACACGTATTCGTACTGAAAATGTTCGGTATTTGTCTTTCGGTTCGATACGCATTTGTACCGAACAAATACAGCATTGTTTTAACCACCGCACGAGTGGAGCTTCATTGGAAACTTTTAGTGTTATATATTGTTACTTTTGATAAGAAACAAAGTCTTATCTTTTAAATTATGTCAATTTTTTTTTTCATCAAATAAAACAATAAATGCCGTATTGGCGCTCTTTGATGTGTCGTTACAGATAGGCGCCTCAGTTCTAACTGCAGCATGGTGCGCGAGTGAGCGCGATCATCCTATTTACTGCTAGTTTTAACGCGAAATAAAGATGAATGAATATCTCATGCCTCATGTTATGCTCAATCAGTGTTTCAACCGCGGAAAGATGTCAATAAAACAGCAGAGGGAATAAAATGTCACGTAGCATTTCATTTACCCCAGGCAAGTCATCAGTGTCCACAGCTCGTTATTCGCAAGAAAAATGAAGTCTAGAGAAGGGTTTTTTTTCCTTCACATTCTATCTGTGTTGACAAAAAGTGGGGACACAACTTTGAAACCTTATGAAACACGCATGTGTCACTGAAAAACAACCTTGCTTTGAGATATTAAGTGTTGCCTTTGATAAAACAATCTCTTTTTCATCATTAAAAACATTTTTATCCAAGCATATGAATGACAATAAGTGTCATAGATTTGATATAATAATGATACAGTTAAATTGAAGGGGTAATTGTGTTAAATACATTCTATTATTAATCCCCCATAACATTTACAACTGAAAATAGTTTCATTTTTAAACCTACTATCAGTTACAATTGCACATGTTTTGTCCCATGTCTCAAGAATCAGTGATATTTTGTGATGTCTTAATTATTTAATGTAGGCTATGTTTAAATAAATCTGTTATGAAAAGGTTTGACAGTCACTGTGTAGCCTAAATGAATATTTCAAAGTTTAAAAAAAATAAATAAATTATACATTACTATGCAAATATGAAATACTTTTAATACGTTATCAAGCAGTTTTTTAACATTATCATCCCATGTCTTTTATTGTTGACATTGAAGTTTGTGCGCCCAGTCAAACTTGTTTTGTTGCAAATACTTCTCTCTTTTAAAATAGCTAATGTTAATACTAATACAATAGTTAATAAATTTGAGATGGGCTTCAGTACTTCTGCCTTTTATCATGTAAAATACTGGCATAATTAAAGAGATTTAATTTGAAAGTGTTCGACTTGCCAGAAGAAGCTTCTTGGGTCTCTTTTGTATAAGTTTGTAGTTTTATTGTAGTTGTTTCCTGTACTAGGCTATAATGAACTTGCTTTTTTTAACCACAAGCCCCTCACCCTCACTCACTTCTAACCCAGACACAAACCCAGAAGAAAAATGTAAACGTTTTGACATGCTTTTTACAGCAGTCAGTGAAAAGTACTGTAAAGATGTACGAGATGATGAAAAGGAGAAATCTTTACAAAATCTAATTTAAAATACATGTGAATTGTTGTATGTGAAGTTCTTAGATATTTCTTAAAAATGTTTGTACTATTTATTTACCCGTTCTTTTTAACCTTACTTTAAGATAGCTTTTGTAAATTAATGTAAATCTTTTATTGTTTCTTTTAATGTAAATCTTTCAAATCTTTTGTCCTTTATTGTTGACATCGAAGGTTGTGTTTGTTTTGGTGCATATTCATCTGTTCTTGATGAATAAAAGCATCAATTTCATTAACATTTTACAATAACATTCTATTAATAATTAATGTTAGTTAATGCATTAACTAACTTAAACTAACAATGAGCATTACATTTGTTACAGTATTTATTCATCTTGGTTAATCTTAATAAAAATACAGCTGTTCAGTATCATTATCATGTCCAACATTATCATTAAAATCTAATTTTAATTTTAACAGTGTACAACCTGAATTCCGGAAATGTTGGGACGTTTTTTTTTTTTATTTGAATAAAATGAAAACTAAAAGACTTTCAAATCACATGAGCCAATATTTTATTCAAAATAGAACATAGAGAACATAACAAATGTTTAAACTGAGAAATTGTACACTTTTATCCACTAAATGAACTCATTTCAAATTTGATGCTTGCTACAAGTCTCAGAAAAGTTGGCACGGGGGCAACAAAGGGCTGAAAAAGCAAGACATTTTAAAAAGATTCAGCTGGGAGAACATCTAACAACTAATTAAGTTAATTGACATCAGGTCTGTAACATGATTAGCTATAAAAGGGTTGTCTTAGAGAGGCAGAGTCTCTCAGAAGTAAAGATGGGCAGAGGCTCTCCAATCTGTGAAAGAGTGCATAAAAAGATTGTGGAATACTTTAAAAACAATGTTCCTCAACGTCAAATTGCAAAGACTTTGCAAATCTCATCATCTACAGTGCATAACATCATCAAAAGATTCAGAGAAACTGGAGAAATCTCTGTGCGTAAGGGACAAGACCAAATACCTTTGTTGGACGCCCGTGGTCTTCAGGCCCTCAGACGACACTGCATTACTCATCGGCATGATTCTGTCATTGACATTACTAAATGGGCCCAGGAATACTTCCAGAAACCACTGTCGGTAAACTCAATCCGCCGTGCCATCCGCAGATGCCAACTAAAGCTCTATCATGCAAAAAGGAAGCCATATGTGAACATGGTCCAGAAGTGCCGTCGTGTCCTGTGGGCCAAGGCTCATTTAAAATGGACTGTTTCAAAAGTGTTCTATGGTCAGATGAGCCCAAATTTGACATTCTTTTTGGAAATCACGGACGCCATGTCCTCCGGGCTAAAGAGGAGGGAGACCTTCCAGCGTGTTATCAGTGTTCAGTTGAAACGCCAGAATCTCTGATGGTATGGGGGTGCATAAGTGCATACGGTATGGGCAGCTTGCATGTTTTGGAAGGCACTATGCATGCTGAAAGGTATAAAAAGGTTTTAGAGCAACTTATGCTCCTCTCCAGACAATGTCTATTTCAGGGAAGGCCTTGTGTATTTCAGCAGGACAATGCAAAACCACATACTGCAGCTATTACAACAGTATGGCTTCGTAGTAGAAGAGTCTGGGTGCTGAATTGGCCTGCCAGCAGTCCAGATCTTTCACCTATAGAGAACATTTGGCGCATTATTAAATGAAAAATACGTCAAAGATGACCATGAACTCTTCAGCAGCTGGAAACCTATATCAGGCAAGAATGGGACCAAATTCCAACACCAAAACTCCAGAAACTCATAACCTCGATGCCCAGATGTCTTCAAACTGTTTTGAAAAGAAGAGGAGATGCTACACCATGGTAAACATGCCCCCGTCCCAACTATTTTGAGACCTGTAGCAGGCATCAAATTTGAAATGAGCTCATTTTGTGCATAAAATTGTAAAATTTCTCAGTTTAAACATTTGTTATGTTATCTATGTTCTATTGTGAATAAAATATTGGCCCATGTGATTTGAAATTCTTTTAGTTTTCATTTTATTCAAATTTAAAAAACGTCCCAACATTTCCAGAAATCGGGTTGTATTATAAAATGTTGAAATGAACATTAACTAAGATGAATAAATGCTTTAGAAGTATTTCATTGTTAGTTTAATGTTAACAAATGAAATATTATTGTAAAGTGTTACCTCACAGTACATTTCGAGGACCAAATGTAATACCAGTAAATTTTGACCTTGTGGGGCCTTTTTTTTTTTTTTTTTTTTTTAGGTTTAGGATAAGGGCATAGAAAATACAGTTCAGTATAAAAATCATTACGTCTATGGAATGTCCCCATAAAACATGGAAACTGTGTGTGCGTGCGTGTGTGTGTGGTGTGTGTGAAATTGCAATTTCTGTAATTTAGTTTTTTGTGGTTAGTGCTGCTTTTGGTTTATTAATCCGGTAGAAAATGTGTCAACTTTATGCATCAAGACTGTTTTTGGATCCAGTTTAAACTATATAATTGTCAATTAGGTGTCAATGCTGACTAATCCGACACCACCATGCAACCCACTGCTCTCACCTACCACTGAAGTTAAGCATTATATCCAGCATTATATCTCTCTTAATCAATCTGTCCCACTCATGACCTATGACCTCCATCCTCCCATCATGCTGCACTGCGAACACATTTTTCAAAATCATATCATCAGTGCTGCGCTCATGATTAGTTGTGTCATGAGCAGTGTTATATTTTTATAATGCTGCTAATCTTGATTATGCGAACATTATTATGTGCGAACAGCACAGGATCTAACTTTGCCATCTCTGCCTGGAAACAGCTCTTCAATTTTTCTTAATTTCCAGGTTTGTCTTGGCATGTTGGCATCTCCTATTAGAACAATATCACCGGTTTTCAGCTCAGTGGGTTTCTGTGTGCCGCAGGAATGTGCAGATTTCAGATCTAGCAGATAGTCTTTTCTCCAACGATTCTACAGATTGGTCATGAGTCTGTTTCTGTATCTCCACCTCCTTGTCATCTCTTCCTTACTCACAGTGGTATGATCATGGTCTGCAGGGAATGGTTTTGGCATTGTCTGAATGAATGACCTTGCACAGTCCCCTTCTAGAAACAAATCGCTTAAGTGCAAACAGGAAGCTTTCTGTTGACTTGATACGAGCTCCAAATGCACTGCTCTGGTGACTGCACATGTGAACAGAGCAACATAAGCCTTGAATAGCACACAATCATTCTTCACATACAGTGGACCTGCAAAGTCTGTGTCACTTTGATTGGAGGGGTCTCTGTTATTCTGTCTTGTGGGAGTGGAGCCGTGTCCTGTTGTGCGGGTTTTGCTTTAAATCTTTTGCAAACAGTACATTTTGACAGGATACTTTTTACAAGTTGTCTGCCTTGCAAAATCCAGTGTCTACTTCTGATTTGTACAAGAGTGTCTCTCAGACCAGAATGCATGGTAATTTCATCATTGTACTAGGGGTGTGCAGCGGAGCCATTATTTGTAACTGTATCTGTATCTGTGACAATCTCAAAATTATTTGTATTTGTATTCGGATAGATCCGGAAGTGGCTGTGGTTTAAACCGGAAGTTCGTCAAATTACATGAAATACCATTTTAAATGCAAATCTTTTTGATTTGTAGTTTTCATTTAACAAATATGCCTTGTATAACTAAAGAATGTATTCTTTTTTATTAAAATTATAACTTTGTAAATATTTAAAACTTTATCAAAAAAGAAAAATAACTTATTTTCCAGTGAAACTTTGTGTACAAACTTGACAAGAGACAAGCATCCACAATCTTAGCACTAGTAAAAAAAAGAAGCTGAAAAAAAAAAACATAGAAATGGAAAGAAAGTGTTCAGTAGCCTACTCAGCAGAATGACAATAATGCTCGCTTGAACTTTAAGTAACTTAGAGCATGTGTTGCGGGAGTCTGTATCATTTACGAGGTTTTATCAACAGAGCGCAAAACAAATCATTTGGACCCTCCAAAAGCCTTGATCAAACATCGCTTTTCTTCGTCTTGTATAATTAAATGTAATGCCATTCATGAAAAGGGCTAATGTGATGTGTTTTTACAATTTGATTTCGAAAAGATTTGAAGTTAGGACCGTTTTTAGGATACTTTTGTCGAGTTGACATAACTCCAGACAAAGCTCAGGTTTCTGAGAGACGCGCATAGAATTGATTTGTGCTTATTTTATTCATATAGGCTATAGTTTACACTCATTCACTTTACACATTCAGGCCCATAGCCATCTATGAGGTCCAGACCTCCGTAAATGTTTCATGTTCAAAAATTTGAAAACATGAAAAATTACTTAAAATCATGTCACTAAATAAATTCATGTGGCTGACTCGCAGCAGCTGCAAAACGCAGGAGTGAAGGAGCTTGGTGCAAGTGCAGCCTCCGCTCCGCTCCGCCATGTTGCCAGATCTAGTTATTATAAGTGTCGCTGGATTTGTTTTAATACTTAATGTAACAGCGTTAATAAAGTAATTAGGGCATTAATAAAGTGGAAAGATGAAGGTTGAGATGAAGGTTGATTATGTATCCTATTTGCAAAATACAAGATTTAAACTTATTATGGTGCATTTTTCAGGAGATTTTTCTCACTGTAGCTGCGAGGAGAAATGGGCTTAGGGAGACTCCAAACACCACCCTCGTCATCCGTACACGCACACGCAGCTTCTCACCTCTGTCTTCATGAGGCGTTGCAGCGAGCCAGAGAAATCGCACTGCATCTCGGTCCTTCTCAGCAAGAGAAATCTGCAAGAAAGACTTTTTGATATCTGCTGTAAATGCAATCGCATGCAGTCTGAATTTGATTAATACACTGAGCAGATCTGGATTCAGGTTAGGACCAGTAAGCAGACAGTCATTAAGTGATGGAGAGTCTGTGTCATGTGATGAGGCATCAAACACTAGTCTGAGTTTTGTTGTTACCTCGTCTTTGTGGAGTACAGCATGATGAGGCATATAGTATTTCACAGAAGTTGGAGATGACTCCTCCTCCACCGCATCTTCGACAATGCCCTGCTCAAGGTAATCCTTCACGACTTCATTATATCAGTGACACAGCACTACATCTGACTGCAACTTTCTCTTAAGGCCTTCGAATCTTTTCCTTGCATTCCTGTAGTTATCTGGAAGTTCTGGCTTGTCAGGTCGCCAAGGCAGCTCAACTTCATATCTTCCATCTTTGTAATGAGTTGTCTTTTCAAACTTGCGAAGAGCCTCCACTTCCTCAGGAGTGTCTGTCTGCTTAATGGTGATACCGAGAAACTATTTCCCAGAAGGCTTTCAGACGATCTGAAAACAGTGTGTCTTCACTAACTTGTACTTGCATGCAGGCTGCATCAGCAACACTGGCCATTTTTACTGGACCTTGCACTGACCATCCAAAAATGCTCTCAATGGCTACAAGCGCATCTGTAATTCTTTCTACTCGGCCTGACACTATACGCTAATATTAATCGGCACCAATCAGCATCGACAACTCTGTTCATAAGTGCCGTCGTCTGTGTAATCTGCTAACTGCAAGCCTTTTCGTTTCAGCTCTGCTTGGACGTGCTCACCTGGGATCTTCATCACGGCAGTGCACACTTGGGGTGTCTCGAGTGCTTCTATTTCAATTTTTTTGCCCCTTCTTCCAGATGTTGTGCAGAGTTAATTTCTTTGTGTTGCGCTTTGCTGTAACTGGTGCTGCAGAGCCAAAAGTATGAAGAGTGACTGTTTCTTGCTTGATCACAGGTAACTTAAAGCTCTCACTGTGTTTTCACTGATGAAGCTTCTCTGACTGCCTCCATCCAGTAAGCAGCGAATGCTTCTACAGTCAGGTCCATAAATATTGGGACATCGACACAATTCTAACATTTTTGGCTCTATACACCACCACAATGGATTTCAAATGAAACGAACAAGATGTGCTTTAACTGCAGACTGTCAGCTTTAATTTGAGGGTATTTACATCCAAATCAGGTGAACGGTGTAGGAATTACAACACTTTGCATATGTGCCTCCCACTTGTTAAGGGACCAAAAGTAATGGGACAGAATAATAATCATAAATCAAACTTTCACTTTTTAATACTTGGTTGCAAATCCTTTGCAGTCAATTACAGCCTGAAGTCTGGAATGCATAGACATCACCAGACGCTGGGTTTCATCCCTGGTGATGCTCTGCCAGGCCTCTACTGCAACCGTCTTCAGTTCCTGCTTGTTCTTGGGGCATTTTCCCTTCAGTTTTGTCTTCAGCAAGTGAAATGCATGCTCAATCGGATTCAGGTCAGGTGATTGACTTGGTCATTGCATAACAATCCACTTCTTTCCCTTCAAAAACTCTTTGGTTGCTTTTGCAGTATGCTTTGGGTCATTGTCCATCTGCACTGTGAAGCGCCGTCCAATGAGTTCTGAAGCATTTGGCTGAATATGAGCAGATAATATTGCCCGAAACACTTCAGAATTCATCCTGCTGCTTTTGTCAGCAGTCACATCATCAATAAATACAAGAGAACCAGTTCCACTGGTAGTCATACATGCCCACCACCACCATGCTTCACTGATGAGGTGGTATGCTTAGGATCATGAGCAGTTCCTTTCCTTCTCCATACTCTTCTCTTCCCATCACTCTGGTACAAGTTGATCTTGGTCTCATCTGTCCATAGGATGTAGTTCCAGAACTGTGAAGTCGTTTGGCAAACTCTAATCTAGCCTTCCTGTTTTTGAGGCTCACCAATGGTTTACATCTTGTGGTGAACCCTCTGTATTCACTCTGGTGAAGTCTTCTCTTGATTGTTGACTTTGACACACATACACCTGCCTCCTGGAGAGTGTTCTTGATCTGGCCAGCTGTTGTGAAGGGTGTTTTCTTCACCAGGGAAAGAATTCTTCGGTCATCCACCACAGTTGTTTTCCGTGGTCTTATGGGTCTTTTGGTGTTGCTGAGCTCAACGGTGCGTTCCTTCTTTTTAAGAATGTTCCAAACAGTTGTTTTGGCCACGCCTAATGTTTTTGCTATCTCGCTGATGGGTTTGTTTTGTTTTTTCAGCCTAATGATGGCTTGCTTCAAAGATAGTGACAGCTCTTGGATCTCATCTTGACAGTTGACAGCAACAGATTCCAAATGCAAATAGCACACTTGAAATGAACTCTGGACCTTTTATCTGCTCATTGTAATTGGGATAATGAGGGAATAACACACACCTGGCCATGGAACAGCTGAAAAGCCAATTGTCCCATTACTTTTGGTCCCTTAACAAGTGGGAGGCACATATGCAAACTGTTGTAATTCCTACACCGTTCACCTGATTTGGATGTAAATATCCTCAAATTAAAGCTGACAGTCTGCAGTTAAAGCACATATTGTTCGTTTCATTTGAAATCCATTGTGGTGGTGTATAGAGCCAAAAATGTTAGAATTGTGTCGATGTCCCAATATTTATGGACCTGACTGTACATCCACCAGGTCCTTCTGCACATGCTCTTACAGTCTGCAGCAGCACAGTGTTGTTCTGTTTAGCGGGCTGTATCTTTATTGAATGGGAAGCAAAGGAAGAAACATCTCGGGTTACTTGACTGTAACCCCGTTCCCTGAAAAAGTGGGAACGAGATGCTGCGCTCAAAGCGCTATTGGGAACGTTCTTTGTTCGACCGGTTGTTGAAGCACGTGTGTCAAACACGCCAAACTTTGGCTTAAATAACCTCGGTTAGGTGACGTCACTCGATTACGAACACCTGGAGGTTATAAATAGATGTGACGCGGAAACATCCTCAGGTCAAATTTTTGTCTGAAAGGACGTCCAGTCACGCTTACAGTGCGGCATTGAGGCGCAGCATCTCGTTCCCGCTTTTTCAGGGAACAGGGTTACAGTCAAGTAACCCGAGACGTTCCCTTATCAAAAGCTACTCTTGATGCTGCACTCAAAGTGCTATTGGGAACGAGAATACCAACGCCGCCGCTCTGGAAGTGTCTGGACCCCCAACGTTGTGTAGTGTGTGCGCACAAACATTGAAGAGGTCTCAGACATGACTCTGGGATGTCGACTCAAGGACATGCAAGCCCGGAGTAGCATGAACATCCAAACTATAGAATCTAACAAATGTGTGCGGAGAGGACCAACCTGCCGCATCACAAACTTGCTGCAAGGGGACACCTCTTGCCAAAGCCATTGAAGATGCAATCCCCTTGGTTGAATGGGCCCTTACACCTAGAGGCGAAGCTTGACCACGCGCCTCATAGGCTAGGGCAATAGCATCCCTCACCCAATGTGACATAGTCTGTCGAGTGGCAGCCGCCCCCCGGCTGCGGCCTCCATAGCATACGAAAAGCTGCTCCGACTTACGCCACTGGCTAGTGTGGTGGACGTAAACCTGGAGAGCACGTACTGGACACAGTAAGTGAAGTTTCTCCTGCTCCGATGTCGTGAACGGCGGAGGACAGAAGGCTTCGAGAATGACTGGATTTATGGTCGAGAATGGAACCTTCGGAAGATAACTAGGGTGAGGATGCAAAATAGCTTTTACCAGCCCAGGGGCAAAATCTAGGCAGGATGGTGAAACTGACAGAGCCTGCAAATCCCCAATTCTCTTCAGAGATGTAATAGCTGTTAGAAAAACCATCTTTAGGGTCAGAAACCTGACAGGCGCTGACTCTAGTGGTTCGAAAGGGGTGTCCACCAAGCCCTCAAGCACTATAGCTAGGTCCCACGAAGGAACTGTCGCTCTAGTGGGTGGCCTCAACCGCTTAGCTCCTCGAATGAAGCGGGCAACTAGAGGGTGTTTCCCCACCGAAACCCCATCAATCAGAGCATGGCAAGCCGAAATGGTGGCCACGTAAGTTCTGAGAGTATTAGGACGTGTGTCTGAGGACAGTTTCTCTTGCAGAAACTCCAGTACTGAAACAATCTGGCAGTGAACTGGGTCTGTATGGTGTGTCATACACCAACTTTCGAAAATGCGCCATTTGATGGCATAAGTTCTTCTAGTGGAGGGAGCCCTAGCGCTTAGAATAGTCTCTATTACATTGGCTGGAAGGCCAGCATCTCTTAGTTGGTCCCCCTCAGCGGCCAGACGTGAAGGTTCCAGAGCTCCGGCCGGGGATGAAATATTGTCCCCTGTGCCTGAGAGAGAAGGTCCCTCCTCACCAAAATTGCCCACGGCGAGCCGTCGAGGAGAGATATTAGATCTGAGAACCATATTCTGGTCGGCCAACAAGGCGCTATCAGTAAGAGGCGAGATCCCTGTTGACGGACCTTGGCCAGGACTCCCGGGAACAGAGCAATCGGAGGAAATGCATAAAGATGCAGTCTGGGCCACACATGGGCCATCGCGTCCAGACCCAGGGGAGCTGGATGAGTCAGAGAGAAGTAGAGGGGACATTGTGCTGTTTCCTGTGAAGTAAAGAGGTCCACCTCTGCTTCGTAAAATCTTTCCCAGATTTGACTGACTACTTCGGGGTGGAGTTTCCATTCCCTGTGTATCACAGCTTGTCTGGACAGCAAGTCTGCTCCCACATTCATATGCCCAGGAATGTAAATCGCCCTGAGGGACAGGAACTTGTTCTGTGCCCAAAGCAGAATCTGCTGCGCTAGCTCGTTCAAGCGGCGCAACTGCAGTCCGCCCTGACGATTTATGTAAGAGATTACCGCTGTGTTGTCCACCCGCACTAGGACATGGTAACCTCTTAACTGCTGGAGGAAGTATTTCAGGGCCAGAAATACAGCCTTCATTTCGAGGCAATTGATGTGCCATTCGAGAAGATGACCTCTCCAGATCCCTTGGGCTGGATGGCCATCTAAGACCGCTCCCCAACCCGTGAGGGATGCGTCTGTCGTTAGCATCTTGCGACGACAACACGGACCTAGAGTGGGACCCAAAGTCAGAAACCGGGGTCTCAACCACATAGATAGGGTATGAAGCCCCCAGCGCGTGACCCTTATTTGCCTCTGGGGATTGGCCCTTGGATGAAATCCCCTGGCTCTGAGCCACAACTGAAACGATCTCATGTGCAGGAGGCCCAAAGGTATCACCGTGGATGCAGCTGCCATGAGACCTAGCACTCTCTGAAAGTGATGAACCGTGAGTTTCTGGCCTAGCTTTATGTTCTTTTGGGTGTTTAGAATGGATTCGATGCGTGCAGGAGACAGCTGTGCCCGCATCGCGATCGAATCCCATACGACCCCCAAATACATTGTCCTCTGAGCAGGAGAGAGAACACTTTTCTTGGCGTTGAGTCTCAACCCCAGAGATTCGAGATGAGCTAGGACGACATCCCGATGTCGAAGCGCTAGCTCCTGAGACTGAGCCAGAATCAGCCAGTCGTCTATGTAGTTCAAAATGCGGATGCCCTGGAGTCGTAGAGGAGCCAGAGCTGCATCCATGCATTTCGTGTATGTGCGGGGTGACAAGGCTAGGCCGAACGGAAGAACCCGATACTGGTAAGCTTCGCTCCCGAAAGCGAACCTCAGGAACTTCCTGTGTTGTGGCAATATTTCTATATGAAAATAAGCGTCCTTTAGATCGATTGTCACAAACCAATCCTCCGATTGGATGTGCGAAACAATCATCTTGATTGTCAGCATTTTGAACTTGTATGTTCTGAGGTAGCGGTTTAACCCGCGAAGATCTAAAATAGGACGCAATCCCCCATCTTTCTTGGGAACGAGAAAATACCGGCTGTAATAGCCTGACTGACTGTCTGGCAGGGGAACACATTCTATGGCCCCTTTGTCCAGCAGAGTTTGCAATTCCTGTGTCAACAAATGCGCTCATTCCAGTTTCATGGAAGTGGAGACCACGCCGTTGAAACGCGGAGGACGATATGCAAACTGAATCCTGTAGCCTCTCTCTACGGTCTTTTGAACCCAAGGGGAGATATTTGGCAGTAGCTTCCACGCTGCCAGCTTCTCTGAAAGGGGCACTAATTTTGACACTTCGTTTTGTTGGGGGGGATGTTAGATGTTCGGCGTCCTGAAACGTGGCAGGAGGCGACCGAACACTTAACATTACACTGGAAACCTCTGCTCCCCGAAACACCAGTGGCGGCGGAGATTGTACAACGGCCTCCTGAGGGTGCCAGGAAGGAGTCTTTATTCTCTGTTGGAACTATTCATGCCCCTCCCAGGGGCGGGGGGCGGGGGCGCACACCCCCGCGGTCCTGGGCGCGCAAGCCTCAGGACCTTTTCTTGGAGGAGATGATGCTCCTCAGGTCCGGTCTCTTTGAGGCGGACTGTGAAGCGCGGCGAGCCGCACCCCAGTCTCTACGAGGGGGTGCTCGGCTCGCCACACTCTCTTTTTGTGCTTCACGCCTCAAAGGAACCGGACTTGGTCGAGACTGGGTGGCCAACGGTCCCGACTCTTGAGCACGGCAGGGAACAAACCTCACAAACGCCTCCTCATAGTGTTTTGCCTCCCGAAACCTAGTGGTGACGGTGTTAACGGCATCGCCAAATAGGCCGGAAGGCGAGATGGGGGCATCAAGGAGGAAAGCACGGTCTTTGTCCTTGATGCCCGTGAGGTTGAGCCACAGATGTCTCTCCATGGAAACCATGGCAGCCATAGAACGGCCGATGGCATGGGCCGTCTGCTTGGTCGCACGGAGAGACAAAGGCCCAGCGAAGTTCTAAAAATGCCTCTTCTTCAATTGACCCGCCTGTGCTCAAATCTTTCAGCAGGTCAGCCTGGCCTGCTTGCAAAAACGCCATAGTGTGCAAAGCAGCACCAGCCTGACCCGCTGCTTGAAAGGCTTTCCCCACCAGTGAAGATGTTAGTCTGCATGGCTTGGTGGGGAGAGTTGCTTTCTTTAATGATGATGAGCTCCCAGGAGAGAGATAGCCCGCGAGCGTCTCTTCAATCTGGGGCATCATCATATAGCCCCGTGCCTTTGCATCAACGATAGTCGAGTAGATCGACGTCGATGGCACAAAAACACGGGACGAATACAGATTTTTCACCGAAGAAGGGGAGAGACCGTCGCTGAGGCCCCTCCCCCCGGCCACCCGACAGATATTTGTCGTCAAACTTTGAGCGTTTGGAGGTCTCTTGCTCCTGCGGCCAGTCTAGATGTAATCGATCGACTGCCCGAGTAACCACCTCGAGTAACTCCTCATAAGCTTTTTCATCACGAGAGGAGCGCTCTGAGGTGGCACTCTCCACCTCCCCAGAAGCAAGAGATGAAGTCTCCTCGGCCCGTTCAGGAGAAGCGCCGAAGCTTGCTTGAGAAACAGACGCGAGGGCTTCATGATCCGCCGAGAGCGCGAGAGCAAGGGGCGGGTCCATCTCACGCGCCTCTGCCAGATCAACACGCGATCCCCATGAGCTTCTAAAGACGGCGAGCCGCGCGCGAAGCACTTTGATCGAGAGGAGATCGCAGTGCTCGCATTCGCCCTTGAGCCCGAGGATCGTGTGTTCTTCCCCCAAACACCCAAAGCAGAAAGCATGGAGATCTTCGTCAGAGAGCTGCCTCTGACAAGGAGGTAAACATCTCCTCTCATGATCTGCCATAGTATATATATATATATATATATATATATATATATATATATATATTAGGGGTGTCAACGTTAACGCGTTAACGCATGCGATTAATCTAAAAATTTTAACGCGTTAATATTTTTTTAACGCAAATTAATCATGTGATAATGCTTGACCCCAACTTCTTCCCGTCATCGCAGCGCGGAAGGTTATCTATCTACAGTGAACCAGTGTTGCCAGGGTAACGGCACAAGTGGGCTATTTTGAAAATACAGTCGCGGGAAAAATTACAGAGCCGCGGGTTGCGGTTTTTTGGGCTACTTTTATAATGTACCGCGGCCGCCCAAAGTGTATATAGACAAATAAAATAGATCCTTTTACTAATGTATATTATAGTTGGAATGTATACCTGGCAATTTAAGAACGGAGAGGCGGCTGTAACATCACAAACAAGTGAGTTTCAGCAGAGCACACATGTTGAGGCTTTTACACAGCAGAAATAAACATGACAACAGCCACTATAGATTATATAAGATAATAAACACACGATTAGGATAGGATATGGTTTGTATGTGATTTTCATGAGATGAATGTGTACATCTGAAATGCTAATTTGTGCAGTGATATAAAAGGCTATAAAGAGCATATTTTAACAACAGTAAACGACCAAATTCCACATGTGATCGCAAAAGGAAGTTATTACAAACACTCGATGGTGGTTTGAAGTGAGTTCTGAGTAAAAGTGTACTATTAATCTCATAAATCATCTTATGTGGCATGATGCTAATATTAGCGCTAATGCACCTGCAGAACAGGTCCGATTCTTCTTCATAATGCATTTTGTCATAATACTTCATGTAAGGTCGCAAGAAAATGTTTTGTTGTATTTATTTAGAAATACTTTTGATAATAGTTGGGTAAATGTAAACTGGGATTGAAGCGATGTGGCTTGATAAACGTTTTATTACCAGTATAAAGACTGATAATGGCTGAATAAAAACAAATGCATAATGATAAAAGAATAATAAGGATTATGTCTCATACCTGGCGGAGGTGTGAAAGGTTCTGTTTCCTTAAACTAGTTTGTCATGCATTTCATTTCAACACATTTACAGGTAAATCCTAGTATTTTAAATGTGCGATTAATCATGATTAATCACAGTCCATCAAATTTTTTAATCGATTGACAGCACTAATATATATATATATATATATATATATATATATATATATATATATATATATATATATATATATATATATATATATATCTACTCGCTGCCTGCTTTGCCTTTTTTTTTCCCCTCAATATTAAGTGTGCTCTTTCTCACACACACACACAACAATGCGGTCCTTGAAGACAAAAAGACCTGAGGATGTTTCCGCGTCACATCTATTTATAACCTCCAGGTGTTCGTAATCGAGTGATGTCACCTAACCGAGGTTATTTAAGCCAAAGTTTGGCGTGTTTGACACACGTGCTTCAACAACCGGTCGAACAAAGAACGTTCCCAATAGCGCTTTGTGCGCAGCATCGAGAGTAGCTTTTGATAAGGGAACTACATGGTCCTTGTAATCATCATTGTCAGAAGTACGTGTCTATTTTTTCTCACATACGGCACTGTGGTGTCTGCCTCCACATACATTACAGCACATTTTAGTCTTACAGAATCATGCGATGTGCTTTGGCCCAAGGCAGACGAAGCATCTTCCCATCTACACTGTAAAAAAAATCCGTAGTTTTTACAAAATAATTCTGGCAGCTGTGGTTGCCAGAATAATTTTGTAAAAAATACAGAAAAACTGTAAACACATTTAAAGAACAAAACTGTAAAATTTACAGTATAAAACTGTAATTAACAAACAGGGAAATTTGAATTAAACTTCTCTATTTTGCTCAGCGCATCATTCTTGTGAATAGCGGTTTCAAACTGATTCCAAAAGTCTTGCCACTGACTGATTTCACCGTTAAACTTGTCGATAATCAACTTAAGCAACTTAACTGTTTGTCTGTGCAGTGAGGGCTCTGTGCTGCTCGGTCTGCTGCTTTCCCGGTTTCTCTGTATCACTCGGTGCACGCGTGATTTCGCGGTGATGACTCGCTCTTTATACTGCTCAACATCAGCGATTTCATTTTCCAAATCATCGGTGTCCGTCCCTTCCTCGATTCTAACATCCAACTCCAGCAGCGTTTCCTCTTTTTCAGATAACAGAGCTAACAGTTCACGTAGTCGGTCAATGACCTGATCTTCTTTGTCTACCTCTGTTTCGACATATTATAAAAGTCTTGTTGTGGAAGCGCGTACAGCTCTCCGTCTTTCAAGTCGATCCGCCATTTCGGGTGTTGCTTGTTAGTTTCCCGCGGAACCAAACGATTGTCGTGTCTTGTTCGCTTAACAAGCAATAATGACCACTGATGACTTTAATTAAAAAAAGAACTGATTTACTGGAGTTTCAGTTAGTTTTACAAGTATGAATTCACTTTAGCAGCGCACACACATACTCAGTTCACTTCTTCTCAGCACGCTCTTTGTCAAGAAGCATTATGGGCAATGTTTTCTTAAAGGGGAATAGCCCAATAAATGACAATATAAACTGTTTCAGTTCTTACTTTATCCAAGCTGTGGCCCACATTCAGCCCATCAAAGTGCCCACTCTGAGCCCATGCCCAGTTAATGCCCATATAGCCCAGATAAATCCCATGTGGGGCCCACATGGACACGCTATAATTTACGTTTCTATACCTGGAATTAAGATTTCAAGGGTAGTGTCTCTCATATTTTAGCTCAATTGTTGATTGACAGGTGAGTAGGCTGTCTTTTATTGATGTATAGGATGTATCAGGACAGATATCTACAAATGCAATGTAGTTGTCATGAATCTGGTCCATGGACCTCCATTTGTTCGCCACCAGAGGTCACCTTTCCATCACATTGACTCTCACACCACACACTACCCCGGACTTCATTTCCCAGCAGCCATTTCCCTAATCACATGCTCACACCTGATACCCATCTTGCAATCACACACACTACTTAAGCCATGGACTTCCTCTGTCAGATCGCCGAGTATTGTAAGCATATATCCTAGTGATAGCTACCCTACGAAGCCCTCTGAGTTGTCTTAGTCTTGCCTTGCCTGTCTTCCCGTGTTTTGATTTCTGCCCGTGTTTCCTGGATTAACCCTTGCCTTGCCGTTCGGACTCTGTTTGCACCTCGTTTGGATTATTGCTCGTGTACCTGGATTATTGCTCTGCCTTGCCCCGTTGGATATTGTTCGCCGATCGTCGACCCACGCTTGCCCTAGGACTACTCTTTGTCTCGTCCCTGCCATACCTGTTTGCCACTGTTTGACCCTGCCTGTATTTATGACCATGTCTTTAAATAAAAGTTTGCATATGGATCCGCACGACTCACGTCTCATCAGCCCCGTTACAGTAGTCACATGCGTTTTTGAATGCCTCGTATATATTGTTAATATTGAAGTATTGTATATATTTGACCAGTGCACGATTATTTTTGGAGCGCATAAAAGCAAGGACATTTCTGCCTTTGATGTCACATCTCACGATATCAGGGCAGTTTCTGGCTTTTGATTCCCTTTTCAACCTTTTTTTTTTTGTTGTTGTTATTTCTCTCTGTTCTGTTGCTTGTATAAAAAAGCAAACAACGATAACCACGAGGTGGTGTCATGTGTAATGGCGGATCACTCGAAATGGATGTTAATACCAGGTGTGTGAACATGTTGTCATAAACCTACATGATGGGATTTATAAATATTAAGAAACACTGAAAATGTCAGAATGTTAGAATTATAGGAAATTATGATCTGCACTCACAAGAACATTCTTCTTTTTTCATTTTATTTAACATTCATCACTAATGGGAAAAGATACAAATGTTTCAGCTCAAAGCCTTCCTCAGTGTGCAAAGCAATTCAATCCCTCCACCCACTTTTCAAATCACCCAATTACAGGTGCATCTCAATAAATTAGAATGTCGTGGAAAAGTTCATTTATTTCAGTAATTCAACTCAAATTGTGAAACTCGTGTATTAAATAAATTCAATGCACACAGACTTAAGTAGTTTAAGTCTTTAGCCCCATTCGGACAGTAATTGATTCTCAGGGGGACGTAAGTGATTTTCACTATTTACAGGGGGTAGTTGGTGATTTAATTGCCGTCTGAATCCAGGATGTCGATGTTTTTCTCTCACTACCCCTGTAAAAATCCCCGGCCGAATTACCTACTGTTTTTTGACAAACACCAAGGTCATGTGGTAATTTAATTGCTGTCCGAATCCACATCTCTGAGTTTACGAGAAGAAATCAATTCAAAATTCAGCGTTTAAACCCTTTTTGAGCACTCCCGAACACCGTACGTAACAGTTGTACTTCGGTGTAATTTGCATACATATTTATTTCTGAAATGCTGGAAAGTTTAAAAGAACAATACTTCATAACCGTTCCACTACAGCGAGTGAGAGCAGAAAGAGAAGAAAAGCACGTAAACATTCGAAATGGGTCTTTATTATGGCAGAAGCAGGTATGCAATACAATTTTAAAATGTGTATTATAAACGGATATATATCACGTACAATTATATACAACTATAGCGCGTCTATTTTCCTATTTTTAAACAGGAAATTTAAATCGAATAATAAATAGGATTATATATTATAAAATATGCTTGGAATAATAAGAATACATTCTACATAAGTATTTTTAAATACATTATACACAATAATAAGAATAAATTTGTAAAGAAAAATTCATTTTATTTACTGCAGACAATCATGTGACTGGATACGTGAGCAGCGCGTTCCCGGGTTTGTAGGATCACAGAACTCACTCCTCCACTGTGAATAAGTCGCCATCCGAATCCATGAGTTTTATCACTGATGTGATATGTAAATTTATTTTTAAAGACGCCCATATGAGAAACAATTACCGTCCGAATCGGGCTTTTGGTTCTTTTAATTGTGATGATTTTGGCTCACATTTAACAAAAACAAATTAGAATACTTCATAAGACCAATAAAAAAAATATTATTAGTGAATTGTTGGCCTTCTGGAAAGTCTGTTCATTTACTGTATATGTACTCAATACTTGGTAGGGGCTCCTTTTGCTTAAATTACTGCCTCAATTCGGCGTGGCATGGAGGTGATCAGTTTGTGGCACTGCTGAGGTGGTATGGAAGCCCAGGTTTCTTTGACAGTGGCCTTCAGCTCATCTGCAATTTTTGGTCTCTTGTTTCTCATTTTCTCATTGCCAAATCCTGCTGGAAAATGAAATCAGCATCTTTAAAAAGCTGGTCAGCAGAAGGAAGCATGAAGTGCTCCAAAATTTATTGGTAAACGGGTGCAATGACTTTGGTTTTCAAAAAACACAATGGACCAACACCAGCAGATGCCATTGCACCCCAAATCATCACAGACTGTGGAAACTTAACACTGGACTTCAAGCAACTTGGGCTATGAGCTTCTCTACCCTTCCTCCAGACTCTAGGACATTGGTTTCCAAATGAAATACAAAAATTGCTCTCATCTGAAAAGAGGACTTTGGACCACTGGGCAACAGTCCATCTTCTTCTCCTTAGCCCAGGTAAGACGCCTCTGACGTTGTCTGTGGTTCAGGAGTGGCTTAACAAGAGGAATATGACAACTGTAGCCAAATTCCTTGACACGTCTGTGTGTGGTGGCTCTTGATGCCTTGACCCCAGCCTCAGTCCATTCCTTGTGAAGTTCACCCAAATTCTTGAATCGATTTTGCTTGACAATCCTCATAAGGCTGGGGTTCTCTCAGTTGGTTGTGCATCTTTTTCTTCCACACTTTTTCCTTCCACTCAACTTTCTGTTAACATGCTTGGATACAGCACTCTGTGAACAGCCAGCTTCTTTGGCAATGAATGTTTGTGGCTTACCCTCCTTGTGAAGGGTGTCAATGATTGTCTTCTGGACAACTGTTAGATCAGCAGTCTTCCCCATGATTGTGTAACCTAGTGAACCAAACTGAGAGACCATTTTGAAGGCTCAGGAAACCTTTGCAGGTGTTTTGAGTTGATTAGCTGATTGGCATGTCACCATATTCTAATTTGTTGAGATAGTGAATTGGTGGGTTTTTGTTAAATGTGAGCCAAAATCATCACAATTAAAAGAACCAAAGACTTAAACTACTTCAGTCTGTGTGCATGGAATTTATTTAATACACAAGTTTAACAATTTGAGTTGAATTACTGAAATAAATGAACTTTTCCACGACATTCTAATTTATTGAGATGCACCTGTGTGTATATATATATATATATATATATATATATATATATATATATATATATATATATATATATATATATATAGCCTATACATGCAAATATTAACTATAAAATATTAAACCGTTTTTCAACTTTGACTTCCCATATATTTTATTGTTGACATCAAAGGTCATTGAATATATTTTTATTGTTGGCAGCGAATTTGAAAGTGCAGGACTTGGTAGAAGAAGCTTATTTGATCTTTTGTATAAGTTTGTAGTTTGTAGTAAATCCTATACTAGGCTATCTAAAATGAACTTGCTTTTCCTTTTAGCCACAAGCCCCTGTAGCAAATTAGCTCAAAAGTGAATTATATTTATAAGTGATTATAACTGGCTATAATTAATTATGAAAATTTAGATCAGATCTTAGAATTAACTGTAGCAAAATCAATATTACAATGATTTAATCTGTTCGTCCACCGACAGTATAATCATTTATCAATTCTAGGAAAGATTATTTTCCTGGCCAAGAAAGAATAACTTTCCTTCTTCATACGGTAGCATTAACTTAGCATGTAGCAAGATCAACATTCAGTGACTCCAAATTGTGAGTAGCACACAGAGGCAATCAATTGTGAATATAATGGATTTAATAAATGAATCTACAGCTAACATACAACAAGACTAAGCAAAACACACATATATATACAGAATGAAGGAAAGTAAGGAAAGAGAGAGAGAGAAGAACAAAGAATGGCAGTATTTAGCATCAATTAACCACAACCTTATGAGAATCATCAGAGAATCAAAAATCACCTTGACAAAGGGGCTCAAACTTAGACACACATCTAACTAGTTGGAAACGGTTACTTGCATTGGCTTTGTTGCTGAACAAGCGTCCGGATGTGGTGGACAATGGAGGTTCTTGATGAGTTCTGTAGGAGTGAGCTGGAGGCTTTCGTCGAGTTCTGAAGATCAGAGAGTCCACAGAGAATCGACAAAGTTACTTGAAGATAAAAACTGCCGGAAAGTCAGACTCCAGGGTGATGAGTCTTGGAGAGTGTCTCAAAAGGGTTTGAGCAATGACTGGTTTGGGTTAGGGACTTTTAAGGGTCTACCAGTCACACCTATCTTTGGCAGATTGACCAATGTAGAGGTGTGAATTTTGAGCGGGAGAGGTTCCTTTGTCTCACGCTCCTTCGTTCCTTTGTTCCTTCCCCCCTGGAATCTCTTTGAAGCTCAAAGAGAAAGTTAACGACTGTCCCTGCTAGCGTTGGAGAAGATAGTATGGTTATTTGCATGGTTTATGGTGGTCTGGAGGATTTGTCCAATATTGAGTCAAAGTATGGTAAAAAGAGCATGGTGCAAATTATGGTGACATAATATACACCATTAATCCAGGAATCGGAAGACGGTCATTTTGATACCTGGCATGCCGGGGATTGGGAAACATTAAGGCAGTAATACATTCATATGTCTAGATCCAAGTAATTGGAGCCTCACTACAGTACTAGAGTTATAACTAAGCTACTATAACCTAGGAACATGCATACAACACAGGAATTCACTATATACATTTTGCAACAATTTGATTGTGGATAAATGAAGAATGTCCTTTCCTATGTGTATTGTGGCTTTTGAGTGTGTCTGGGCCACGGGTAGTGGCTCCTCGTGGGGATGTGGGAATCGTTCCTTCCCCCCTGAAATCTCTTTGAAGCTCAAAGAGAAAGTTGACGACTGTCCCTGCTAGCGTTGGAGAAGATAGCAGAGGTGATAACGTTCTTTGAACCAGAGGTGGACATTAGAGATGCATCTGTAATTGCGTCTGTAATTTAGTTATAACAAGGGAGGAGGGAAAGTTTACAATGCCTAAAACCTGATCGAACATCTTGATTGCATTCAAACGCTACACCCCTCACCCTCACTCACTTCTATCCCAGTCCCAAAATCAAGTGAAACAGGTAATAGTCCTCTTTTGAGATCTTTTTTTTTTGTTGTTTTTTTGTTTTGTTTTTTGCAGCAGCTGCTGCTGCAAGTTTTTAGATTTAAAAAAGATAGTTTAATTGTTTTAAAAAAGTTTTTAAACCCATTTTGAGAATGAAATAAAATGAGCACTATACTAATACAATAGTTTGAGATAAAATTTGAATTAAAATTTACATAAAATTTGAGATTGGCTTCAGTACATCTGTCTTTTATCATGCAAGATATAGACTTAATTCAAGAGATTTAATTTGAACAACTTGCTAGAAGAAGCTTCTTTGGTCTTTTGTATGAGTTTGTAGTTTTAGTGTGTTTGTAGTTAAATCCTGTACTGGACTACCAAAAAATGAACTTGGTTTTCCCTTCAGTCACAGACCCCTCACCCATGCACACTTCTAAAGACCCCAAACCAGAAGAAAATGGTAATGGTCAAACTCGGTAGTTTTTTAAGAAACAAATATCTCTTACTGGACTACCTAAAATGAACTTGGTTTTTCCTCCAGTCACAAGCCCCTCACCCACACTCACTTCTCAACAAGTCAAAAACTCATGACCTCTGACCTCCATCCTCCCTTCATACTGCATTGCAATCTCACCAACACTATCTCATGGATGTCATATGTCATGGATTAGTTGTCATGGACAGTGTTATATTTTTTATAATAATTTGTTTTTTCTCTATAAAGTCTGTTGAAGATGAATTATGTAAATAACGCTGTTAACAGATGTTATAATGAGATATAATGCGTAGCTGCACGTCATGCAGTAATTTCAGTGCAATCACCCTTTGACAGAAAAACTGTTTACTTCATTCCTAGAAATAACTAAATTGAATAATTAAAAGCTGCATGATTAAGTTAATTAATATAATTTTATCCCACACTTTCCACAGTTTCAGGAGACGGAGGTATGGGTCACTCTTTGCTCATGCTATTTCTGTTACGCTGTTATTCTTGTGATGCTTCCTGAGAGTTATAACTGTTGGTTATTATATGTGTGTATTTATGTATGTGTAAGGTATGTTTTTTTTTTTGTTTTTTTTTTTTTTTTTGTACGTTTGGGTCAGAAAATAAATATATGAGAACTAGATCTATCTATCTATCTATCTATCTATCTATCTATCTATCTATCTATCTATCTATCTATCTATCTATCTATCTGTCTGTCTGTCTGTCTGTCTGTCTGTCTATTTGTCTGTCTGTCTGTCTATTTATCTATCTATTTGGGGTGATTAATATTTGGTCCTTTTTGCAAAAGTTTTCTTAATTCTAATTTAAATTTTTTATTTGTATTTATTTATTTATTTATTTATTACAGTTTGTAAAAGCAGAGTTTGAAATTTTAAAAAATCAACATAAAACCAAAATAGTCCCTTTGTATTTTAAAATATATTTATATTCTCAGTATTTCCATTAAAAAAAGCTAAAGCCCTATTTTATATATCTATACATTCCACTTTAATTCACCTTATCAAACTCACATGCGTTATTATTCTCTTGCACTCTGACCTCCATCTTCCCATCATGCTGTGCTACACATGCATAACTGAACAAAAAGCTTTTATTAATTTGTTTGAGCTTTTTAATCGCTAATGTTAAAGTGCCCCCTCTGTTTCGTATGTGATTTCAGTCAAGACCCCAGTAGCTATAAGATAAACATTTTATTTGATCTAATAACCATTGTCATTTAGGGAGTATTACTGATAATAACCAGACAAACACATCAACCTCACTCACACTCACCACCTCGCAACAACAAAACACCAGCACCACTGCAGGTAACAGTGTATTTACATTATACAGTATTTCTTCTGTTTTATTTTTATTATTATTACTATTTACCAGTTTATCAGTTTTCAGTTTATGTCATGTAAATAAATTAGCATATTATTGAGCTTATGCAGAGTTTGATTATAATAAATATTTCGTACAATACAAAAATCTGGCACTATGTGATGTCCATCCTTCTCATACATCTCATACTGGACTGTTTCAACGTTGAAATATTTTGTAAATGTTATCATTTAGGGAAAATTACTGATAATAACCTACCTAAAATGAACTCGCTTTTCCTTTTAGCCACAAGCCCCTCACCCTCACTCACTTCTACCCCAGTCCCAAAATCAAGATCTCTTTTGAGATCATTTTTTTTTTTTTTCAGCAGCTGCTGCAAGTTTTTAGGTAAAAAAAAAAAAAAAAAAAAAAAAAAATACCAATTGTTTTGAGAACAAAATAAAACGAGTACTATACTATTACAATAGTTAATAAATATGAAATTGGCTTCAATACCTAATCTTTTATCATACAAGATATAGCTTAATTCAAGAGATTTAATTTGAACAACTTGCTAGAGGAATCTTCTTTGGTCTTTTGTATGAGTTTGTAGTTTTAGTGTGTTTGTAGTTAAATCCTGTACGGGACCACCAAAAATGAACTTGATTTTCCCTTCAGTCACAGACCCCTCACCCACACGCACTTCTAAACAAGTCATAAACCCAGAAGAAAAAGGTAAAAAAAAAAAAATAATAATAATAATAATAATAATAAATAAAAAAAGTTAAAGTATTAAGTTTTTAATTTCCTAATTTTCCTAATTTTATTTTACAAGTACACTGGCCCAGTTAAGGAAATTGCAAATTTAAAAAATAGGCAATGTACTCATTTTTCTGTAATTTAGCTTGTTGTGGTTAGTATGGCGTTTGGTTTATTAATCTGGCAGAAAATTGGTGTCAACTTTATGCATAAGGACTGTATTTGAATCTAGTTTAAACTATATGATCATGTCAAATAGGTTCTTCTGACTCACCCACCATCATGCAACCCACTCCTACTACTCCTGCCTTACCTACAGGTAATCATGACACCACACACCACCACAGCAGACACACAGTCAGTCTAACTCATGACCTCTGACCTCCATCCTCCCTTCATACTGCATTGCAATCTCACCATCACTATCTCATGGATGTCATATGTCATGGATTAGTTGTCATGGAAAGTGTTATATATTTTTTTTAATAAATTGGATTTTTTTTTCTATAAAGTCTGTTGAAGATGAATTATATGTAAATAATGCTGCTAACAGATGTTATAATGAGATATAATAGCTGCACGTCATGCAGTAATTTCAGTGCAATCACCCTTTGACACAAAGTTAATTAATATAATTTTATCACACTTTCCACAGGTTCAGGAGACGGAGGTATGGGTCACTCTTTGCTCATGCTATTTCTGTTACGCTGTTATTCTTGTGATGCTTCCAGACAGTTATAACTGTTGGTTATTATATGTGTGTATTTATGTATGTGTAAGGTATGTTTTTTTTTTTTTTTATATATATATATATGTGTGTATTTATGTATGTGAAAGATATGTGTTCACAGTTTTTTTTTTTTTTTTTTTTTTTTTTAACATCAGTTGTATGTTTGGGTCAGAAAAAAATATATATGTGAGAACTAGATTTGCTTAGATATTGTTTCACAGTGTTCATCCATCATTACAGACACTCAGACCTCCACTTTCACCAAAGCATCAAACACACCTGCAAATACCAGTGAAGGTAAAGCTGACATCACCTCATCAAACTCACTCCTGCATTATTATACTCTCACGCACAATCTCTCACACTCGGACCTCCAGCTTCCCATCATGCCGTACCAGACACACATCACTAAACAAGAGATTTATGTTGTATTTATTCATTTAAATTTGATTAATTGTTCGATTGAAAGTGAGACCAAGGTTCATTAATCAAAAAGAAATTCAGTTACTGTGCTAAAATATAATACAGAATATAATAATAATAATAATAATAATAATTATATATTATTATTATTATTATTATTATTATTATTATTATTATAAATTATAAAAGGACAAAATATGAATCACCCCAAATATATATATATATATATATTTGGGGTGATTCATATTTTGTCCTTTTTGCAATAGTTTTTTTAATTTTAATAAAAAAAAAATAAAAAAAAACATTTTAAAAATCAGCATGAAACCAAAATAGCCCCTTTGTAATTTTAAAATCTGTCTTTGTATTCTCAGTGTTTCCATTTAAACAAAAATCTAAAGCCCTATTTTATATATAATCTATACATTCCACTTTAAGGTTCTCATCTGATGGATCACATGTTCTGACTGCTGGGGAAAAAAAAAACAATGTTAAATGCAAATGATAAAATGCAACTAGCCACATGATAATGCATAAATTATATAAAAGAGGAGAAAACACATCCTTTTGGTGCAAAAGCCATTCACTCAGTTGATTTTCAGAAATAATTCAGTTAATTAATAGTTTTATCTCACACTTTCCACAGGTGAAGCTACGAAAGCTACAGGTAAGTGTCACTCTATTTCTGTTATTCTGTTCCTGATTTGAACTTATGAGTCAGAAAATCTATGTCAGCGAGAAGCTGATATGCTTAGATTTTGTTTCATGCTGTCAATCCATCATTACAGACCCTCAGTCAGACCCCCCCTCTGACACCAACACAACAAACACACTTGCAGATAACACCAAAGGTAAATCTGACGTCACCTCATCAAACTCACACTCCTGCATTATTATTCTCTCACACTCTGACCTCCATCTTCCCATCATGCTGTGCTACACAAGCATAACTGAACAAGAAGCTTTTATTTATTCATTTGTTTGTTTGAGCTTTTTAATCGCTAATGTTAAAGTGCCCCTCTGTTTCGTATGTGATTTCAGTCAAGACCCCAGTGGCTATGAGATAAACATTTTATTTGATCTATTAACCATTGTCATTTAGGGACGTTTGTAAACGAGACAAACACATCAATCTCACCCGCACTCACCACCTCACATCAACACAACATCAGCACTGCTGCAGGTAACAGTGTATTTAACATTTATATTTCATGTTTTTGTTGTTATTATTATTATTATTATGTACCAGTTTTGATCAGTTTTCAGTCTATATAATATAAATAAATTAGCATATTGTTGAGCTTATGCAGTTTTTGATAATAATAATCAATATAATATAATATAATATTCTGTATTGAGATTTTTTTGTACAATACAAAAATCTGGCACTATGTGATGTCCATCCTTCTCATACATCTCATACTGCACTGTGTATTTATTGAAACATTTTATTTGATTTTGTAAACGCTATCATTTAGGGAAAATTACTGATAATAATGAGAAAAACACATCAATCTCACCCGCACTCACCACCTCACATCAACACAACATCAGCACTGCTGCAGGTAACAGTGTATTTAACATTTATATTTCAAGTTTTCTTTTTTTTTTTTTTTCCAGCTCATTTTGTTTTTAATATATTCAGATATTGCTGAGCATATGCATTTTGTGGTTATATTGATTTAAGGACATTTTATAAAATAAATAAAAAACTAATGAAATGTTAAGGGTTTGTAAGTTCCCAGTATGAATAAGTTATGCAGTTACTGTTATAAGGATTATGGTGGGTTTTTTATTTTTATTTTTTTTTATTTTTTACATGACAATGATCTACTTAAAACAGAAAGTTTTTTTTTTTTTTTTTTTGCCTTTTTGCATTTTTGAAAAGTTTTGTGTACAGATGTCAGTGCTGTCAAAACGATCCCCATTCACACTGTATTATTCATGCAAGGCCAGTAGTTGATGTTACTTTGTAAAGAAACACTATGCATCTGCGCACATACTTACAGACCGAACACGTAATTCACATGTGCATGACATAACTGTTTTCATTAACTTGCATTTTTGTAGTTTACACAGAGATGATAATGGTATAATTTTGAAAAACTTGCACTCTGATAGCCTTTTCAAGCCCCCAAAACGCTGCTGTCGACTTGTCATTTAAACGAATGGCAAAGATGCAAAAAAAGTTTTCAGTTTTTAGTTGAAAACAGTGTCATGTAACTGAAACTTTGTTGAACAAATCTATAGTTACCTTAATGAATTTACTGGCTAAATGAGACATTTTTCAATTTGTGAACAAACAAATTGTAATTGACTAAACCAATCAAATTACTTAGTACAATTTTTAAGATAATAGAGAACCATCAGCAATGCATCAGGTAAAATTTATAAGCTTTAGCATCATTTTTTTTACAGTGTGATAATATTAATAATACATTTAAATTTTATTTGTTAATTAATTAATTAATTAATTTTGTTATTATTATTTATTTATTTATTTTTTACCAAAATGTAAATTTGTAAATACGTTTTTTTTTTTTTGTTTGTTTTTTTTCCCCCTTCTTCACATAATCATTATCATTTAGGGCAAGATTCTGAATTTCAGTGTCAAAATCTGAATAAAACTCAACCTCTTGCAACACTTCACATCAACACAACACCAGCACTGCCACTGGTAACAGTGTAATATTGATGTGTTTGAGAATTACATAAAGTAACACACAATAATCATAAACTTTTACCCTACAGGTCTAGTGAAAGGTAACCGTTCAGTAGTTAATTTAGGCCTATCAATGCAGTAAGCTATTAGTTTGTAGTACTATTTCAGTATCCTGGTCAGCTATTTTTAACTCTTTTATTGTCAACTACTGCCTCAACAAGGTGTAGGGAATGACACAGCATCACTTCCAAGCACTGGATCTCCCACCTCCATACACTCCAGCTCAACCTCACCCTCACCCACATTCACCACCACCACAGCATTTGTGCTCTCTGTACAGATAATTACTGGTTATTGTGACCTGATTGCATGACTTATGATGATTAATTTGTGATTATGTGCTTTCCTCAGGTCCCACAGAAAGCCAATGTGAGTAAACTGTTGTGTGAAGTCATCTATGATTGTGTTGTTCAAGACATAAGTCCTTATGAATTTGTGAATGTTCTATGCACTTACACACAGGTCAGTACAACCTTACAGAGAGTGAGAACAAAACAATAGCCCGTGTAGTGATTATCAGGAGCCTTTCTAACCAAATGTACACAATCACCTTAATGGATGGGAAGAACAACGCAGTGTTTAAAGAAAATGGATCTAACCTAAAACCTTTAAGAATACCGTTCAGACGGTTAAAACCATGCAGCGTTTACACCGTCAGTGTGGATAACTGCGTATCCAGTGGAGACACGACTTTTACTTCCAGTGGTAAGTGTTTTACCCAGCAGAACATTTTAGAGTTATAAAATACTCGGTTTTAACAGCAAGCTCAGATGGGACATACTGTCCAGTGATAGTACAGTAAAGTATAAAGTATTTTGACACTTAAGTCACGTTTAAAACATTTCTGATTTGAACAAACTTAAAAATAAATGATATATGTAGTCTTGAACTGTCTGTTTGTACTATGTTGATATTTGATGAATAGATATTGTAATGTAATGTGTATTTACAGTTGTCTCTTAATTTTGTACAGATGAAGGAAAAACTGTTCCAAAAGCTTCTGTGACAAGCATGACTGATAATGAAGTGTGTTTGAAAGGAGAATTCACTGATATTCAATGGAATCTGAATGAATGTGTTAAAATAACAGAGAAAAACTCTTGCTCTTCCACACACACTGTTGTACTGGAGAAATGTAACTACGTAATGAAGGTTTCTATGCCCCCAGGTTGGTGTTTAATCGTTTTAATAAAAATCTTTATTTATTTATTTTTTTTTATTAAGTTTCAACATGAAAAGTTTTTATTAAGTTTCAACGTGAAAAACATGCACCATTTTCTCTTTAAACACAAATGTCTGTAGAATACTAGAATAATAACACACAATCAGACTCACATTAATGCTGTTATAATTTGACTGTTTTTGTTCATGAGTGTGAATCTGAATTGGCCACAACACACAGGCAGCCGAATTTGAATTTTAATGATATTGATTGCAAAATAATGTATTAAATATAATGATATACAGTTAGCTCCATATATATTTGGACACTGACACAATTTTCATAATATTGGCTCTGTATGCCACCAAAATAGAACTAAAATGAAACAATCAAGATGAAATTTAAATGCAGACTTTAAGCTTTAATTCAAGGGGTTGAACAAAAATATAACATAAAAAGATTAGGAATTACAACCGTTTTTATACACAGTTCCCCCATTTTCAGGGGCTCAAATGTAATTGGACAAATAAATATAATCATAAATAAAATGTTTAATATTTTGTTGAGAATCCTTTGCAGGCAATGACTGCCTTAAGTCTGGTACTCATGGAGATCACCAGAGACTGGGTTTCCTCCTTTGTGATGCTTTGCCAGGCCTTTACTGCAGCTGACTTCAGTTGTTGTTTGTTTGTGGGTCTTTCTGCCTTTAGTTTTGTCTTCAGCGAGTGAAATGCATGCTCAGTTGAATTGATATCAGGAGATTGACTCGGCCATTGCAGAATATTCCACTTTTTGTCCATTTGTACTATGAAGCGCTGTCCAATCAGCTTTGCTCCATTTGGCTGAATCTGGACAGAGAGTATATCCCTGTACACTTCAGAATTCATCCGGCTGCTTCTGTCTTCTGTCACGTCTTCACTAAACACCAGTAACCCAGAGTCACTGGAAGCCATGCACGCTCATGCTATCACACTGCTCCACCATGTTTCACAGATGATGTTGTATGCTTTGGGTCATGATGCCTTCTCCATACCTTTTTCTTCCCATCATTCTGGTACAGGTTGATCTTAATTTCAGACGTCCAAGAATGCTTTTCCAGAAGTGGTCTGGCTTTTTTTTAGATGTTTTTTGGCAAAGTCTTATCTGGCCTTGTTTGCAGTTTGTGGTGAACCCTCTGCTTCCAAATTGAGATGGCACACTTAGAATCAACTCCAGAACTTTTACCTGCTTTGTTAATGTAGGAATAATGAAAGAATAGTCCACATCTGTCCATGAAACAGCTTTTGAGTCAATTACTTATTACTTACTTAATTACTTACTTATTAATTTGTCCAATTACTTATGGTCCCTTGAAAAAAGGGGGAGGTACATATTAAAGAGCTGTAATTCCTTAACTTTTCCTCCAATTTTGAATTAAAGCTCAGAGTGTGCACTTTAAGCCCATATTCATTATATAACTGTAACTTGAATATGTTTTGGTCAGCAACTAAAATAATAAAAATTGTGCCTGTGTCCAAATACTGTATATATGGATCTAACTGTACATTAAAATGTTGATAGATGCCTTTTCAAGCACTGATTATTAGTATCTGTTTCTGAAAATCATGTTTTGTGTATGATTAACAGAGCTGTTATAAATGAATTTCATGCTATTTTGATTTTACTTGAAATTTAATTCTGCATCCTGTTTGTTACCTTAATTCAAATTCTTTTTTTTATTTTTTTATTCCTGGAATAGAGTCAGTTATAATGTCTTGGAATTTGTTGGAGTTGTGTGCTGTGATCCGGGAAGTTTTACCTCTGTTTTAATCAACTGAATGTTTCTGTTTCAGTCAAACCTAAAATACGGTTCAATGCAAGTATTCCCTCTCAGTTTGAATGGACTAATAAACCAGAAAAATGTATGTCTACACTTAACGTCACTTGCACCCGTGACAGTAAGTAATACAAATGTTTCCATGGTATTGTAAATGCATAATTAGATTTTTTTTTAAATTGCAGCATCATAAATACATTGATGATTAAACAGATGATGACAGAGTTTTCTCTTCTTTTTTTGTCAGATGGGAAAGATATTTATGGTTTAAGTGAGTCAGTGTCATTATTACCCAAAAAACATTACACCTGCACTGGACAATACCCTTATGAGAAACAACCCATCAAGAGTGATCCTCTCTCCATTTATATAGAATGCGGTGAGTTGATAATTAAACAGACAGGACTGGTTCAGAGTTCTTCCTTCTTTCTCTCCTGCACGCCTGGGAATATTAGCCAATAATGTCATGGTTAACAGTAGTTTTATTAGGCTACACGGTTACACTTTATTTTAAGGTGTCAGTGGTACAATGTAATTATACATTTAAGTACTGAGTAATATTAATTAATTACATGAACTTACTATATGGTTAGGGTTAAGATTAGGGTTTGGCTTAGGGTTACTTGCATGTAATTATGCATAATTTATTGTTATTATAATAGTAAGTACATGTAACATGCGTAACAAGGACACCTTAAATAAAGTGTTACCGGCTACACTATACTTTCCATGTACAGTACAGTGGCCCTATTTAAACAATTAAGGCACAAAATTTATGTGAATGTCTATACATTGCATTATATAAGTAAAATATCAAACCAACACTAAACATGTTTTCATCATTATTCTAACAATATCTTTGTTTTCATCCCCTTAACTTGTCACAATCATTTGTCATTTCTACTAATTTTAGTAAGTTTAAACTTAATTTTCTTCTCCAGGAATATTATTTGAAGTGTTAATAAATGTGCAATGATCTTATCACTCTAACCTAAAGGGGTAATTCACTACTGGATAGATAGACTTTTAATAAAAACCTGGCTGTCTATTGATAGTTTATGTTAAACAAAATGACATTGAGACATATTTAAGTGAGACTGACTAAGTGGGCCACTGTATGATGTATTTTATTTTATTTTTATTTATTTATTTATTTATTGTGGACTGTCTAGGAATTGTAAAGCTTTGTTTAGCAGTGTTTGTGATTTATTATTATTATTATTATTATTATTATTATTATTATTATTATTATTATTATTATTATTATTATTATCCTCCTCTCTTACAGATTTGGAAAGGAATGCAGATTTTACAGATATATCCCACAACTCCTTTCATGTATCCTGGAATGCACCTGAGAATGATAACTGCTCAAACATTATTTGGAGCAATTATTCAGCCACTTGCCGAATCACTGAAAACGGAGGAGCATCATCATGGCAAAGTATCAGCTGTTCATATTTTCCCATTTTATTTATAAATACCAAAGAATCCAAGGAGTTTTATGATATTTGTAGGGTTAGTAGATATTTAATGTCTTATTCAGGTTTGTTTTGTCTTTTCACCAGTGAGATGTACACAAGACAAAAATGACAGCACACATTGCAATATTAAAGAATTACACCCATTTACCACCTATACATGCACAATTACTGCAGAACATGATGGCCAACAGTACACTCTTTTCTCCAGGAATCAAAAAACACTTTCTGCCGGTAAGTGTTTTAATATCTTTGTGTGTGTGTGTTCCTGGTCAAAATGCAAAAAGTTTTGTGTGAGGGGTACGTTTAAGTGTAGGATTTGTGTATTATTTTGTGTAGATATTAAGTGTAGATATTTTGTCATCATCACATTTGGATTTTTTTTTTCTCCATTTTCAGATTCTCATTTCATTTCAAAATCTGTAATGTGTACTGTTAACAATTTAGTCTTTACTCTATAGCCAATTAACATTTTATTGCTGAATTGAATTTTTAATATTTTAAAATGTAAATGTTATACCATTGTGTCTAAAATGTATTTTGTCTCTTTCTATTTAACAGAGCCCAAATTAAAATCAGTTAGTGTACAAAAGCCTTCTCACAATTCTGTTCACATTCAATGTTCTAATCTCACTGGACCAAATGACTGGAACGGAGACGCTGGGGTTTTTGAAGCCGTAATCAAATACAATGGAGATCTTATAAAGCCCGCTGAAAAAAAACAATCTTGCTGGTTTTCATTCTCAGATCTTCACTACCTTACTACCTATGATATTGAGGTATTTGTATCTCAATTAATATCTTGCTAAAGAGTCATGTGTTACAATATGCATAATGATGCATATATAGGATTGCAATGTTTTCTTTTGTGTTTCACAGTACACAATTTGTCATTTCAGGTTACAGCCACAAATAAACAAAAAAATTCGACTGTCATACGTCAAACCTTTACTACTAAATGTAAGAACAACCTTTTTCTTATTCTGGCCCACCTAGAGGAGATAATAGACAATTCAGTTAAATTATGTCCTTTTTATTTGTTCAATGTATCATCTTTTTCAAAGTGCTTTAAAGGTGCACTCAGTAATTGATAATGTATGTTACACTTGTCAATATAAGCAGACATCTTGGACTTATTATCACTTATTATTTTATAAGTGAAAGTGCAATAACATGGAGATTGGCAAGATAATATATTCAGCAGTATTCAGTTGGGCATGTGATCTCAAAACTGCAACATGCTTTGAAGCCAAAAAAAATAAAAAATAAAAATCAGATCTTTGTCTAAAAATTTTTTAATGAGAAAAAAAGTTACTGATTGCACTTTTAAATGTCCATTAGATTTAGCAAATGTTCAAAATACTGTAAAAATTTATTCAATCTAATTTAATCTGCAAATATGTTCCTCAGATAATGACAAGGCTGTTGTTGGATTCCTGGCATTACTTATCGTTGTGATTTCAGTTGTGCTGCTGTTTGTGCCCTTCAAAATTTACCTTCGCAAAAGAAAACGGTCAGTGTCACAGTTTCTCCCAGCTACTCTCTGAACTCATTAAACACCATGTTTTCTGTAAACATTCATCAAACATTCATCTATATTTCTGATGGGATTTCTCACCACAGGGATGGTGAAGATGAAGATTGTGTTGATCAGGACATATCCACATCTTCTGAATATGTGAATGTTCCTATGCGCGTACACAGAATGGAGACAAAACAACAGACCAGGGGGTGAATAAGAATGACTGCAATTTTGTGGACAAATACTGTGTTATTATTTTTAAAACCAGTACACCATCAGTTTAGACGAATGCACATACAAAGGAAGCACAGCTTTTACTTCTAGTTGTGAGTATTTTACCCCAGCAGGACCTTTTTTCAAGAAATATAGATGGAAAAACTTGCAATGCAGACAATACACACACACACACACACACACATACAGCAGGTAAAATAACTATTGAACACGTCACCATTTTCTCAGTAAATATATTGCTAATGGTACTGTTGACATGATATTTTCACCAGATGTCGGTAACAACCCAAGTAATCCATACATACAAATAAAACAAAACAAATAGACACAGGGAAAAAGTATTGAACACGCTTCCTGAAATTTATTTAATACTTTGTACAAAAGCCTTTGTTGGTAATGACAGCTTCAAGACGCCTCCTGTTTGGAGAAACTAGTCGCATACATTGTTCAGGTGTGATTTTGGCCCATTCTTCCACAGAGTCTTCAAATCTTGAAGGTACCGTGAGTCTCTTCCATGAACTCTGATCTTTAGTTCTTATTTTCTATTGGAATCAAGTCAGGTGATTGGCTGGGCAGCTTTACTTTCTTTTTCTGAAGCCAATTGAGAGTTTCCTTGGCTGTGTGTGTGGGATCATTGTCTTGCTGAAATGTCCACCCTCGTTTCATCTTCATCATCCTGATAGATGGTAGCAGATTTATATCAAGAATGTCTCGGTACATTTTTCCATTCATCCTTTCTTTAATTATATTAATTTTGCCAGTGCCACACCATAATGTTTTTGGAGTGATGTGCAGTGCCATTTGACCTCCAAACACAGTGTGTATTATGGCATCCAAAAGAGTTTTTATCTCATATGATCAGACTATATTCTCCCAGTATTTCACAGGCTTGTCTAAATGTTGTGCAGCAAACCTTAAACGAGCTTCAACATGCTTTTTTCATCAGCAATGGAGTCTTGGGTGGTGAGAGTGCATACAGGTATAGGCGTAATTTACGGGTGGGACATGTCCCCACCGCTTTTTGCCAGGGTCGATATTGTCCCCACCACTTTTTTGAAACATCTCGCGGCACGGACGTACCTAATGCAGATGAAACATTAGTTTCTGTAAAATAAGATGCGATCTGGTGCTGGAATCTGTTGTTTTTGAAATCATGCTGAATGTTGCGATGTTATTAGTGACGGAACGTTCTCTTGTGGCTCGTGCACAGTCTTCACGCACGAGCGCTTCAATCTATTGCTCATGCCGCTACGGAGACTATTTATTCGGTGTCCTGACATTTTATCCTACCCGTCAGATTTTCCTACCAGGGCTTACTGTGCATGCGCACATCAATATTGCATCCTTTTTCTCACGCTGAACAACAATATTTGATGTATCTGCATTACTGTAAAGGTAGGTTTAGGGTTGGGGTAGGTGTAGACATTAATAAAACACAATCTAATTGGTAGATAGAAATTATTTATTGTTGGTTTCCGGTAGCTGTATTTATTATTGCCACAACCGCGAATATAACACATAATTACTGTATTTGCATTACTGTAAGGGTAGGTTTAGGGTTGTGGTAGGTGCCCAGATAGCACACATACGTCTGCAAGATGTCTGTTTAAGATCTCTTGATCTGGAAAGCATCTGCTGTCTACAAACATCTGACAGACGTCTTTCAGATGTCAGTTTTACATACATTCTAAATCATAAACATCTTAAAGACATCTAATAGATGTCTATTTGACATCTAAAAGGAAACGTCCTATAGACGTATTGAAGATGAGCAAACAATCTAAAAAATACGTCTTGCAGATGTAAATGCAGATGTCAAATAGACGTCTCCGAGATGTATGTGTAACGGGGCTGACGAGACGAGAGACGTGCGGATCCATATGCAGGCTTTTATTTAAAGACATGGTCATAAATAAAGGCAGGGTCGAAACAATGGCAAACAGGTATGGCAGGGACAAGACAAAGAGTAATCCTAGGGCAAGCATGGGTCTTCGATCGGCAAACAATATCCAACGGGGCAAGGCAGAGCAATAAATCCAGGTACACAGCAATAATCCAAACGAGGTGCAAACAGAGTCCAAAACGGCAAGGCAAGGGTTAATCCAGGAAACACGGGCTAGAATAAAACACAGGAAAACAGGCAAGGCAAGACTAAGACAACTAAGTGGGCTCCGTAGAGTAGCTATCGCTAGAAGAGGGATATGTGCGTACAATACTCGGCGAGCTGACTGAGGAAGTCCATGGCTTAAGTAGTGTGTGTGATTGTGTGATGGATATCAGGTGTGCGCATGTGATTAGGGAAATGGCTGCTGGGAAATGAAGCCCGGGGTAGTGTGTGACAGTCTGTGTGGTATGAGAGTCAATGCGATGGAAGGGTGACCTCTGGTGGCGAACAAATGGAGGTCCATGGACCAGATTCATGACAGTATGTGTGCTATCAGGGTGTAGACATTAATAAATCATAATTTGACGGGTAGCATTTTTCGTTGTCGAATTGTACTACCTACTGTTTTAATGGGAGGTAGCAAAATCTGACAGGGTAGCACAAATCGACAGAACACCGGTTAAATCACAAAACAAAATACACACAAGCGTGTCCCTGCTCTTTATATACGATGATCATCTTTGATTTTAATAAGGGGGAAAAAAAATTATGCAAGGGCAGATTAGAACCTGAAATCTTTGACTCGCTAAACGAGAATTTTACCACAAGGCTATTTAGAAATATGAAAGGTAAATGCATATCTATGTATTTATTCACTGACATGATAATAGTCTCAGGCCTAATAATACATTTTACTTATGTTTCTTGTGTGACAAATTGGTAAAGAGACACCTTTTTATAGGCCATCATTTGGGACTGAAGCAGCTAATATTAATTTCCACTGACAAGGGGCAGGATTGCTTTCTAATTACTGATAGATTTCAGCTGGTGTCTTGGCTTTCCGTGCCTTTTTGCACCTCCCTTTCTTCGTGTGTTCAATACTTCTTCCCTGTGTCATTCCATTTTATTGCAATAAATAAATTAATTTCTGAACTTATTTGTTTTGTTTTGTCAGCAGCACCTTTAGAAATACATTTAGTGTGAAAAATGGTGACGTGTTCAATACTTATTTTACCCGCTGTATGTATGTATACACACAATATATACAGCCGTGGTCAGAATTTTTGGTACCCTTGGTAAATATGATCAAAGAAGGCTGTGAGAATAAATCTGCATTGTTAATCCTTTTGATATTTTATTTTAAAAATTCACAAAAATCTAACCTTTCATTGGAGAATAAGAATTTAAAATGGGGGAAAAGTCATTATGAAATAAATGTTTTTCTCTAAAATACGTTGGCCACAATTAACTGTACCCTTTTATTCAATACTTTTGAAACCTCCATTTGCCAAAATAACAGCTCTGGTTTTTCTCCTATAATGCCTGATGAGGTTAGAGAACACCTGACAAGAGATCAGAGACCATTCCTTCATCCAGAATCACTCCAGACCCTTTAGATTCCCAGCTCCATGTTGGTGCTTCTTCTCTTCAGTTCACCCCACTCATTTTCTACAGGGTTCAGGTCAGAGGACTGGAATGACCATAGCAGAAACTTGGTTTTGTGCTCAGTGACCCATTTTTGTGTTGTTTTTGAAGTTTGTGTTTGGATTATTGTCTAGTTGGAAGATGGCTCATTATAAGATTTCTAACAGAGTCAGTCACTTATTGATTTTTTTATCTGTTAGTATTTGATAGAATCCATGATGCCATGTGTCTAAACAAGATGTCCAGGACCTCCAGCAGAAATATAGGCCCACAACATCAAAAATACAGCAGTATATTTCGTTGTACACATGGGGTACTTTTTTATCCCTGTGTTCACCAAACCCATCTTGAGTGTTTGCTGTTAAAAAGCTCATTTTTTAGTTTCATCTGACCATAGAAGCCAGTCCCATTTGAAGTTCCAGTCATGTCATGACAACTGGATATGCTGCGGATTGTTTTTGGATGAGAGCATTTTCTTTTCTTGATCTTTTTTTTTTTTCCCTAGAAACCCTCCCAAACAACATATGGTGTAGGTGCTGTTTGATATATATTTTTAAGGTTTTCTGACCCTGAGACTCAACTGTTTTCTGCAATTCTCCAGCTGTGATCCTTGGAGAGTCTTTAGCCACTCAAACTCTCCTTCTCACCGTGCATTAAGACGATATAGACACACGTCCTCTTCCAGGCAGTTACGTAACATTTTCTGTTGATTGGAAATTCTTAATTATTGCCCTGATGGTGGAAATGGGAATTTTCACTGATCTAGCTCTTTTCTTAAAGCCACTTCACTAATTTGTGAAGCTCAATTATCTTTTGCTGCACATCAGAAATATATTCTTTGATTTTTCTCATTGTGATGGATGATTAAGGGAATTTGGCCTTTGTTTTCCCTTGTATTTATATTTCTGTGAAACAGGAAGCCATGGCTGGATAATTTCATGCTCATAATCACCCTGGTGTGCTCAAAATTGTAAATATGAATGGGAATATACTTCAGAGATATTTTACTCATAATAATTTCTAGGGGTACTAATAATTGTGTCCAATGTGTATTTGAGAAAACATTTTTTTTTCATAATGAGATTTTCCTCCATTTTCAATGAAAGGTTAGGTTTTTGTGCATTTTTTAAATAAAAGCTCAAAAGGATTAATAATGCAGGTTTATTTTCACAGCCTTCTTTGATAATATTTACCAAGGGTACCAACAATTCTGACCACGATTGAATATAATTGTGTAGCCATTTGTAAGCTCAGGTTGGACAAAAAGTATTTTTATGCTTAAGTCACACTTAAAAATTTACAGTTCACACACAAACACACACACACACACACACACACACACAAAGGTTTGATTTTGTTACATTATGTAATGATAGTTGTTTTTAAATGTGATTAAATGTGTTTAAAAACTCTCTGGGGACAGAAGAGAGAATGCCTGTAAATTTATTACCTTTTCTTTCAGCAATTAATGTTAATGTTTTGCTTTAATTAATTGTTTGTCACAAGCTTGCAATGCAGTGCAATGCAGCACTGAGGTTTAAATATCCTCTTCACATGTCTAATGACATCTTGGCTTGTCTGAAAAGTTGAACAACGTGTTATGGAACACAGGCACAGGAATTTAGAGCCTATGGATGCAGACAAGACATTACAACCTTAGTAATACATACTGTATTGCTTATTTGTATTAGTTCAGTAGTGAATGTGTTCGAAATCGAACAAAGAAATAGATGTACCAAGCATCATTTACCATGCATGATGTCATATAGACTTGCATTATTTGTTTTCTTCCATGTAACAAAAATTGAGATGTCAGAGTGTCTAAATGACTTTAGAAATTATTTTATTTTATTTTTAAACACAGATAGGTAGGTCTATTATTATAATCTGTTGACTTTAAAAATCCTTGTTGCATTATATGCCAAAGCCCTTTTTATGTTTTTTTTTCCCTCCAAAGTTTGCATGCCTGTAACTAAAGAAGAAATAACAATGTTTTAATATCCATTTAGATTTCAGTGCTTTATTATTATTATTATTATTATTATTATTTTTTTTTTTTTTTATTTTTTTTTTTTTAAGGCTTTATAATGGTTTATTTCAAGAGATATGTGGCTTTATGAGTAAATTGTTAAATTTTACACATTTTCAGTGGTCAAAAAACCAAATGTGGATAACTTTGTTTATGACTGATATGTTTTTCTTTAAAGAGCAATGTCTGAAAACAAATAATGTTAAAACTAGAACTGTATCTTGTTTCTCTCTATGAAAACAATTGCATAGAACAGACATAAGGGAAGTTGTGGCCTAATGGTTAGAGCGTCGGACTCGTAATCCAAAGGTTGCGAGTTCGAGTCTCAGGTCCGGCAGGGATTGTAGGTGGGGGGGAGTGAATGTCCAGTGCTCTCTCCACCTCAATACCGGGCGCCGCAGCATAAAAATGGCTGCCCACTGCTCCGTGTGTGTGTGTGTACACGTTGGATGGGTTAAATGCAGAGCATGAATTCCGAGTATGGGTCACCATACTTGGCCGTATGTCACATCACTTTCATATTAATATTATTAATATTGTTTTTCCAAAGACTGTATACCTGTAACTCAACAAGTATTAAACGTATCTCAAAATCCTGTTAGATTCTGGTTGTATGGTCACTTACATTGCATTTAAAGAGGAATGTCTGAAGAACAAATCAAAATGCATCTTTATTTAATTACAATGTCACTGAAGTAAAAATAGAAGTACTGACTACACTTTTTTACTCAAGTTAATGTAAAGAAGTATGGGCTCTGGCATGTACTGAAGTAAAAAAAGTACCCATTACTACTACCTGTTTTAGTGTCACGCTGGTAACTGGACCTCACGTCATATTGACACAATACATAATAACTTATATTTAAAATGAATGTATCGAGGCTGAACAACCATCTTGTAGAACAGGGCAGGACTGGGACAAAATTTCAGGCCTGGAAATCTCTCACTCTTTCAGGCCATCCCATACACCCACAACAAATTCTGAAACCACAGATAACTCTTTTTTTTTTTTGTATGGCCATCACATTTAAAAAAAAGTAGTGCTGTCAAACGATTAATCGCATCCAAAATAAAAGTTTTTGTTTACATATATATATGTGTGCTGTGTATATTTATTATGTATATATAAATAAATACACACACATGCATGTATATATTTTAGAAAATGTTATGTTTATATATTAAATATATTTATTTATAATATAAATTACATGAATATAAATATAGACATGGAAATACATGTAAATATTTTCAAAATATATACTGTATGTGTGTGTATTTATATATCCACCTTTTTCTTCAACGCGAAAGTAAGCCTATGGGCGAGACTTCCGGTTCATTAGCCGCTATAGGTAAATAACGAGAAGAATAACAATGTGCAGCAAATGGTAAAACTGCTTGCACTACAAACCAGTGTGTTCATTATTAAGATTATACATTAAAATAATATGGTAAGACATACCAATTTTCAATATCAAGCAGCAAAACAAACTGTTTTGTACAGCTAAAAATAGCTGGACGCGGATGAGACCGGAAGCTAGACTCACAGAATTTACAAATGGCCACGCCCATTTTTACGGCAAGAAAAAGGTGGATACATAATAAATATACACAGTACACACACATATATTATGCAAACAAAAACGTTTATTTTGTATGCGATTAATTGCACTAAATCGTTTAACAGCACTAAAAAAAGGTTTAAAATCTCAGGCTGGGGCTGTGCAAAATAATTAAAGGTTCTCTGAACTGCACCTTCACTTCCATTTTCCTTTTCAGTCTCTTCATTTTCCATGACATCTCTCTGCATCTCACTTTGTGTATGTTTACTTTTCCCCCCCTAATTTTCTTGTACCAGTCACTCTTCCCATCAGCCATCTACTGTTATGAACAGAACTGTCTTCACCTTGTTGCAAAACAACCACCTCGTTGTATTCTGTTTGCAATAACAATTTTATTTTAGTTCAATTTATCACATTATGACCATGTGTTGTTTTATCTTAAAATGACTTAAATACGCTCTAAAAAAAAAAAGTGTTTTTTTTTATTTTTTAATATCCCAAATGCTGGGTTCAGCCTGTTGGGCCATTTTATTGGGTTATTTTTAATATATATATATATATTTTTTTTTACCCAGGTGTTGTATAGTTTTTCTGTAACCAAGTTGCTGGGTCATTTTTAATGCTGGGTTATTGTTTTCTGCCTGGTTTCTCCCAAGGTTTCTTTCTTTTTAACAACACCCCACACCACTAGTGTGAATTCTTACTTTAAAGGGGTCATATAATGCTATATCCACTTTTACAAGTTGATTGTACTGAAATGTGTGTTGATACGCTGAAGCAGAATGGCGTCTAAGCGATCGTGGTGTTCTGTTCTTGGGTGTAATAACGAACACAGCAGTTGTTTTGATGTTCCTAAATCAGAACCGCTGAAGACGCAGTGGCTGAGTTTTGTTTTCGAAGGGAATAGTCCCCCAGATCAACCTCAATGCTTTCATGTTTGCGCGAATCATTTCTCACCAGACTGCTTTATAAACAAGGGTCAGTTTAAAGCTGGTTTTACTAAAAAGCTGCTCCTGAAAAAAGGATCAGTACCAACTATTCGTGTTCCTGCTGCACCTCCAGAAGAAGTGAGTGTAACGTTTTAATAACATTTATATTAATCTTTGCTAATAGCTTGCATGTTTCACCATGAATGTGGCTAAAGTTTACACTAATTTTCATTACGTGAAATCAAGTGTACATTACGGCATGTTTTCTATGTACGACGTTCTCAATATAATTCATAATCCCACGTTTGTAATGAACAACGCGTTATGTGTTATTGTGTTATTATAAACTTTGTTATTGTGTTATTATAAACTGTGTACGCTGTGGTAAAGTTAACGTGGTAACACAGAGCAGAGGGGAGGGGTGAGCAGAGCTCATGATCATTTAAAGGCACATGCACTGAAATGGCGTGCTGAACAAAGAGCTGTTTTTGACCAGGTAAAATGAGTGTTTTCTTACAATACTAACAAGAATTTTTAATTAAAGTATATTACAAACTTTTCATTTAGACCCTAAAGAATCATATTAACTTGTACAAAAATGGCATTATATGACCCCTTTAATTAGGACTACTTTTTCAAAGTAGTTTCAAAGTAGTACTTTTTCAAAGATCAGGAACTTTCGAGGGTGGGACTTGGGCGCTGAGCACGCTGATTGGTTGAGTTCACGCAGCATTATTTCAACCACCATTTATTTATTTATTTATTTATTTATTTTTTAATAAATATTACTGTTATTGTGTCATGGAATGTAGTTTTAAAAGTATTTCAGGTGAGAATGTAATTGTTTAAAACTCAAATCTGCGGTTGATTTATAAAGACTATGCCTATTTGAAAATGTGCTTCACTGATTTCGGAGATGTGAGCTCCAAGCGATCACGGGGCGCTCAGTGCTCATGTTTCCCAATGAGAGCAGCCTCAACTCAGCTAATCCTTCTGACATTTGCCGCTGGCTCTGATTTCTCTGTAGTGGTTAAACATGAGATATAATTTGTTTTGGGTAAATCTAACAGGTAATCTTTTGTCTTTATTATATTATTCTATTGATCTATTAATATGTTAAATGAAAATATAAAGAGGCAATGCTGTTTGAGTTAATATTTAGATTCACTGTAATGTATGTACGTTCCCTGAACTACATTTCTGCGGCTATTAATATGTTTAAATGAAAACGAAAAGAGGCAGTGGTGTTTGATATCATATTTCGTCTTATTGTAAATACAGTGAGGAAAATTGCAGTAGCCAAGGCGAGCTGACTGACGTTATCAAGTACGCTGCTGTTTGCAGAATTACTGGACTTGCGTCATCCCGTCCGTGGGTGTTCACACTCCCGAGTCAAACTTGCGAAGTCCAAACTAGAGGACGCAAGTCCGAAATTTGCGTACTTGGTATTGAGAAGTCACCTGTCACCAGACTATTAGCCTAATCTTAATGGTATTTTAGACCATGATGGAAACGCAGACAGCAGCAGGTCTGCAGGAAAAAAAGTTCCTGGGACAAATTGTTCCAGGTAATTCCGATGGAAAAGCGGCTTTAGATTAGGTTTGGAGCTGAACTGTGCAGAGCTGTGGCCCTCCTGGAACAGAGTTTGAGACCAATGCTTTAGGAGGCTTTTTAAAACTCAGTGGGCTCAGGGGAGGTGAAAGAGACATGGACTCCTGCTGTAACTTTACCCACTGGTGTTGTTGGCCAGTGTTTCTTTAGAAAAATGAGTGATTTATACACTTCTTAATATCATATTTTGTAATATTTGCATTGTTTCATTTTTGTACTATGAATTTTTTTCTCATCCAGTTTTTTGAGGAGACACTACCTCCCTTGCCTCCTTGGAGGAAACATATTAGCAGGTTTTGCCAAGACAAGCATCGCTATTATTGCTGCTATACTTAGGGGAAGGGATCATCTGTTGTTTTTGTTATTGTTTGATTTCAGTTTTGGCAGAAAAAAATACAATATTAGAGTGTTTTCACACCTGTAGATCAATTGCTTTGTTCCGAAACAGGGATTAAAATTATTACAATGTTGCTTTTTATTGTTGGTGCGGTTCGCTTTCACACGGCAAAGTTTTCTAAACGAACCAAAATTGTTAATACAAGTCACGTGCGAGTAAACTGTCCTCTCATTGGTCCACAGAGCTGGAATGACAATAAACATGATTCATTTTGGAAAGAGAGGCAAACAAACTCTCTCTCTCTCACACACACGTACGTCAGGATGGAACGACAACAGCTTTGAGGGCTTTTTGTTTTTTTTTTTGCTTTTTTGGTAGCTGTCGATATATTTATTAATTTATCATTTTGAGCAGGAATCCAGGATTCGTCTGCAAAACATTGTTAAAATGCACCTACTACAAAGAGCATTAAGACGGCATTATAAAATGAAAAGGCGCGCTTTGATTTTGAATGGCGAAGATGTGCACACCCACTGCTTTTCACAGAACTTACGTAATTACCCATTATACAGTGTGATATAGCCTGGTTCATTGGTCTTTTGGATCGGATTGCTTTCTCACTATAACCGAACCGCTCCAGAGTTCGATTTCAATCGAGCCGAGACCACCTCGTTCAGGCGATCTCGGACCGATTGTTTTGGCGCGGATCCGAGCATGATTGCCGTGTTCACATATGCCCAAACGAACCGAGCTAAGGGGGGAAACGCGCCAGGTTCCGAAACAACGGGCCAGGTGTGAAAGCACCCTTAAATTCACCTTTAAGCTAATTTAAGAAGTAAATGTTTCATTGACTTTTTGCCACATTAAAATGTATTATTAATTGTACATGGCTATATTTAATGACTATTTCATGGCTTTACAATTTATAATATAGTACACTTAATATAGTACCACCATATGTCTTTGATAGAAATTAGGTACTACATTTAATGAGGAAAACCGTAGGCGTATATATTGTTTATATTACATTAAATTACAGTCTAGGGCCTATGTTTGACCAGTGCACCATTATTTTTGGAGAGCATAGAAGCATTAGATGGACAATTTTTTTGCATTTGGCATCACATCTCACGATATCTGCAGAAGAGTTTATGGCTTTTCTTTTCTTTTCAACCTTTTTTTGAAAAAGATTGAAAAGAAAACAACCTTTTTTTCAACCTTTTTTTATTTATTTTTTTTTAATTTCTCTCTGTTCCATTTCTTGTTTTAAAAAAGCAAACAATGATAACCGCAGGGTGTGTCAAGTGCCATTGCAGATTGCTAAAAATGGATGTTAAAACTAAGTGTGAATATGTTGTCATAAACCTACATGATGGAATTTAAATATATCAAAGATACCCTGAAAATTTCATTCATCGGCTTAGTTAGAAACAACTGTAAAACAAACAAACAAACAAAAAAACAAAACAACAACAAAAAAAAAACAGAAAAAAAAACAAACAAAAAACAATAGAAACCAACACAGAATTTGTAATGGTTTTACTGGTTATAATGGAAATTGTACAGGTTTTAATGGAAACTCTAATGGTCCTTGTGGGTCTCTACTAGGGGTGTAACCGTTCAAGTTACTCACGGTTCGGTTTGTATCTCGGTTTTAAAGTCACGGTTTCGATACGGTTCTGTATGTGCTAAATTTAGGGGAAAAAACTATACTGTCAAATAAAAATAAAGAATATAAGAACAAATAATCTAACTACAAGCAACAGCACAAAAAAAAAATACAATAGAGCAAAGATAAACAAAATAAACAGTGCTTTTCAGATTTTTTAGGTAGGTCTAACATTAGTCTTTAGGTGCAGAAATTAAATAAAGTAATAAAATGTAAAATAAAATTGCATATTTGACTATAAATTAGCTTAAAGATTAATCCTTATTAAAGTTACAAAAGCTATTCAATCAAAAGCAGTGAGTGATTTCCTTGTATTTTATTGTTTGATTAACATTAAAAAAAAGTGTTGTCACTCTAAGACAGTGCATGGATCCAGTACGTTCAACTGTGTTTGCTAGGGTACTCACCAAGACAGGCATGTTGACTTTTTTTTTTTTTTTTTGGCGTTTTTCACTTCATTATGATAGGACAGATCAGAGTTGTCAGGAAGTGAAGTGGGAGAGAGAGGGGGGCGGGATCAGGAAAGGTCCCCGAGCCGGGAATCGAACTCAAGACACCCTAGCGCAATGGTGCTTTATTTCGGCGCACTGCACGCAAGGCTATTGGGACACTGATGCATGTTGACCTAATTTTTGTGTGAATTTGTCCATTCAAGCACAAGACTTGTTAAGAGAACTCAATATTTGCACATGTTCGACACGGGTTTGGTTCTTCGGAGGAGCGCACACACACATCTTCTCACTGCATGCGCAAGTTCTCATTTGTGTCTTCTGAATGAGTTTAGTTCAGGGCTCTTCAACTCGGCTCCTGGAGGGCCGATGTCCTGCAGAGTTTAGTTCCAACCCTAATTAAACACACCTGACCAAGCTAATCAAAGTATTCAGGACTATTTAAAAATGATGAACAGGTGTGCTGGATAAAGGTTGGAAGTAAACTATGCAGATCACTGACCCTCCAGGACTGGAGGAGACTAGCCCTGGTTTAGTTTAAACAGAGGCTGTGTATGAAATTCATACTTGTTTACTGCTTACTGCCCAGTACACAGTGCATACTGCCTACTATTTTTTTTTTAGTGTGTGAAACAGTATACAATAAGCAACGAATGTTTCAGAGTAGTATGCTAAAGTGTTGTCACATGACAAACACTGAACATTAATTCAGCACAGCTGTCGTGGCTGTTACCTTACAAATAAATGTGCTAACCAGGGTTGCCAGGTTTTCACAACAAAACCCACCCAATTGCTACTCAAAACTAGACCAAACTAGCCCAATGGAGGGGGGTCCCCCAATAAAAATCGCGTTCCGGGGGGTAAAATACACATTTTTTGGCGAGGTTCCCCTGGTAAAATTTGCATTGCAGGGGCTAAATATCACATTATTGGGGGTCGCTTCCAACCGTTAATTATTATTGGGTAATTATTAATGAGACATTTTAATTACACTTTTCAAATATTTATTTTTATTGAAAATGCCTTTCTGATCTGATATGTGAAGGGAAAAGGAGAAGCATGAGTTTGGCAAAAGGCGGATTCGAACGCAGGCCGATCACATTATGCAAACATGTCTTACATCTTTTACTCACCTGTAAAAAAAAAAAAAAAACCTGTAAAAAGACTTGCAGCAGGGCTTCCAGATATATTCCGTTAAATTACAGAAAATAAGCATTTCACAAAATTACAAGCAAAAACTGTAAAAATACAGAAAAGACTTTACGGTCAAAATTCATGAAATTACAGTATATTACTGCTGATAAATGTTTTTAAACTATGGAAAAACTGATAATTTATGTCACATTACATAGAAAAACAACCAACTTTCAGGTTAATCGCCATAAATTTAAGGTTTTAATAAGTTATTTTATAAAACTGTTCTGTCAATCTACAGTAATTTACTTTTAAAGTACAGTTTTTCCATGTACAATAACTAAGAAATAATTGATAAAAATGCAGTAAACACATATTTATAAAAAAAAAAAAAAAAAAAAGAAGCTTGTATATTTACAGGATTAATCCTTTTTACAGAACATACAAATATAATTAACTACAATAACCAAGAAATGTTGATGCAGCTTCTGTGTTGATTTCATTTGCTTGGTAACAGCCCAAATGTCATATTATTCTAATTCACTGATTAAATGTAAGAATCTGACTCAAAAGATAATGGACACTTTTAGAAAAAAATGGCCTCATAAAGGTAAAAACGCCTATAAAATATAAAAATCAGTTTAAAATTATTGGAAAAGATTAATTTCTGTTAGTGTGAATTAAAAATATAAAAAATAATATTCATGTTTAATCATTTTAGACACTTGATTTCACTGAAGGCTACCAGGATAATTATAACTTGAGTTTATTAAATTCATAAACATAAACAAACTATATCTTCTCTATGTACAGTTTGTAGTGTGGATCAATCATTGCAACATTTAATCTGATTCTCTTATTTAAGAATCTGTTATCTTGAAAAATAATTTATCCTACTACTGCCTACTGACTTGGTTTTAAACCTATATTATTATCCAATTTATGAGCCTTAAAACATCTTAAAATGCACACATGTAAGTCAGGAAAATCAAAATTTTTTTGGGGGAGCATGCCCCCGAACTCCCCTACCAGTCTCCATTTTGGGGCCTCTGTATTTATAAAAACCTGCGTACTGCCCTGTATGCGAGTCTTTATCTTTTTATGCTACTCCCTTAATAAATCTAATATAAATACAGTAAATGTTCTTCTGTTGGCCTCATGTATTCACTTAAGAAAACTGAAGCCCATATTTAAATGGGATTGTTGGAGATCCTTGATCTGCAGTTAGACCACCCCATTATTGCATCATTCAACTTAAGCACATTTGTCAGCTAAACATTAGGGTTAGTTCACCCAAATGGGCAATGGGCAACAACATTTGGGCTAAGCCCCGAATGTTTATAATGTCTGGCTCCGCCCCTGAACAAAATACTGATTTTGTCCACTTTTTATGTCCCAATATGTTAAATTGGCCTTTGAAGTTGCATGGCAAAAAAAGCCTTACCTTGCCAAAACACTGACAGAACCCATTGGTCTAATGGCATTGTTGAGTGCTCTAAATCCAAAGGCAAACTTTGCATGTAACAATCAGAGGCAGCAATTGACAGCGCTCTGATCCAGTGGCATACAGGCATCGTCAGATTGACCGTACTCTAGCCCAACGATGTTGGGGGATCCAGTGGGGGCGGCAAACATATTTCAGGGTGTCCGTGTCTCTCTTGATCACAACCCTGTTAAAATGTAGTGGTAGTACGTGCGCTCATCGGCTCCCCTCCAGCTGGTGGCGCTCTAGGCGACCGCCTAGCTTGCCTATGCCTAGAAACGGTACTGCACACACACACACATACACACACACACACACCACTCGCACACAGAGATCGGAGACGGGGTGTGCAAAAAGTAACATTCAGAAGCTCATAAACTTGTCAGCGCTGCCGTGCGACTTTTATTAATCTATACTGAATCGCTACATTGTATTTCTCAGCAACGAGGGGGGTAAAATTGCTGTTTTGTTTTTTTTTAACTAAACTCAGCTTCTTTGTTTGTAGAGAGAGAAAGACGCAGACAATTCACACACATCTCTCTCTCTCAAAATGGCAATTTGAGAAAAAAAAAATTGAGTGGTTTGCATCTCTGGATATAGCTGTCGGTCATTTAAAATTTCTATCGTAAAACACTTGACTAATATTAAATGATTTGCAACTTCATCTTACCTCACTCTCTTTCAATGTTAAACTGACGCTTCGCGCTCTGCTTCTGTGAACAGTAAACACGCCTACTTTGATTTGATTGGCCATCTCAGTCATTTTGACATTGACGAGCGCTGTTAGACCACTGAAGCTTTGATCTGAAGCACCTAGTATTGCAGCGGTCGCGCGCGCATACGTAGACTAGCGCAAGTTATTTCTCACACTTTAATAGTATTTATAGCTCCTAACAGGCTGTGTGACTATGAGAAGTTATTACCTCAAAATTTACATCAGTATGCAGTTTTCCCTATTGCTTGCATGCCAGTGATTATCCCTCTGCGTGCCACTGTTGGCACACATGCTGTAGGTTGCCGACCCCTGGTTTAGAACATACCTATCTGAGTGCAATAAATATTCTTTTTCCAAAGTTGTGTGCCTGAAACTAAAGTATAGGAGGCCCTATATAGTTCAGTCCCAGAGATATGGAGATCTCATTGCAGTACAGGGGGGCAGTCGTGGCCTAATGGATAGAGAGTCGGACTTGTAACCCGAAGGTCGTGGGTCCGAGTCCCAGCTCCAGCAGGGATTCTAGGTGGGGGGAGTGAATAATCAGAATCTCCACCCTCAATACCACAACTGAGGTGAGACCCTTGAGCAAGGCACCAAACCCCTAACTGCTCCCCGGGCGCCGAAGCATTGGCTGCCCACTGCTCCAGGTGCATGTTCACTACTGTGTGTGTGCGCACTTGGATGGGTTAAATGCAGAGCACAAATTCCGAGTATGGGTCACCATACTCGGCCACACATCACTTCCCCTTCCCCCTTCATTGTGGCTCCATGTCCAGATTGTTGAATATTATCAATTTTCAGTGGTTGAAAATCAAATGAGCAGTAAAAACTTGAAAAGTGCTTGTTTCCCATTTTTGAATGGTGACCACTGGCATATAATGCAACAAGGATTACTAAAGTCAACAGATTTTACAAACCCGATTGCAAAAAAGTTGGGACACTGTACAAATTGTGAATAAAAACAGAATGCAATGATGTGGAAGTTTCAAATTTCAATATTTTATTCAGAATACAACATAGATGACATATCAAATGTTTAAACTGAGAAAATGTATAATTTTAAGGGAAAAATAAGTTGATTTTACATTTCATGGCATCAACACATATCAAAATAGTTGGGACAAGGCCATGTTTACCACTGTGTGGCATCCCCTCTTCTTTTTATAACAGTCTGCAAACGTCTGGGGACTGAGGAGACAAGTTGCTCAAGTTTAGGAATAGGAATGTTGTCCCATTCTTGTCTAATACAGGCTTCTAGTTGCTCAACTGTCTTAGGTCTTCTTTGTCGCATCTTCCTCTTTATGATGCGCCAAATGTTTTCTATGGGTGAAAGATCTGGACTGCAGGCTGGCCATTTCAGTACCCGGATCCTTCTTCTACGCAGCCATGATGTTGTAATTGATGCAGTATGTGGTCTGGCATTGTCATGTTGGAAAATGCAAGGTCTTCCCTGAAAGAGACGACGTCTGGATGGGAGCATATGTTGTTCTAGAACTTGGATATACCTTTCAGCATTGATGGTGCCTTTCCAGATGTGTAAGCTGCCCATGCCACACGCACTCATGCAACCCCATACCATCAGAGATGCAGGCTTCTGAACTGAGCGCTGATAACAACTTGGGTTGTCCTTGTCCTCTTTAGTCCGGATGACATGGCGTCCCAGTTTTCCAAAAAGAACGTCAAATTTTGATTCGTCTGACCACAGAACAGTTTTCCACAGTCCATTTTAAATGAGCCTTGGCCCAGAGAAAACGCCTGCTCTTCTGGATCATGTTTAGATATGGCTTCTTTTTTGACCTATAGAGTTTTAGCCGGCAACGGCGAATGGCACGGTGGATTGTGTTCACTGACAATGTTTTCTGGAAGTATTCCTGAGCCCATGTTATGATTTCCATTACAGTAGCATTCCTGTATGTGATGCAGTGCCGTCTAAGGGCCCGAAGATCACGGGCATCCAGTATGGTTTTCCGGCCTTGACCCTTACGCACAGAGATTGTTCCAGATTCTCTGAATCTTTGGACGATATTATGCACTGTAGATGATGATAACTTCAAAATCTTTGCAATTTTTCTCTGAGAAACTCCTTTCTGATATTGCTCCACTATTTTTCACTGCAGCATTGGGGGAATTGGTGATCCTCTTCCCATCTTGACTTCTGAGAGACACTGCCACTCTGAGAGGCTCTTTTTATACCCAATCTTGTTGCCAATTGACCTAATAAGTTGCAAATTGGTCCTCCAGCTGTTCCTTATATGTACATTTAACTTTTCCGGTCTCTTATTGCTACCTGTCCCAACTTTTTTGGAATGTGTAGCTCTCATGAAATCCAAAATGAGCCAATATTTGGCATGACATTTCAAAATGTCTCACTTTCAACATTTGATATGTTATCTATATTCTATTGTGAATAAAATATAAGTTTATGAGATTTGTAAATTATTGCATTCCTTTTTTATTCACAATTTGGCAATTTGGAATCGGGTTTGTACTAATAGGCCTACCAATCTCTATGTAAAAATAATTTAACGATGCTGCCATTATTAAACCTGTGACATTTAATATTTTAGCTTTCATTTCTATACATGTTTATCATTCTTCAGAAAAAATATTTTCAACATCAAAAATTTGAGCCGAGGAAGTTTCTGAAGTTTGGTTTATTTGACAATGACCCTTCACTCAAAAAAAAATAATTCATTGGATGAACTCAATTTAATTGAGGGCAGGATTTCCATCCAATAAATATGTGTAGCCCCAACTCATAAAAACAAATTCATCCAATGAAATGTAATTGAGTAGGACCAACTCAATTTGATCAAATATAGTTTAAATTAAATTGATATATTGATGAAAGTGATTTTTTTATGCTTGTTGAACTCAAAGTAAAACATTTAACTGGAAAATAAATTCCTTCTACACTCAAAAAATGATATGTTGGATTTACTTAACTTTAGGCATTAGCCAACTTGTTATATCATAAGATGGTTTTGATACATCCATGGCATGCCCAAAGTAGTTTTTTTTTTAATTAATTAATTAATTTATTATTATTATTATTATTATTATTATTATTATTATTAAAACAACTTTGATTCATGTTAGCAGGTCCTCAACCCAAGCATATGCACTACACTTTACCACAATGGGAACCCCCAAAAACACTAACATACCAGAAAGTCTTTTAAATACAAACATAAAAGAGCATTAAAGATTAACAAGTCTCCCAGTTTTATCATCTTAATAAAAAATGCCTAAAATAGCATTTTATTTAAAGATTTACTCTCCTTATCTAGCCCTGTGCAAATCATGATGGGAGGGGGAAATCCACTTCCTAGTAACACAAGTAAAATAATTTATGTTCTTTCAAAATGAAAATATTGAGTTGAACCAAAATGCAACTGTTTCAAGTCAGTTTAACACAATGCAATTGTTTAAATGGGAAACCTAACATAATGGTGTTAAATGAAAATTATTTATTTTTTTTTTTTTATAAAATGAACGGTGTTGGAGAATCTTTTTTTTTTTTTTTTTTTTGAGTGTTGTAAATGTGCTTTTGAGAGAGAACAGACTTTTGGAAGTGGTTGATCACCCTTTGAGACAGCCAACTTCCCACCACCTATTAGTTGTAGGTACCATGTCTGTTTAGGTTTTATACCTTATTTTATATTTTTGTGCGACTAGTTGAAGAATCTGTTGATCCTACATCCTGACATGACATATGAAAATATCTTTGCATCTGAGTTTCCTACACTTTCATAGCATGCATTTTCTTAAATTTGGCCAGTTGTAATGTGTGTTTTAGTTTTTAAAATCTAATTTAATGGTATAAAAGCCATTTAAAAACCTAAACCTCATCAAAGCAGATATATTTAGCCAGTGAACATTCACACTAATACTTTGTGTCATTGCCACAAGTTTTGGCAGGAAGTAGATTTTATAGTCGGCATGCATCTTTGAATATTAAATGTGACAGACCAAAAAAAAAAAAAAAAAAAAGGAGCTAAAGAGAAGTAAAGAAAAGTGTAATTCACATGCATTTACTTTTGGTGCCACTGTAAAAAGTGATGACCTGCAATTGTTACCTTACAGAGCTATTTCTACCTGACTTATCTTGCAACAATTAGGTTTAACCAAAAAAAAAAAAAAAAAAAAAAAAAAAAAAAAACCACAACCGAGAGAGAGAGAGAAAAGGACACGCAAGGAAGTGGTATCTTGCAGTGCTGTCTACATGCAGAGGGCTTGGAAAGTGAGAAATAGACAAGAATCAAAAAAGTTTTGTAGCCGTGTGTGTTACGTGTCTGGTGTATAAAATAGCGCACGACGAAGGAGTACAAACAAAAGAGTTCTTTTTAATAATCCACAGGAGAAGACAGGTACCAAACACAAATCCATACGGAGAACTAAACGAAATAGCAGACAAAGGCAGAGGGGAGAACACAGGCTTTAAATACAAAATGCAATCAGGGAGAAACAGAAACAGGTGTGGAGCTAATTAACTAATTACTATGGAGACAAACTAGGTAGGATGACGGGGACATAGAAAACTAAGTGAAAACAGATCATAACTGTGACAGTGTGAGAGAATAAAATGTTTTTTTCAATGAGATTGACATCACCATGAAGTCATTTATGTATATTGAGGATGAAATATCAATATCACAATGTTTTATAAACAGTTTTTTTGTATATGAGGCATGTTTAAATAACAAAAAAAAAAAAGTCACTTTTAATGAGATATTCAGATAGACTATTAAATAATGAGGGTAACAAAACTTATAGGAGGACTTTGCTGATTTTTGAGGAACTTAGGCACAATGTGGAAATACACATTTTTTTATAGCCCTTAGCTATAAAAAGGCTCATAGGTGAAGGTTCTATGAAATGGTGTGGGTTTAGCAATCAAGACTAGCCTTCTACCCAGGCTTATTGAAGCACCCATTGGAGTAAGCGAGAGGTCGATGACCCTCTGTAACCCCCTAGCACAGTGGTTCTTAATTCCAGTCCTTGTGACCCACCGCTCTGTACAATTTGTGTGTCTCTTATCACTTCAGACATTTGTTCAATTCGACCATAAGTGCCCTGCGAAGTGGACTTTACAGGATAATCCACCATGATTCCCGTTCGAAGGGTGTATCCCTATGTCCCTATATTGTTTTCTGTGAATGTGTGAGACTTCCAGTTCATTAGCTGCTGTTGGGAAATAATGAAAAGACTAACAAAGTGCAGTAAACGGTAAAACCATTTGCACTACAAACCAATATCTTCATGATTAAGATAATACATTAAAATAAAGTTGTAAGACACACCAGTTTGCAAAATCAAGCAGCAAAACGCACTATTTTATAGAGCTAAAAATAGCTGGAAGCCAGACACATTCAATTTACAAATGGCTGCGACTGCTCTTACAGGAAAAATACAGTGGTTACATTCAAAGGGCATTAAAGTGTCCGAGACAAGAATTTAAATTGTATTTATTTACAGAGGTATGTCACACTTCACACTACACAAAATTACGCCAGTATATCGTCGCAAACAGATGTTTTTTTTTTTTGTTTTTTTTTTGTCGTCTTTGAAAACGCATGTGTAACAGTATTTTTTAGATCTGTGTGTGTTCATTGTTAAAGAGCAGCCTAATAAACATGTCCTGCCTATCATTTATGTTAATCAAAGAACAAATCTTTCACTGATGTAGACTGAATACCTTTGGTAACTTTAATAAAGATTAATCAATATTTCATTTATTAAAGAAAAACTGCATGTTTTTAAAATTTTATTTCAATTTCTGTAGGCATAGGCTACCTGAAATTGTTTCAGTTGTATTTATTTACACTATTGCTACTTGATTTATTTTATTTTTTTCCCCTATTTTATTACTGACTCTTTACTTGTCTTTAGCAATTTAACGTTGAAATTAGTCTAGCTGTTTTTGCTGGTATTTTTGTTAAAAAGTTTCTCTTGTAGGCCTAAGTGTTCTATAGGCTGCTGATTTATGCTCATGTTATTGAGCTGTAACAATGCTTTGTAAAAAAGACACAGAATAAATATGTTTGACATCTGAATGTTTGAATTATTATTATTATTATTATTATTTATTTTTTTTACATTATTGCAAATCGAAACTAGGAATCGATAAAATTCAAATGATACCCTACCCGAATCGGAACACAGTTCATGCATGGAGCTCTTAACAAGCTGGTTATTTGAATCAGTTGTGTTTAATAAGAGAGACATGCAAAATATGCACGCTGCTACCCTGTAAAGTGCATATCGTCGCTGTCGGGCGGAAACCTCGTATGTCCAAATTTTGTCAATTTCATATTTTTTCACAAATCTATGCTATTGGTCAGTCCCCACATGGGTCTGTTAGTTTTACAAATTAATAACCAATCTAAAGTGTTGAAAATAGCTTGAGCGCAAATCTCTTAACTCCATTGGACACTAAAACTGTCTGAGAATCCTCGTAACTCCGCCTCTTCTTCACTCAGCTGGAGCCTCGCGGCTTTATGTCTCCTCAACAGACACGTGCCTCAAGCCCCTGCCCTTTATCAAAATTATTCAAAAGTGAACCTCTCAGACAAATAGCAGTGATATTGTAGTCAATAAAACAAAATGAATTTGAATTATAATTAACATGACAATGTGCACAAAACGGTAACTAATCACTCAAAAGTCGGAAAATTCCTCTTTATTGTTAGATATCTGTCAATCTGAGGCTGTTATGGGTTGTGTGTGTTTTTCTCGACTGACTGATATTCCTCAGTCTGTTCAGAAACCATAGGCTCTGGAGTCATATATGGTTCTTTCAGTGAATAGATCGACGGGAAGGAAAGAAAATAAACCAAACAATATTTTAAACTTTTTTTTCCATCAGTAATCAAAGTTAGTGTGTCGATTTAATAAAAAATCCATATATTATATAGTTTCGAGAATATTACATAATTCATCAATGCCCGTTTGTCATGTATAATACACCAACCAATCATGATCTGACACATTTCATTGGACAATAATGTGAATTGGAGCAGACATTTTCCGTTCTTATTCATAAATCGGTTGAAGATTACATGGGGCAGACAAGCTTATTTGTAGAGCGATCTGGATCTGCGGTTTGTCTCATTTTGTAAATCAAACTACATCGCTGAGAAAATGGATGCTTGTGTATGAAGCACCGTTTACTATTTCATGAAACTATCATAATTAATGAAGCCCAAGTGCCACCTACAGGCCTATTATGTGAAGTGTAGGCTGGCGAAATGGTGACATGAAAGGATTTTATCATATTACCATTTTTGATAATTATGCAGCATTATGAAAGTGTCTTATGCTCATCAAACCTGCATTTATTTGATCAAAAATACAGAAAAACTGTAATATTGTGAAATATTATTACAATTTAAAAGAATGTTTATCTATTTTAATATACTTTAAAATATCATTTATTTCTGTGATCAAAGCTGAATTTTCAGCATCATTACTCCAGTCTTCAGTGCATGATCCTTCAGATATAATATGCTGATTTATTATCAATATTGGAAACAGTTGTGCTGCTTATATATATATATATATATATATATATATATATATATATATATATATATATATATATATATATATATATATATATATTTATTTATTTATTTTTGGAACCTTTTTTGGGGTTCATTGATAAATAAAAAAAATAAAAAGAACAGCATTTATTCAAAACCTCAAGCTTTTCAATGTATATTGTTACAAAATATATATTTTAAATAAATGCTGTGCTTTTTAAACTTTTTATTAATCAAAGAATCCTGAAAAAAGTATCACAGGTTTCCAATATTGATAATAAATCAGAATTGCATAAAATGTATTTTAAAGTGTATTAAAAATTTGATCAAATAAATGCAGGCTTGATGACCATAAATGACTTCTTACAAAAATATAAAATAGTAATGTATCCAAACTTTTGACCTATACATACATATATATATATATATATATATATATATATATATATATATATATATATATATATATATATATATATATATATATAATTTTTTTTTTTTTTTTTTTTTTTTTTTTTTTACATTGCCCCTATTTTACATTTGAGCCCCTGCCCCTGAGGAACTCTCTGCACGTCCCTGCTCCTCAAGATTGAAAGTCGCAACGAATCCTCGTCGAGCAACACGTCCTCTGAGGTAAATGAGTTTAGGAAGATGTATGTAACCACAATCGTTAGCTTTGGTTAACTATTGAAGCCTTGTCTCTTGTCAAAAGGCTCAACGCGACCGCAGACTTTGTTTGCGTGCAGATTAATTTCCGCCTATTAGACAGCCTAGTCAGTTTATCGTTTTATTTTGGTATTGCATCACTCATAGCTCTAACGTTTAAAATAGAGTTTAGGAAGATGTATGTAACCACAATCATTAGCTTTGATTAGCTCTTAAAGCCTTGTCTCTTGTCAAAAGGCTCAACGCGACCGCAGACTTTGATGAACACTGCTGGCAGCAGCGACGTCTGAGTCCGTATCATTCTTATCAATGACAGCGTAATCTCGTATCTCCCTGATCCCGAGTCATAAATCTCGTATCTCCGATTAAACATGATTTTGGGGAAATGTTGTGTTAATGTTGGTACACAACAGTATATGATAGCAATATAAGTTATAATACCAACTTTAACGATACAATGTTTAATAACTCAAAAAATATGCCGTTTTTTTAATTTCCTGAAAAATAATGGTTTTGGAGATACGAGGATTCCGCCCGACAGCGACCATATGCTCCCACACTGCCATCAGACAACAGTGGTTTATATATACATATATATATATATATATATATATATATAGACATATATATATATGATGCTTTGGTGATGCTTTGATCAATGAAATTGATGTATGATATAACTGTAACGAATCCAGCCTCTGTGGTTCCCAGAGGTCGCCATCACCCGAGTATTGACTCAATTTGATTCGCATCAGAGAGGTGGATGAGTGGAAAACTGCTTTCTCTACCAAGTCTGGGCACTATGAGTACCGGGTTATGCCGTTCGGGCTTGTCAACAGTCCCTCAGTCTTTCAAGCATTCATAAATGATGTATTCCGTGACATGCTCAATAGATGGGTCGTCGTTTACATGGATGACATTCTCGTTTACTCTGACTCTCTAGAGACACACATTAGCCATGTCCGAGCTGTTCTACAATGTCTAATCTCCCACCAGTTATACGTTAAGGCAGAGAAATGTGATTTTCACCTGACTTCTACCACGTTCCTGGGATATGTAGTCAGCTCTGAAGGAGTGGTGATGGATGATCATAAGGTGCAAGCCGTCTTGAAAGGGCCTCAACCTACGACTGTCAAGGAGATGCAGAGATTCCTCGGCTTTGCTAACTTTTACAGGTGATTCATCAGAGACTTCAGCTCCATCGCAGCCCCTCTAACATCAATGATTAAGAGGAGGGGAAGTCGCTTGTCCTGGTCACCAGCAGCTGACAAAGTGTTTAATCACCTCAAGGAACGTTTCTCCACTGCACCCATACTGCATCACCCTGATCCTGAACGTGAGTTTGTGGTAGAAATAGATGCCTCCAGTACAGGTGTAGGGGCAGTCCTTTCACAACATCATGACAGTCCACCCAAGCTTTTCCCCTGTGCCTACTTCTCACGTAAGCTAAATCAAGCCGAACAGAACTACGATGTGGGAAACCGTGAGCTACTAGCAATGAAGGCGGCCTTTGAGGAGTGGCGACATTGGCTCGAGGGATCCAAATTTCCCTTCTCAGTTCTCACTGACCATCGCAATCTGGAATATCTCCGCAGTGCAAAGAGACTCAATCATGGCCAGGCCAGGTGGGCTCTTTTCTTCACACGGTTTCGGTTCACAGTAACTTATTGTCCTGGCTCCAAAAATACCAAAGCAGATGCACTCTCTCGTCAGTTCGAGTCAGCATATCAGCCTCTTTCACCTGATTCCATCTTACCTACCTGTAAGGAGTGAAATTATTTCCTTATGAAATTAATTCCTCATGAAGCCAAAACTCAGGAACTCTCGCAAAACAGATGCCATGCAATAGAACAATAAAACTGATCTGGAGAAGCGATCTCCCCTCCCTGCCTCTGGCTCTCCCCCCTCACTTTTCTCCCCCAAAAGGCTTCACTCAAAGTTCATTAAGAATAGGTATATACCTATCATATATCTTGTGAACCCGTTGTTTTTCACCTTCATGTTTGGTATCATTTTAAAGGTCTCTGTGCGATGGGTAAATTGGTCTCAATTTCACAGTCGTCACTGGTATTATGAGAAATATTGAAAACTTTTGTAGAATTGTGTTCTGCTGCTGAGGGCTGTGTTCCCCTTTAGGGGCCTCTAAGAATGTTTATCTTATCTCCAGCCAGGTGCAGCCTGGAGCACGTGAGCCCAACAAACCAAAAGGTCTTTTATGTTTTTACAACTGATCTGAAGATTTCTGTTTTTCTTATTTGGGTATACAGGTGCATCTCAATAAATTAGAATGTCGTGGAAAAGTTCATTTATTTCAGTAATTCAACTCAAATTGTGAAACTCGTGTATTAAATAAATTTAATTGTGATGATTTTGGCTCACATTTAACAAAAACCCACCAATTCACTATCTCAACAAATTAGAATATGGTGACATGCCAATCAGCTAATCAACTCAAAAACACCTGCAAAGGTTTCCTGAGCCTTCAAAATGGTCTCTCAGTTTGGTTCACTAGGCTACACAATCATGGGGAAGACTGCTGATCTGACAGTTGTCCAGAAGACAATCATTGACACCCTTCACAAGGAGGGTAAGCCACAAACATTCATTGCCAAAGAAGCTGGCTGTTCACAGAGTGCTGTATCCAAGCATGTTAACAGAAAGTTGAGTGGAAGGAAAAAGTGTGGAAGATAAAGATGCACAACCAACCGAGAGAACTACAGCCTTATGAGGATTGTCAAGCAAAATCGATTCAAGAATTTGGGTGAACTTCACAAGGAATGGACTGAGGCTGGGGTCAAGGCATCAAGAGCCACCACACACAGACGTGTCAAGGAATTTGGCTACAGTTGTCATATTCCTCTTGTTAAGCCACTACTGAACCACGGACAACGTCAGAGGCGTCTTACCTGGGCTAAGGAGAAGAAGAACTGGACTGTTGCCCAGTGGTCCAAAGTCTTCTTTTCAGATGAGAGCAAGTTTTGTATTTCATTTGGAAACCAAGGTCCTAGAGTCTGGAGGAAGGGTGGAGAAGCTCATAGCCCAAGTTGCTTGAAGTCCAGTGTTAAGTTTCCACAGTCTGTGATGATTTGGGGTGCAATGTCATCTGCTGGTGTTGGTCCATTGTGTTTTTTGAAAACCAAAGTCACTGCACCCGTTTACCAATAAATTTTGGAGCACTTCATGCTTCCTTCTGCTGACCAGCTTTTTAAAGATGCTGATTTCATTTTCCAGCAGGATTTGGCACCTGTCCACACTGCCAAAAGCACCTAAAGTTGGTTAAATGACCATGGTGTTGGTGTGCTTGACTGGCCAGCAAACTCACCAGACCTGAACCAATCTATGGGGTATTGTCAAGAGGAAAATGAGAAACAAGAGACCAAAAAATGCAGATGAGCTGAAGGCCACTGTCAAAGAAACCTGGGCTTCCATACCACCTCTGCAGTGCCACAAACTGATCACCTCCATGCCACGCCGAATTGAGGCAGTAATTAAAGCAAAAAGAGCCTACATATACATATACAGTAAATGAACATACTTTTCAGAAGGCCAACAATTCACTAAAAATGTTTTTTTTTTTTTATTGGTCTTATGAAGTATTCTAATTTGAGATTTTTGTTAAATGTGAGCCAAAATCATCACAATTAAAAGGACCAAAGACTTAAACTACTTCAGTCTGTGTGCACTGAATTTATTTAATACACAAGTTTCACAATTGGAGTTGAATTACTGAAATAAATCAACTTTTCCATGACATTCTAATTTATTGAGATGCACCTGTATAAGGGAAGTGACAAAACACTACTTTGGAATTCTGTAGTCAGAAAACCCCACACAGCACGTGAGACTCTGAAGCTTGCACCAGAACTCTCACTGCTGTGTGTCTCTCTGTCAGGTATGCATTTCATTTTTATTCAAAAATGTAATTGTGTTAAACACATTGTGCCCATAGAGCACACTGTATAGTTGTTTATGCTACTACATGTGCACATAGACTAGTTAAGTTTATTCTTTAAACCACCTGATTGCTTTGCTGTAAGTGTTCTTTGAAATACTTAGGTAAAAGGTTGTAGATGCTCTGCATTTAGACCGTGTGTCTTGTGTTAAATTAGGATAACTGTTACATGTGTGACTATGTTAAATTTGTTTGTCTCCTGCGTAGATCACTTGGCTATTTCCCATATAGCTACAGTATCTATGTACAGGAGCGGGGTTGCCACGTGGTTACAATGTGATTCATGTTTGCATTATCCTTTCTAAATTGGCATCTAATTATTTTCATTGTGTAATTGGCATGATATATTTTTACCTGACTAATAATAAATTGTTATATTTGATTTATTCTGATCTCTTCTGAAATCATTTTTCAAGTAGATTAATGTGTAGTGGTATTTCCACAAATCTGCGTCAGGACAGATTATACTAAGTACCAATGGATGACCATGGGGCTCTCCATTAGGGATCTTCTGATTTCTGACTGTCACTGACTTAACATGGTGTAGCTCTCGTGGTTATAGGAAAAAGTACACTTTTTGTTATGAGCATGCAGGGCATGGCTCACTTAAAGGTATTATAACCACTCTGCATCCTCTGAGTAAGTTTAGAACCGACGAGTTTGTGCCATGCGTTCACTGTTGGCCGAGTGAATTGCAAAGCGATACATGGTCCCTAATGATCGAAGAATTGAAAGTATGGGATTTCCAGAATAATCAAATATCTAAATTAATATACAATCAATATTTGTGATTAGTTTTAATTAGAAATATTGCCTAAATTTAATGATCACTTGAAATCGGAGTCAGATTGAACACGGAGCTAGACTAAAATTTAAACCAAATCCTGATAAATTCAGAAGCGCAAGTAAAAGACCGAATATGCATTAAACCTTCGACCAGACCGCTGTATTCCGCTGTTTTGGGCTGGCGGGTGGATCCTTACATACCACTCTCATTGTAGCCCCTGTGCAGTGGGATGTCATGACTGAGATTGTGGAGACACAGGGCACAGATTAAACAAGTTCATAATCTTCCCAGCTCCGGACATCCGGGAATAACTGCATCCATCCAACTTCTCTTAAATAAATTCTGGTGGTCCACACTTCGCACTGATTTGTCATTGCATTCATCAAGAATTGTGTAACCTACAACATTTCCAAATCCTCTAAGCAGATGCCTGCGGGTTTGCTACAACCACTACCCGTTCCTCAGAGACCCTGGTCTCACATTGCCATAGATTTTATCCCCGACCTTCCCAACTCCAAAGGCAATACCACCATTCTCACCGTCATTGATCGCTTCTCCAAGTCCTGTCGTCTGATACCATTACCCAAACTACCCACAGCCCTAGAAACTGCAGAGGTTTTATGCAGTTATGTATTTCGTTTCTATGGACTTCCCGATGAGATTGTCTCAGACAGAGGCCCTCAGTTCACCTCTCGTGTATTGGCAGCTTTCTTCAAATTCCTCAATGTCAACATCAGTCTTACTTCTGGCTACCATCCTGAATCCAACGAACAAACTGAACGCCTCAATCAGGAAATCACTTGCTTCCTAAGATCGTACTGTCACCGCAATCAGGCTGATTGGAGCAGATATCTCTTCTGGGCAGAGTATGCACAAAATTCCCTGAGCAAACCATCTACTGGACTCACACCCTTTCAGTGCATACTTGGGTTTCAATCACCTCTCTTTCCCTGGTCCGGGGAACCCTCAGAATTACCTGCAGTTAACAACTGGCTCAGGAGGAGTGAAACTACCTGGAACAAGGCTCATACTCATCTCCAGCGTGCTGTCAGGAGACAGAAGGAACAAGCCGATCGTCACCAACGTCCCAACTGAGTATGTCCCGGGATCATGGGTCTGGCTCTCTACTCGGGAACTTCGGCTCCGACTACCCTGCCGCAAACTAAGTCCCAGGTATGTGGGTCCATTCAAAGTCATTAAACAAATAACTCCTGTTTCTTACCATTTAGCTTTACCTCCCCAATATCGTATCTCACCCACCTTTCATGTCTCTTTGCTCAAGGCCGCTGGTGCTCCGAGAAGGGTGGACGACCTAGATGAGGCCCGGAACCAGGGTCCCCCTCCCCTCATCATTGACAGTGAGGAGGCATATCAGGTTCAGGAGATCCTTGACTCTCGGCGCCGGGGAGGAATTCCGCAATATCTCGTGGACTGGGAGGGGTATGGACCGGAGGAAAGGTCCTGGGTCGATGCCAAAGACATTCTTGACCCATCACTTACCACTGAATTTCACAGGACCCATCCGGAAAAACCGGCCCCTCATCCTCGACATTTCTGAGCGTTATCATTTTTCTCTATTGGATTACTGTGTTTGACCCTGGACTGTTTCTCTCGTTTTTGGATTGTTCGCTGCCTGCCTTGTGACCCTCTTGCCCTGTTTGTTGGACTGTTGTTTACTCTGCCCGCTGCCAGCCCCGATCTCTCGCCTGCCTTGTTACTCTGCTCTTGTCTCATCTCTGATAACCTTGTTACCGTTTACCGACCATTGCTTGTATGACTGTGTTTACTTTTATTAAAAGCTGCAAATGGATCCTCACTCTGTTGACTCATAATTACAATAACAGTTTGTGTCTCTGATGACATTTGACTTGAAATGTTCACACATTCAAGTAGAGGTGATTTTAGTTTAAAATGTGTATCTTCTGAAGGTGCTGCTCTTGTTATGGGTGCAATGAACCCAATCAAAAATGAGATAACTATCTCATTACCTATTTGGGGACATGACATAGTACTACGTGACAAAGTTTAAAATGCAACTTCCTGGTAAGAAAGGGCATTAATGCAAAGCTAAAGGGGAGCGTGTCTCTGAGTGTCTGAAGAGGTGTTTGAACTCTTAGATATGGCGAGATTTTTTGTACTAGGACCCTTAGTTTTGATCCTGTGCTTGATCTTATGTAAGTACAAAAATGTAAGCTAAAAAAAAGATTTACAGACTTTTTATATTATTATTATTAGTTTTTATTTTTTTTTTTTTACAGATGAATTTGTGACTCTGTGTGTGTATGCATGTATGTGGTGGATATATAATTTATATAATATATATATAATATGATTTACATTAATATATATATATATATATTTTTTTTTTTTTCATGTTTTATTTTTTTAACTGCTGTATTTTGTATTATGTGGCATTTTGTGACTAATTTTGTGAATTAATTGTTCGCATAACTTGTAGAAGGTCATTGCCGTGGTGTAGATTCATTCATATTTTGGTCCAGTTTCTGTGTTGTGTAATGTTATCTCTCTGAATTGTAGTGTAATCTAGTTTATTGAATTTTATTTTCCCGTCAGTAGTCATCAGTTTAAGTATTGAATTTGAATGAGTTAGTGAATAAATGTGTCCTTGAATCTTGACTGGGATGTCAATGAGGATTAAATCTTAGTGCGTACTTGCAGGACAAACATATTTAGCCATCTGAGCCCTCAGTTTATTTGAAGTATTTTTACCTTTAATTATTAGCTGTATTATTGTTCCAGAGAACCATTGTCATTGTTCACCAAGCAGAAGGGAAATTCTCTTTAGACGGCCAAAGTGAGAAGCTGTTGCTTTGTAATGCATGGTAGTGAATTCAGAGCTTGTGAAATATTGCAAAAGAGTGTTTTGCTATTTTTTTATTTGAAAGGTTCTGTGGCCGGAGTATTAACTAAAGTTTGTATTAACTAAAAAAAAAATCCTCTATGAAATAGTGTCACCATCAAGTAAATATGATCTATTTGTATTTTCATTGATTTAAAAAAAAAATCGTAGGTTAAAAATTAACAGATTTTTATACATTGATTTTTTTTTAATTTCTTTTTTTTTGGCATGTTTTTAAACTATTACTGCAAATATTGTTGACTTTTTTTGTTGTGGTTGATGTTTTGGTGCAAATTAATCTGTCATTTAATAGGTTACTACAGTGCGTGCATAATTATTAGGCAAGTTGATATTCTGATCATATTTTTTTCCAAGCACATTCCATTCCATGTTACCACATCAATCATAATAACGACTATTAATTTTGTATTTAACCATTTATAATTGATATATAATTGTCCATGATGGCTTGAAGTGAAAAACTCCTTATATTCAGGTGTGCATAATTATTAAGCAGGTTTTCTTTTACAGATAAAATGAGCCAAAAAAAAAGAGATTTAATTCAGACTGAAAGTCAAAAATTATTAAATGCCCATGAGAAGGATCCAATACTAATGCATTACTAGAATTTGCAAAGTTAAGACAGCAAATGTCATGAAATACTTCAGCAAAATGCTCATTGGGTCAGCAGGGTCAGAAGAAAAACAAAGAAGAAAAGAAAATGTAGTCAAAAACATGTTGCAAGTTCTTAGATTTACATGCTTATACAAGTTTTTATTTATTTATTTATTTTATTTATTTATTTTTTTACACGTATTCGTACCGAAAATGTTCGGTACTTGTCTTTCGGTTCGATACGCATTTGTACCGAACAAATACAGCATTGTTTTAACCACCGCACGAGTGGAGCTTCATTGGAAACTTTTAGTGTTATATATTGTTACTTTTGATAAGAAACAAAGTCTTATCTTTTAAATTATGTCAATTTTTTTCATCAAATAAAACAATAAATGCCGTATTGGCGCTCTTTGATGTGGCGTGACAGATAGGCGCCTCAGTTCTAACTGCAGCACGGTGCGCGAGTGAACGCGATCATCCTATTTACTGCTAGTTTTAACGCGAAATAAAGATGAATGAATATCTCATGCCTCATGTTATGCTCAATCAGTGTTTCAACCGCGGAAAGATGTCAATAAAACAGCAGAGGGAATAAAATGTCACGTAGCATTTCATTTACCCCAGGCAAGTCATCAGTGTCCACAGCTCGTTATTCGCAAGAAAAATGAAGTCTAGAGAAGGGTTTTTTTTTCTTCACATTCTATCTGACTGTGTTGACAAAAAGTGGGGACACAACTTTGAAACCTTATGAAACACGCATGTCACTGAAAAACAACCTTGCTTTGAGATATTAAGTGTTGCCTTTGATAAAACAATCTCTTTTTCATCATTAAAAACATTTTTATCCAAGCATATGAATGACAATAAGTGTCATAGATTTGATATAATAATGATACAGTTAAATTGAAGGGGTAATTGTGTTAAATACATTCTATTATTAATCCCCCATAACATTTACAACTGAAAATAGTTTCATTTTTAAACCTACTATCAGTTACAACTGCACGTTTTGTCCCATGTCTCAAGAATCAGTGATATTTTGTGATGTCTTAATTATTTAATGTAGGCTATGTTTAAATAAATCTGTTATGAAAAGGTTTGACAGTCACTGTGTAGCCTAAATGAATATTTCAAAGTTTAAAAAAAATAAATAAATTATACATTACTATGCAAATATGAAATACTTTTAATACGTTATCAAGCAGTTTTTTAACATTATCATCCCATGTCTTTTATTGTTGACATTGAAGTTTGTGCGCCCAGTCAAACTTGTTTTGTTGCAAATACTTCTCTCTTTTAAAATAGCTAATGCTAATACTAATACAATAGTTAATAAATTTGAGATGGGCTTCAGTACTTCTGCCTTTTATCATGTAAAATACTGGCATAATTAAAGAGATTTAATTTGAAAGTGTTCGACTTGCCAGAAGAAGCTTCTTGGGTCTCTTTTGTATAAGTTTGTAGTTTTATTGTAGTTGTTTCCTGTACTAGGCTATAATGAACTTGCTTTTTTAACCACAAGCCCCTCACCCTCACTCACTTCTAACCCAGACACAAACCCAGAAGAAAAATGTAAACGTTTTGACATGCTTTTTACAGCAGTCAGTGAAAAGTACTGTAAAGATGTACGAGATGATGAAAAGGAGAAATCTTTACAAAATCTAATTTAAAATACATGTGAATTGTTGTATGTGAAGTTCTTAGATATTTCTTTAAAATGTTTGTACTATTTATTTACCCGTTCTTTTTAACCTTACTTTAAGATAGCTTTTGTAAATTAATGTAAATCTTTTATTGTTTCTTTTAATGTAAATCTTTCAAATCTTTTGTCCTTTATTGTTGACATCGAAGGTTGTGTTTGTTTTGGTGCATATTCATCTGTTCTTGATGAATAAAAGCATCAATTTCATTAACATTTTACAATAACATTCTATTAATAATTAATGTTAGTTAATGCATTAACTAACTTAAACTAACAATGAGCATTACATTTGTTACAGTATTTATTCATCTTGGTTAATCTTAATAAAAATACAGCTGTTAATTATCATTATCATGTTAGCTCAGGTCAATTAAATAATATTAACAGTAATATTATTTAACAATAATATTAATATTATAAAATCAAATTTTTATTTTAACAGTGTACAACCTGAATTCCGGAAATGTTGGGACGTTTTTTTTTTTTTTATTTGAATAAAATGAAAACTAAAAGACTTTCAAATCACATGAGCCAATATTTTATTCAAAATAGAACATAGAGAACATAACAAATGTTTAAACTGAGAAATTGTACACTTTTATCCACTAAATGAACTCATTTCAAATTTGATGCTTGCTACAAGTTTCAGAAAAGTTGGCACGGGGGCAACAAAGGGCTGAAAAAGCAAGACATTTTAAAAAGATTCAGCTGGGAGAACATCTAACAACTAATTAAGTTAATTGACATCAGGTCTGTAACATGATTAGCTATAAAAGGGTTGTCTTAGAGAGGCAGAGTCTCTCAGAAGTAAAGATGGGCAGAGGCTCTCCAATCTGTGAAAGAGTGCATAAAAAGATTGTGGAATACTTTAAAAACAATGTTCCTCAATGTCAAATTGCAAAGACTTTGCAAATCTCATCATCTACAGTGCATAACATCATCAAAAGATTCAGAGAAACTGGAGAAATCTCTGTGCGTAAGGGACAAGACCAAATACCTTTGTTGGACGCCCGTGGTCTTCAGGCCTTCAGACGACACTGCATTACTCATCGGCATGATTCTGTCATAGACATTACTAAATGGGCCCAGGAATACTTCCAGAAACCACTGTCGGTAAACTCAATCCGCCGTGCCATCCGCAGATGCCAACTAAAGCTCTATCATGCAAAAAGGAAGCCATATGTGAACATGGTCCAGAAGTGCCGTCGTGTCCTGTGGGCCAAGGCTCATTTAAAATGGACTGTTTCAAAAGTGTTCTATAATCAGACGAGTCCAAAATTGACATTCTTTTTGGAAATCATGGACGCCATGTCCTCCGGGCTAAAGAGGAGGGAGACCTTCCAGCGTGTTATCAGTGTTCAGTTGAAACGCCAGCATCTCTGATGGTATGGGGGTGCATAAGTGCATACGGTATGGGCAGCTTGCATGTTTTGGAAGGCACTATGCATGCTGAAAGGTATAAAAAGGTTTTAGAGCAACTTATGCTCCTCTCCAGACAACATCTATTTCAGGGAAGGCCTTGTGTATTTCAGCAGGACAATGCAAAACCACATACTGCAGCTATTACAACAGTATGGCTTCGTAGTAGAAGAGTCTGGGTGCTGAATTGGCCTGCCAGCAGTCCAGATCTTTCACCTATAGAGAACATTTGGCGCATCATTAAATGAAAAATACGTCAAAGATGACCATGAACTCTTCAGCAGCTGGAAATCTATATCAGGCAAGAATGGGACCAAATTCCAACACCAAAACTCCAGAAACTCATAACCTCGATGCCCAGACATCTTCAAACTGTTTTGAAAAGAAGAGGAGATGCTACACCATGGTAAACATGCCCCCGTCCCAACTATTTTGAGACCTGTAGCAGGCATCAAATTTAAAATGAGCTCATTTTGTGCATAAAATTGTAAAATTTCTCAGTTTAAACATTTGTTATGTTATCTATGTTCTATTGTGAATAAAATATTGGCCCATGTGATTTGAAATTCTTTTAGTTTTCATTTTATTCAAATTTAAAAAACGTCCCAACATTTCCAGAATTCGGGTTGTATTATAAAATGTTGAAATGAACATTAACTAAGATGAATAAATGCTTTAGAAGTATTTCATTGTTAGTTTAATGTTAACAAATGAAATCTTATTGTAACGTGTTACCTCACAGTACATTGAGGACCAAATGTAATACCAGTAAATTTTGACCTTGTGGGGGCTTTTTTTTGTTTTTTGTTTTTTTTTAGGTTTTTAGGTTTAGGATAAGGGCATAGAAAATACAGTTTAGTATAAAAATCATTACGTCTATGGAATGTCCCCATAAAACATGGAAACTGTGTGTGCGTGCATGCGTGCGTGCGTGTGTGTGTGTGTGTGTGAAATTTTTTGTGGTTAGTGCTGCTTTTGGTTTATTAATCCGGTAGAAAATGTGTCAACTTTATGCATAAAGACTGTTTTTGGATCCAGTTTAAACTATATAATTATGTCAATTAGGTGTCAATGCTGACCATCCGACACCACCATGCAACCCACTGCTCTCACCCCCGCCTCACCTACCACTGAAGTTAAGCGTTATATCCAGCATTATATCTCTCTTAATCAATCTGTCCCACTCATGACCTATGACCTCCATCCTCCCATCATGCTGCACTGCGAACACATTTTTCAAAATCATATCATCAGTGCTGCGCTCATGATTAGTTGTGTCATGAGCAGTGTTATATTTTTATAATGCTGCTAATCTTGATTATGCAAACATTATTATGTGCGAACAGCACAGGATCTAACTTTGCCATCTCTGCCTGGAAACAGCTCTTCAATTTTTCTTAATTTCCAGGTTTGTCTTGGCATGTTGGCATCTCCTATTAGAACAATATCACCGGTTTTCAGCTCAGTGGGTTTCTGTGTGCCGCAGGAATGTGCAGAGTCTGTTTCTGTATCTCCACCTCCTTGTCATCTCTTCCTTACTCACAGTGGTATGATCATGGTCTGCAGGGAATGGTTTTGGCATTGTCTGAATGAATGACCTTGCACAGTCCCCTTCTAGAAACAAATCGCTTAAGTGCTAACAGGAAGCTTTCTGTTGACTTGATACGAGCTCCAAATGCACTGCTCTGGTGACTGCACATGTGAACAGAGCAACATAAGCCTTGAATAGCACACGATCATTCTTCACATACAGTGGACCTGCAAAGTCTGTGTCACTTTGAATGGAGGGGTCTCTGTTATTCTGTCTCGTGGGAGTGGAGCCGTGTCCTGTTGTGCGGGTTTTGCTTTAAATCTTTTGCAAACAGTACATTTTGACAGGATACTTTTTACAAGTTGCCTGCCTTGCAAAATCCAGTGTCTACTTCTGATTTGTACAAGAGTGTCTCTCAGACCAGAATGCATGGTAATTTCATCATTGTACTAGGGGTGTGCAGCGGAGCCATTATTTGTAACTGTATCTGTATCTGTGTCAATCTCAAAATTATTTGTATTTGTATTAGGATAGATCTGGAAGTGGGCGTGGTTTAAACCGGAAGTTCGTCAAATTACATGAAATACCATTTTAAATGCAAATCTTTTCGATTCGTAGTTTTCATTTAACAAATATGCCTTGTATAACTAAAGAAAGTATTCTTTTGTATTAAAATTATAACTTTGTAAATATTTAAAACTTTATCAAAAAAGAAAAATAACTTATTTTCCAGTGAAACTTTGTGTACAAACTTGACAAGAGACAAGCATCCACAATCTTAGCACTAGTAAAAAAAAGAAGCTGAAAAAAAAACAGAAATGGAAAGAAAGTGTTCAGTAGCCTACTCAGCAGAATGACAATAAAGCTCGCTTGAACTTTAAGTAACTTAGAGCATGTGTTGCGGGAGTCTGTATCATTTACGAGGTTTTATCAACAGAGCGCAACAAATCATTTGGACCCTCCAAAAGCCTTGATCAAACATCGCTTTTCTTCATCTTGTATAATTAAATGTAATGCCATTCATGAAAAGGGCTAATGTGATGCGTTTTTACAGTTTGATTTCGAAAAGATTTGAAGTTAGGACCGTTTTTAGGATACTTTTATCAAGTTGACATAACTCCAGACAAAGCTCAGGTTTCTGAGAGACGCGCATAGAATTGATTTGTTCTCATTTCATTCATATAGGCTATAGTTTACACTCATTCACTTTACACATTCAGGCCCATAGCCATCTATGAGGTCCAGACCTCCGTAAATGTTTCATGTTTGAAAATAAAATTTGAAAACATGAAAAATTACTTAAAATCATGTCACTGAATAAATTCATGTGGCTGACTCGCAGCAGCTGCGAAACGCAGGAGTGAAGGAGCTTGGCGCAAGTGCAGCCTCCGCTCCGCTCCGCCATGTTGCCAGATCTAGTTATTATAAGCGTCGCTAGATTTGTTTTAATACTTAATGTAACAGTGTTAATAAAGTAATTAGGGCATTAATAAAGTGGGAAGATGAAGGTTGAGGTTAGAGATTCTGTATCCTATTTGCAAAGTACAAGATTTAAACTTATTATGGTGCATTTTTCAGGAGATTTTTCTCACTGTAGCTGCGAGGAGAAATGGGCTTGGGGAGACTCCAAACACCACCCTCGTCATCCGTACACGCACACGCAGCTTCTCACCTCTGTCTTCATGAGGCGTTGCACTGAGCCAGAGAAATCGCACCGCATCTCTTTCCTTCTCATCAAGAGAAATCTGCAAGAAAGACTTTTTGATATCTGCTGTAAATGCAATCGCATGCAGTCTGAATTTGATTAATACACTGAGCAGATCTGGATTCAGGTTAGGACCAGTAAGCAGACAGTCATTAAGTGATGGAGAGTCTGTGTCATGTGATGAGGCATCAAACACTAGTCTGAGTTTTGTTGTTACCTTGTCTTCGTGGAGTACAGCATGATGAGGCATATAGTATTTCACAGAAGTCGGAGATGACTCCTCCTCTACCGCATCTTCGACAATGCCCTGCTCAAGGTAATCATTCACGACTTCATTATATCAGTGACACAGCACTACATCTGACTGCAACTTTCTCTTAAGGCCTTCGAATCTTTTCCTTGCATTCCTGTAGTTATCTGGAGTTCTGGCTTGTCAGGTCGCCAAGGCAGCTCAACTTCATATTTTCCATCTTTGTACTGAGTTGTCTTTTCAAACTTGCGAAGAGCCTCCACTTCCTCAGGAGTGTCTGTCTGCTTAATGGTGATACCGAGAAACTATTTCCCAGAAGGCTTTCAGACGATCTGAAAACAGTGTGTCTTCACTAACTTGTACTTGCATGCAGGCTGCATCAGCAACACTGGTCATTTTTACTGGGCCTTGCACTGACCATCCAAAAATGCTCTCAATGGCTACAAGCGCATCTGTAATTCTTTCTACTCAGCCTGACACTATACGCTAGTATTAATCGGCACCAATCAGCATCGACAACTCTGTTCATAAGTGCCGTCGTCTGTGTAATCTGCTAACTGCAAGCCTTTTCGTTTCAGCTCTGCTTGGACGTGCTCACCTGTGATCTTCATCACGGCAGTGCACACTTGGGGTGTCTCGAGTATTTCAATTTTTTTGCCCCTTCTTCCAGATATTGTGCAGAGTTAATTTCATTGTGTTGCGCTTTGCTGTAACTGGTGCTGCAGAGCCAAAAGTATGAAGAGTGACTGTTTCTTGCTTGATCACAGGTAACTTAAAGCTCTCACTGTGTTTTCACTGATGAAGCTTCTCTGACTGCCTCCATCCAGTAAGCAGCGAATGCTTCTACATCCACCAGGTCCTTCTGCACATGCTCTTACAGTCTGCAGCAGCACAGTGTTGTTCTGTTTAGTGGGCTGTATCTTTATTGAATGGGAAGCAAAGGAAGAAACGTCTCGGGTTACTTGACTGTAACTCTGTTCCCTGAAAAAGCGGGAACGAGATGCTGCGCTCAAAGCGCTATTGGGAACGTTCTTTGTTCGACCGGTTGTTGAAGCACGTGTGTCAAACACGCCAAACTTTGGCTTAAATAACCTCGGTTAGGTGACGTCACTCGATTACGAACACCTGGAGGTTATAAATAGATGTGACGCGGAAACATCCTCAGGTCAAATTTTTGTCTGAAAGGACGTCCAGTCACGCTTACAGTGCGGCATTGAGGCGCAGCATCTCGTTCCCGCTTTTTCAGGGAACAGGGTTACAGTCAAGTAACCCGAGACGTTCCCTTATCAAAAGCTACTCTTGATGCTGCGCTCAAAGCGCTATTGGGAACGAGAATACCAACGCCGCCGCTCTGGAAGTGTCTGGACCCCCAACATTGTGTAGTGTGTGCGCACAAACATTGAAGAGGTCTCAGACATGACTCTGGGATGTCGACTCAAGGACATGCAAGCCCGGAGTAGCATGAACATCCAAACTATAGAATCTAACAAATGTGTGCGGAGAGGACCAACCTGCCGCATCACAAACTTGCTGCAAGGGGACACCTCTTGCCAAAGCCATTGAAGATGCAATCCCCTTGGTTGAATGGGCCCTTACACCTAGAGGCGAAGCTTGACCACGCGCCTCATAGGCTTGGGCAATAGCATCCCTCACCCAATGTGACATAGTCTGTCGAGTGGCAGCCGCCCCCCGGTTGCGGCCTCCATAGCATACGAAAAGCTGCTCCGACTTACGCCACTGGCTAGTGCGGTGGACGTAAACCTGGAGAGCACGTACTGGACACAGTAAGTGAAGTTTCTCCTGCTCCGATGTCGTGAACGGCCGAGGACAGAAGGCATCGAGAATGACCGGATTTATGGTCGAGAATGGAACCTTCGGAAGATAACTAGGGTGAGGATGCAAAATAGCTTTTACCAGCCCAGGGGCAAAATCTAGGCAGGATGGTGAAACTGACACAGCCTGCAAATCCCCAATCCTCTTCAGAGAAGTAATAGCTGTTAGAAAAACCATCTTTAGGGTCAGAAACCTGACAGGCGCTGACTCTAGTGGTTCGAAAGGGGTGTCCACCAAGCCCTCAAGCACTATAGCTAGGTCCCACGAAGGAACTGTCGCTTTAGTGGGTGGCCTCAACCGCTTAGCTCCTCGAATGAAGCGGGCAACTAGAGGGTGTTTCCCCACCGAAACCCCATCAATCAGAGCATGGCAAGCCGAAATGGCGGCCACGTAAGTTCTGAGAGTATTAGGACGTGTGTCTGAGGACAGTTTCTCTTGCAGAAACTCCAGTACTGAAACAATCTGGCAGTGAACTGGGTCTGTATGGTGTGTCATACACCAACTTTTGAAAATGCGCCATTTGATGGCATAAGTTCTTCTAGTGGAGGGAGCCCTAGCGCTTAGAATAGTCTCTATTACATTGGCTGGAAGGCCAGCATCTCTTAGTTGGTCCCCCTCAGGGGCCAGACGTGAAGGTTCCAGAGCTCCGGCTGGGGATGAAATATTGTCCCTGAGAGAGAAGGTCCCTCCTCACCGGAATTGCCCACGGCGAGCCGTCGAGGAGAGATATTAGATCTGAAAACCATATTCTGGTCGGCCAACGGGGTGCTATCAGTAAGAGGCGAGATCCCTGTTGACAGACCTTGGCCAGGACTCCCGGGAGCAGAGCAATCGGAGGAAATGCATAAAGACGCAGTCCTGGGCGCGCAAGCCTCAGGACCTTTTCTTGGAGGAGATGATGCTCCTCAGGTCCGGTCTCTTTGAGGCGGAGTGTGAAGCGCGGCGAGCCGCACCCCAGTCTCTACGAGGGGGTGCTCGGCTCGCCACACTCTCTTTTTGTGCTTCACGCCTCAAAGGAACCGGACCTGGTCGAGACTGGGTGGCCGACGGTCCCGACTCTTGAGCACGGCAGGGAAGAAACCTCACAAACGCCTCCTCATAGTGTTTTGCCTACGGAAACCTAGTGGTGACGGTGTTAATGGCATCGCCAAATAGGCCGGAAGGCGAGATGGGGGCATCAAGGAGGAAAGCACGGTCTTTGTCCTTGATGCCCGTGAGGTTGAGCCACAGATGTCTCTCCGTGGAAACCATGGCAGCCATAGAACGGCCGATGGCACGGGCCGTCTGCTTGGTCGCACGGAGAGACAAATCTCTGGCCCGGCGAAGTTCTAAAAATGCCTCTTCTTCAATTGACCCGCCTGTGCTCAAATCTTTCAGCAGGTCAGCCTGGTATGCTTGCAAAACCGCCATAGTGTGCAAAGCAGCACCAGCCTGACCCGCTGCTTGAAAGGCTTTCCCCACCAGTGAAGATGTTAGTCTGCATGGCTTGGTGGGGAAAGTTGCTTTCTTTAATGATGATGAGCTCCCAGGAGAGAGATAGCCCGCGAGCGTCTCTTCAATCTGGGGTATCATTATATAGCCCCGTGCCTTTGCATCAACGATAGTCGAGTAGATCGACGTCGATGGCACAAAAACACGGGACGAATACGGATTTTTCCATGAACGAGTTACCTCGTCATGGAGGTCACCGAAGAAGGGGAGAGACCGTCGCTGAGGCCCCTCTCCCCGGCCACCCGACAGATATTTGTCGTCTAACTTTGAGCGTTTGGAGGTCTCTTGCTCCTGCGGCCAGTCTAGATGTAATCGATCGACTGCCCGAGTAACCACCTCGAGTAACTCCTCATAAGCTTTTTCATCACGAGAGGAGCGCTCTGAGTTGGCACTCTCCACCTCCCCAGAAGCAAGAGATGAAGTCTCCTCGGCCCGTTCAGGAGAAGCGCTGAAGCGCGCTTGAGAAACGGACGCGAGGGCTTCATGATCCGGCGAGAGCGCGAGAGCAAGGGGCGGGTCCATCTCACGCGCCTCAGCCAGATCAACACGCGATCCCCATGAGCTTCTAAAGACGGCGAGCCGCGTGCGAAGCACTTTGGTCGAGAGGAGATCGCAGTGCTCGCACTCGCCCTCGAGCCCGAGGATCGTGTGTTCTTCCCCCAAACACTCAAAGCAGAAAGCATGGAGATCTTCATCAGAGAGCTGCCTCTGACAAGGAGGTAAACATCTCCTCTCATGATCTGCCATAGTATATATATATATATCTACATCTACTCACTGCCTGCTTTGCCTTTTTTTTTTCCCTCAATATTAAGTGTGCTCTTTCTCACACACACACACACAACAATGCGGTCCTTGAAGACAAAAAGACCTGAGGATGTTTCCACGTCACATCTATTTATAACCTCCAGGTGTTCGTAATCGAGTGACGTCACCTAACTGAGGTTATTTAAGCCAAAGTTTGGCGTGTTTGACACACGTGCTTCAACAACCGGTCGAACAAAGAACGTTCCCAATAGCGCTTTGAGTGCAGCATCGAGTGTAGCTTTTGATAAGGGAACTACATTGTCCTTGTAATCATCAGTGTCAGAAGTATGTGTCTATTTTTTCTCACATACAGCACTGTGGTGTCTGCCTCCACATACATTACAGCACATTTTAGTCTTACAGAATCATGCGATGTGCTTTGGCCCAATGCATACGAAGCATCTTCCCATATACACTGTAAAAAAAAAATCCGTAGTTTTTACAAAATAATTCTGGCAGCTGTGGTTGCCAGAATAATTTTGTAAAAAATACAGAAAAACTGTAAACACATTTACAGAACAAAACTGTAAAATTTACAGTATAAAACTGTAATTTACAAACAGGGAAATTTGAATTAATTAAACTTCTCTATTTTGCTCAGTGCATCATTCTTGTGAATAGTGGTTTCAAACTGATTCCAAAAGTCTTGCCACTGACTGATTTCACCGTTAAACTTGTCGATAATCAACTTAGGCAACTTAACTGTTTGTCTGTGCAGTGAGGGCTCTGTGCTGCTCGGTCTGCTGCTTTCCCGGTTTCTCTGTATCACTCGGTGCACGCGTGATTTCGCAGTGATGACTCTTTATACTGCTCAACATCAGCGATTTCATTTTCCAAATCATCGGTGTCTGTCCCTTCCTCGATTCTAACATCCAACTCCAGCAGCGTTTCCTCCTTTTCAGATAACAGAGCTAACAGTTCACGTAGTCGGTCAATGACCTGATCTTCTTTGTCTACCTCTGTTTCGACATATTATAAAAGTCTTGTTGTGGAAGCGCGTACAGCTCTCCGTCTTTCAAGTCGATCCGCCATTTCGGGTGTTGCTTGCTAGTTTCCCGCGGAACCAAACGATTGTCGTGTCTTCTTCGCTTAACAAGCAATAATGACCACTGATGACTTTAATTACAAAAAGAACTGATTTACTGGAGTTTCAGTTAGTTTTACAAGTATGAATTCACTTTAGCAGCGCACACACATACTCAGTTCACTTCTTCTCAGCACGCTCTTTGTCAAGAAGCATTATGGGCAATGTTTTCTTAAAGGGGAACAGCCCAATAAATGACAATATAAACTGTTTCAGTTCTTACTTTATCCAAGCTGTGGCCCACATTCAGCCCATCAAAGTGCCCACTCTGAACCCATGCCCAGTTAATGCCCATATAGCCCAGATAAATCCCATGTGGGGCCCACATGGACACGCTATAATTTACGTTTCTATACCTGGAATTAAGATTTCAAGGGTAGTGTCTCTCATATTTTAGCTCAATTGTTGATTGACAGGTGAGTAGGCTGTCTTTTATTGATGTATAGGATGTATCAGGACAGATACCTACAAATGCAATGTAGTCACATGCGTTTTTTTTTTTGAATGCCTCGTATATATTGTTAATATTGAAGTATTGTATATATTTGACCAGTGCACGATTATTTTTGGAGCGCATAAAAGCAAGGACATTTCTGCCTTTGATGTCACATCTCACGATATCAGGGCAGTTTCTGGCTTTTGATTCCCTTTTCAACCTTTTTTTTTTTGTTGTTGTTATTTCTCTCTGTTCTGTTGCTTGTATAAAAAAGCAAACAACGATAACCACGAGGTGGTGTCACGTGTAATGGCGGATCACTCGAAATGGATGTTAATACCAGGTGTGTGAACGTCTCAGTTACGTATGTAACCCTCGTTCCCTGAAGGAGGGAACGGAGACGTCACGTCGGATGACCGACGAAATTGGGATCTCGCCAGAGAGACCAATCCACTTCGAGTGTAACTAAACGAGCCAATGGACATTGGCATGTGATTATTGCATCCAGCTGCCACTGATCACAGCGTGAGCATAAGAGGCAGCTGATGCACCGCATCAATCATGCTTTCGCTGAGGAGCCGAGCCGGCGACCCGGCAGCTCAGCGGTGGTACAGCGACTGTGGCGACGGGACGTGACGTCTCCGTTCCCTCCTTCAGGGAACGAGGGTTACATACGTAACCGAGACGTTCCCCTTTCAGTCGGTCACTCCGAGTCACGTCGGATGACCGACGAAATTGGGATCCCTACCAAAGCGCCACAGGAGCTGCCCCTTCCAGTGCCCTGTGTAGGCCTCCTGACCCTTCCTATAAGGCAGACGATAGGACCGGGCTCTACACAGAGAAGGTCAACTACTGGTGTTCCTTGAGCAACCCAAACAGTAGGACTAGGATAACACTGGGAAGCGTGCCCTTCCACTTGGAAGAGGCACACTGCGGAGTCACCTCCTCCCAGAGGGGGTTAAGTGACATTCAAACATGTGAAGTAACCCCGAAGGGCCCTATTGCACATGGAAGTCTCTGAGATGGCTCAGGCTGCATCTTTAGAGATGGCAGAACGTGGTCCGCCAGGGGAAACACGGCTCTAATAAGCATACCGTGGAATACACATATGGGATCCCGACAGGGTCTCTCATATGGGCACTAGCCTCGCACCAGATTTCAAGAATTCATTGACTGAAGGCCTGGCGCCGGACGCCCCGCCGCGTCCGGACGCCGGAGTGCTGGAGGACTCAACAGGGTTTGCCTGGTTAAGGAACTCTCTGGAGAATTAGGCGTAAGGACGCCGCAAGCCGACTCTGAGCCGGCCCTCTCAGTGCCACTACCCGTTTGAGGTGAGAACACAGGAGGAAACCGGTTCGACACGTAGGCTATAAAACCTAGCGAACGTGTTGGGAGTCGCCCAACCCGCAGCTCTACAGATGTCTGCTAGCGAGGCACCACGAGCCAGCACCCAGGACGATGCGACACCCCTAGTGGAGTGAGCACGCAACCTGAGCGGGCAGGGCACACCTTGTGCTTCGTAGGCCAAGGTGATGGCATCCACTATCCAGTGGGCCATCCTCTGCTTGGAGACAGCCTTCCCCTTCTGCTGTCCTCCGTAACAGACAAAAAGCTGTTCTGAGGTCCTGAAGCTCTGAGTTCTATCCACGTACTGACGCAGTGCGCGTACAGGACAGAGCAAAGCTAGGGCTGGGTCTGCCTCCTCCAGGGGCAGCGCTTGCAGGCTCACTACCTGGTCCCTGAAGGGCGTGGTAGGAACCTTGGACACATAGCCGGGCCGGGGCCTCAGTGTTGCACTGGAGTCAGCCGGCCCAAACTCAAGGCACGACTCGTCGACCGAAAATGCCTGCAGGTCCCCCACCCTCTTGATTGAGGCCAATGCAGTCAGGAGTAGGGTTTTCATAGAAAGAAACTTCAACTCGACTGACTGCAACGGCTCAAAGGGGGCAGTTTGTAGGGCTCTTAGCACCAAAGCCAAATCCCAAGAGGGAAGGGAGGGAGGCCTCGGAGGATTTAACCTCCTGGCCCCCCTAAGAAACCTGACGACCAAATCGTGCTTCCCCACCGACCTCCCCTCTATGGGGTCGTGGTGGGCAGAAATAGCAGCAACATATACCTTAAGGGTGGAGGGGGACAGCCTACGCTCCAACCCTTGTTGTAAAAAGGAAAGCACGGCTCTGATCGAACATCTCCGGGGGTCCTCCTGGTAAGAGGAACACCATTCGACGAACAGGTTCCACTTCAGCGCATAGGCCCGTCTTGTGGACGGTGCTTGTGCTGAAGCGATAGTGAGCGCTACCTCCTGGGGCAGGTCACCTAGAACCTCCGCGTCCCGTCCAGGGACCACACATGAAGTTTCCACAAGTCTGGACGCGGGTGCCAGAGGGTGCCCCGTCTCTGAGAAAGTAGATCCTTCCTCAGAGGAATCGGCCAGGGAGGGGCTGTCGCGAGGAGCATGAGTTCCGGGAACCAGGTCCTGTTGGGCCAATATGGAGCCTCTAACAGGACCTGCTCCTCGTCCTCCCTGATCTTGCACAGTGTCTGTGCTAGCAGGCTCACTAGGGGAAACGCATACTTGCGCAAGCCCTGGGGCCAGCTGTGTGCCAGTGCATCCGTGCCGAGCGTTGCCTCGGACAGGGAGGAGAACCACTGGCAGTGGGTGGTTTCTGGAGATGCAAACAGGTCTACTTGAGCAACTCCGAACCGACTCCAAATCAGCTGGACCGCCTGGGGATGGAGTCTCCACTCCCCAGGAAGTGCCGCTCGAGACAGCTCGTCGGCCGCCTGATTGAACACTCCTGGGATGTGGATGGCACGAAGGGACCTCAGATGCTTCTGACTCCAGAGGAGGCGGTGGTGGGCGAGTTGCGACATGCGACGGGAGCGCAAACCGCCTTGCCGGTTGATATACGCAACGGTCGCAGTGTTGTCTGTACGGACCAGAACGTCCCTACCCCGAAGGCGCCCTCTCATTTTGTTTACATCCCCTTGATTCTTAATACTGTGTTGTTACCTGAATGATACACAGCTGTGTTTTTCTGTTTAGTGATAATTGTTCATGAGTCTGAGAGCCGGGGGGTGAAAACTTTTTGAATTTGAAGATCAGGGTAAATTTAGCTTATTTTGTCTTCTGGGAAACATGTAACAATCTTCTATAGCCTCTAAAGGGCAGTACTAAATGAAAATATGATATTTAGGCAAAACAAGAAAAATGTACACATCTTCATTCTGTTCAAAAGTTTTCACCCCCCGGCTCTTAATGCATGGTTTTTCCTTCTGGAGCATCAGTGAGCGTTTGAACCTTCTTTAATAGTTGCATAGGAGTCCCTCAGTTGTCCTCAGTGTGAAAAGATGGATCTCAAAATCAAACAGTCATTGTTGGAAAGGGTTTAAGTACACAAAAATGCTGCAAGGACAAACAAGGGACTCATGAAGAACTATCACTAAAAAAAAATAAATAAATAAAAACAGCTGTGGATCATTCAGGTAACAACACAGTATTAAGAATCAAGGTGATGTAAACTTTTGAACTTTTTATAAATTCAAATATCAATTTCTCTTGTGGACTATATGTAAACATCTTTTATGTGAAATGTCTTATTCAGGTCAGTGCTGCTAAATAAACAATAACATGCATATTGTATGATCCCTCTTATTTTGGTAAAATAATTAACATTTTGCAGATTCTGAATATATTATTATATAATTATATAATAAAAAGAAAACGTAGATAAAATAGGTCTCATATGGAGCAGACCGAGCGGAACTATGGCCGCAGCTGCAGCCATATGCCCCAGGAGCCTCTGAAAGAGTTTCAGTGGGACCGCTGTCCTGCCTGATAAAGCCTTGAGGCAGTTCAGCACCGACTGAGCACGTTCCTGGGTGAGGCGTGCTGTCTGGTTGACCGAATCCAACTCCATGCCGAGAAAAGAGATCCTCTGCGTTGGCACGAGTTTGCTCTTTTCCCAATTGACCTGAAGGCCCAACTGGCTGAGGTGCCTGAGCACCAGGTCCCTGTGTGCGCACAACAGCTCTCGAGACTGTGCAAGTATGAGCCAGTCGTAGAGGTAGTTGAGAATGCGCACACCCCGTTCTCTCAGGGGAACAAGGGCCGCCTCTGCGACTTTGGTGAAGACACGAGGCGAAAAGGGACAGCCCGAAGGGCAGGACCTTGTACTGATATGCCCGACCGTCAAACGCGAATCGCAGGAATGGCATGTGTTGCGGGAGAATCGAAACATGAAAGTACGCGTCCTTCAGGTCGATTGCTGCAAACCAATCTAGGGGACGGACGCATCCAAAAATGCATTTCTGCGTCAACATCTTGAACGGCATCTTGTGAAGTGCACGGTTCAAAACTCGCAGATCCAAGATCGGTCGTAACCCACCGCTTTTCTTGGGCACAATGAAGTAAGGGCTGTAAAACCCCGACCTCATATCGGCTGGAGGGACCGGCTCTATTGCATCCTTCGCCAGTAGGACTGCAATCTCTGCGAGCAAGACAGGGGCATCGACGGCTTTCTTACTGAAGTGAACCGGATGCCCCTGAACTTGGGGGGGACGCCGGGCGAACTGAATCGCATAGCCGAGTCTGATGGTCCGTAGGAGCCACCGGGACGGACTGGGGAGTGCTAACCAGGCTCCGAGAGACCGCACCAGCGGGACCAACGGGCCCACCGACATGCCCGCGGTGGGGCAGCGAGGTGGAACACAGAGACCGGCCCCAGGGCCTGTGACGGCCTGGCCTGTGACGGCAGGGGGCGGGGTCTGGGTGTGTAGTGTAGCACTCACCTGATTTCTCCTCGCGTGGGAGGAAACACAGGAACCTGGCTTGAGGCTTGTGACAGCCCGGCGTTTGACGACTTGAAGCGGGGACTGGAGTGCTACTGCCCTTACCTGGTTCCACGAATGGGCAGGAGGGGTGCTCTTGGGCAACCACCCGCTGCCTGCTGGCGAGAGAGGAGGAGGGAAGCGATCCTGTGATGCACGGATCACCACTCTCCTCCTCTTGAGACCCAGAGATTGAGGAGACCGCTCTTTACTGATGTTTTGGGTACCACTGGCTGCTGGGCCAGCGGCGGAACAAAATGAACAAAAGATACTCCACCCGGCCCTCCTCCGGGGGAGGGAGTGGTGCAGTCACCATCTCCCGATGAGCAGTCTCCTCCATCTCTGGGTCGACCGTCCCAGGGCCTCTTGCACTTGCCGCCAGGTTTGGCGGGGGCCTGGACGGGCTGGGCGTCCTGCCTGCGACCGGCTCCACGACGCTGCCTGGTGAAAGGCTGCTGCGGCTGCGCAGGAGCGGGAGCGGGGGCGGGGGCGGGGGCGGCTGCAGGGGGGCGCCCACGGCGACGAGCAGGCTGAGTGATTGCAGCCGGAGTGGAAGCAGCAGGTTTCCTCCGGCGCATGATGTGTTTGCCTCAGTCTGCTTCTGGGCTGCCGAGAACTGCTGGGCAAAGCTCTCGACAGCGTCGCCGAAAGGGCCGGTCTGTGACACGGGAGCATTCAGGAACTGTACCTTCTCCTGCTCCTTCATGTCAGCGAGACACAGCCAGAGATGGTGCTCCTGGACCACTAGCGTGGACATCGCACGACCCAGAGACTGTGCGGTCACCTTCGTCGCTCGAAGCGCGAGGTCCGTCGCAGCACGCAGCTCATGTAGAACCGCCAGGTCGTGACCACCCTCGTGCAGGTCTTTCAGGGCTTTGGCCTGGTGGACCTGCAGTAACGCCATTGCGTGAAGGGCAGAAGCCGCCTCCCCACAGGCTCTATAAGCACTGCCAGTTAGACCTGACGAATACTTACAGGCCCGTGAGGGGAGACACGGGTCACCCCGCAGGGTGGAAGCGGCTGTTGGACACAGTTGCATGGCCACAGACCGCTCCACCGAGGGGATGCCGCATACCCCAAAGCGGCCCCACCATCGAGGGTGGTGAGAGGGGAGGAACCACAAGATTTGTTTCAGGCAGTGAGAGGTGCCTTCCACGACCTTGTAAGCTCCTCATGCACTTCCGGAAAGAATGGCACCGGAGGGGGGGGCTGAGAACCAGCGCGATCCCTACCGAGAAACCACTCGCCCAGCCTCGAAGGATCGGGACACGGTGGCTTTTTAGGATTCCACACGAGCCCGACATTCTCGGCGGCCCGGGAAAGCATAGCCGTCATCTCTGGGTCTGGCACGGACAACGCTACCACACCCGAAGGGGGCAACGCAGCCGGGTCGTCATCCCCGGAGAGAGAGGGCCCGCCCTCCGATGCAGTGATCGACATCTGGTCGTCAGAGGGGGCACCGAAGGAAACGCGTGGCCAGCGCGTTCCTTCGGCAGCTCCACCGGCTGCGGAGTGCTTGAGGAGCTCCACTTGGGGAAGCCCTCACCGTAATCCTCAAATCACCTCTGACTCCACCGGATCCAGTGTGCACGCTGGATCGTGGCAGGCAGAGGGACTCCGCCATGTTTGACATAGCGGAGTCGCACTCCGAGATGGTCATGTCCCCGTAAGAAGAACATGAACCATCCACGAAAGCCACCTCAGCGTGCTGAATGCCCAGACACGTGAGGCAGCGATCGTGACCGTCCTGAGGCGCCAGGAAACGACCACACCCAGAAACGCACGGGTGAAAAGACATCTTTAAAAAGACGCGATCACCCGTGTTGCTCTTTTAGAGAAATTGCTCTTTCAGAGAAATGCTCTTTTAGTGCTGAAGCACGCAGGAGAGCTGGCCACCGCACACTCCTAGTGTGGCTGTCAGCAGGAAGACGATCTTTCTCTCCCGGACACCGTGACCACCGCTGCCGCGCCGTAATGCCCGCACTCGCTCGCAGAACACTCTCTTGGAAGGGAGAGCAGTAGCTTCAACCACTACCGCTCGGCTCCGAAGCGAAAGGATGATTGATGCGGTGCATCAGCTGCCTCTTATGCTCACGCTGTGATCAGCGGCAGCTGGATGCAATAATCGCATGCCAATGTCCATTGGCTCGTTTAGTTACACTCGAAGTGGATTGGTCTCTCTGGCGAGATCCCAATTTCGTCGGTCATCCGACGTGACTCGGAGTGACCGACTGAAAGGGGAACATGTTGTCATAAACCTACAAGATGGGATTTATAAATATTAAGAAACACTGAAAATGTCAGAATGTTAGAATTATAGGAAATTATGATCTGCACTCACAAGAACAGTCTTCTTTTTTCATTTTATTTAACATTCATTACTAATGGGAAAAGATACAAATGTTTCAGCTCAAAGCCTTCCTCAGTGTGCAAAGCAATTCAATCCCTCCACCCACTTTTCAAATCACCAATTACAGGTGCATCTCAATAAATTAGAATGTCGTGGAAAAGTTCATTTATTTCAGTAATTCAACTCAAATTGTGAAACTCGTGTATTAAATAAATTCAATGCACACAGACTTAAGTAGTTTAAGTCTTTAGCCCCATTCGGACAGTAATTGTTTCTCAGGGGGACGTAAGTGATTTTCACCATTTACAGGGGGTAGTTGGTGATTTAATTGCCGTCTGAATCCAGGATGTCGATGTTTTTCTCTCACCACCCCTGTAAAAATCCCCGGCCAAATTACCTACTGTTTTTTGACAAACACCAAGGTCATGTGGTAATTTAATTGCCGTCCGAATCCACATCTCTGAGTTTACGAGAAGAAATCAATTCAAAATTCAGCGTTTAAACCCTTTTTGAGCACTCCCGAACACCGTACGTAACTGTTGTACTTCGGTGTAATTTGCATACATATTTATTTCTGAAATGCTGGAAAGTTTAAAAGAACAATACTTCATAACCGTTCCACTACAGCGAGTGAGAGCAAAAAGAGAAGAAAAGCACGTAAACATTCGAAATGGGTCTTTATTATGGCAGAAGCAGGTATGCAATACAATTTTAAAATGTGTATTATAAACGGATATATATCACGTACAATTATATACAACTATAGCGCGTCTATTTTCCTATTTTTAAACAGGAAATTTAAGTCAAATAATAAATAGGATTATATATTATAAAATATGCTTGGAATAATAAGAATACATTCTACATAAGCATTTTTAAATACATTATACACAATAATAAGAATAAATTTGTAAAGTAAAATTCATTTTATTTACTGCAGACAATCATGTGACTGGCCACGTGAGCAGCGTGTTCCCAGGTTTGTAGGATCACAGAACTCACTCCTCCACTGTGAATAAGTCGCCATCCGAATCCATGAGTTTTATCACTGATGTGTTAAAATTAAATTTATTTTTTATTTTTGTAAATTTATTTTTACAGATGTCCATATGAGAAACAATTACTGTCCGAA
>CM077230.1:19931291-20121291 GCA_039654775.1 Spinibarbus caldwelli | reverse complement strand
GTATGTTTTTTTTTTGTTTGTTTTTTTTTTTTTTGTACGTTTGGGTCAGAAAATAAATATATGAGAACTAGATCTATCTATCTATCTATCTATCTATCTATCTATCTATCTATCTATCTATCTATCTATCTGTCTGTCTGTCTGTCTGTCTGTCTGTCTGTCTGTCTGTCTGTCTGTCTGTCTGTCTATTTATCTATCTATTTGGGGTGATTAATATTTGGTCCTTTTTGCAAAAGTTTTCTTAATTTTAATTTAGATTTTTTATTTGTATTTATTTATTTATTTATTTATTACAGTTTGTAAAAGCAGAGTTTGAAATTTTAAAAAATCAACATGAAACCAAAATGGTCCCTTTGTATTTTAAAATATCTTTATATTCTCAGTATTTCCATTAAAAAAAAGCTAAAGCCCTATTTTATATATCTATACATTCCACTTTAATTCACCTCATCAAACTCACATGCGTTATTATTCTCTTGCACTCTGACCTCCATCTTCCCATCATGCCGTGCTACACATGCATAACTGAACAAAAAGCTTTTATTTATTAATTTGTTTGAGCTTTTTAATCGCTAATGTTAAAGTGCCCCTTCTGTTTCGTATGTGATTTCAGTCAAGACCCCAGTAGCTATAAGAGAAACATTTTATTTGATCTAATAATCATTATCATTTAGGGAGTATTACTGATAATAACCAGACAAACACATCAACCTCACTCACACTCACCACCTCGCAACAACAAAACACCAGCACCACTGCAGGTAACAGTGTATTTACATTATACAGTATTTCTTCTGTTTTATTATTATTATTATTATTATTACTATTTACCAGTTTATCCGTTTTCAGTTTATGTCATGTAAATAAATTAGCATATTATTGAGCTTATGCAGAGTTTGATTATAATAAATATTTCTTACAATACAAAAATCTGGCACTATGTGATGTCCATCCTTCTCATACATCTCATACTGGACTGTTTCAACGTTGAAACATTTTGTAAACGTTATCATTTAGGGAAAATTACTGATTATAACCTACCTAAAATGAACTCGCTTTTCCTTTTAGCCACAAGCCCCTCACCCTCACTCACTTCTACCCCAGTCCCAAAATCAAGTGAAACAGGTAAAAGTCCTCTTTTGAGATCTTTTTTTTTTTTTTTTTTCAGCAGCTGCTGCAAGTTTTTAGGTAAAAAAAACAAAACAATTGTTTTAAAAATGTTTTTAAACCCTTTTGAGAACAAAATAAAACGAGTACTATACTATTACAATAGTTAATAAATATGAAATTGGCTTCAATACCTAATCTTTTATCATACAAGATATAGCTTAATTCAAGAGATTTAATTTGAACAACTTGCTAGAGGAATCTTCTTTGGTCTTTTGTATGAGTTTGTAGTTTTAATGTGTTTGTAGTTAAATCCTGTACGGGACCACCAAAAATGAACTTTATTTTCCCTTCAGTCACAGACCCCTCACCCACACGCACTTCTCAACAAGTCATAAACCCAGAAGAAAAAGGTAAAAAAAAATAAAAATAAAAAATAATAATAATAATAAATAAAAAAAAAGTTAAAGTATTAAGTTTTTAATTTCCTAATTTTCCTAATTTTATTTTACAAGTACACTGGTCCAGTTAAGGAAATTGCCAATTTAAAAAATAGGCAATGTACTCATTTTTCTGTAATTTAGCTTGTTGTGGTTAGTACTGCGATTGGTTTATTAATCTGGCAGAAAATTGGTGTCAACTTTATGCATAAGGACTGTATTTGAATCTAGTTTAAACTATATGATCATGTCAAATAGGTTCTTCTGACTCACCCACCATCATGCAACCCACTCCTACTGCTCCTGCCTTACCTACAGGTAATCATGACACCACACACCACCACAGCAGACACACAGTCAGTCTAACTCATGACCTCTGACCTCCATCCTCCCTTCATACTGCATTGCAATCTCACCATCACTATCTCATGGATGTCATATGTCATGGATTAGTTGTCATGGAAAGTGTTATATATTTTTTTAATAAATTGGATTTTTTTTCTATAAAGTCTGTTGAAGATGAATTATATGTAAATAATGCTGCTAACAGATGTTAATTGGTAAGTAGCTGCACGTCATGCAGTAATTTCAGTGCAGTCACCCTTTGACACAAAAACGGTTTACTTCATTCCTAGAAATAATTAAATAATTAAAAGTTTGTTTCTGATTAAGTTAATTAATATAATTTTATCCCACAGTTTCCACAGGTTCAGGAGACGGAGGTATGTGTCACTCTTTGCTCATGCTATTTCTGTTATGCTGTTATTCTTGTGATGCTTCCAGAGAGTTATAACTGTTGGTTATTATATGTGTGTATTTATGTATGTGAAAGGTATGTGTTCACAGTTGTTTTTTTGTTTTGTTTTTTTAACATCAGTTGTATGTTTGGGTCAGAAAAAAATATATATGTGAGAACTTGATTTGCTTAGATATTGTTTCACCGTGTTCATCCATCATTACAGACACTCAGACCTCCACTTTCACCAAAGCATCAAACACACCTGCAAATACCAGTGAAAGTAAAGCTGACATCACCTCATCAAACTCACTCCTGCATTATTATACTCTCACGCACAATCTCTCACACTCGGACCTCCAGCTTCCCATCATGCCGTACCAGACACACATCACTAAACAAGAGATTTATATTGTATTTATTCATTTAAATTTGATTAATTGTTTGACTGAAAGTGAGACCCAGGTTCATTAATCAAAAAGAAATTCAGTTACTGTGCTAAAATATAATACAGAATATAATAATAATAATAATAATAATAATAATATATATATATATATATATATATATATATATATATATATATATATATATATATATATATATATATATATATTATAAAAGGGCAAAATATGAATCACCCCAAATATATATGTATATATATATATATATATATATATATATATATATATATATATATGGGGTGATTCATATTTTGTCCTTTTTGCAATAGTTTTCTTAATTTTAATTAAAAAAAAAAAAAAACATTTTAAAAATCAGCATGAAACCAAAATAGCCCCTTTGTAATTTTAAAATCTGTCTTTGTATTCTCAGTGTTTCCATTTAAACAAAAATCTAAAGCCCTATTTTATATACCTATACATTCCACTTTGAGGTTCTTATCTGATGGATCACATGTTCTGACTGCTGGGGAAAAAAAAACAATGTTAACCATTGTCATTTAGGGACGTTTGTAAACCAGACAAACACATCAATCTCACCCGCACTCACCACCTCACATCAACACAACATCAGCACTGCTGCAGGTAACAGTGTATTTAACATTTATATTTCAAGTTTTCTTTTTTTTTTTTTTTCCAGCTCATTTTGTTTTTAATATATTCAGATATTGCTGAGCATATGCATTTTGTGGTTATATTGATTTAAGGACATTTTATAAAATAAATAAAAAACTAATGAAATGTTAAGCGTTTGTAAGTTCCCAGTATGAATAAGTTATGCAGTTACTGTTATAAGGATTATGGTGGGTTTTTTTATTTTTATTTATTTTTATTTTTTACATGACAATGATCTACTTAAAACAGAAAGGTTTTTTTTTTTTTTTTGCATTTTTGCATTTTTGAAAAGTTTTGTGTACAGATGTCAGTGCTGTCAAAACGATCCCCATTCACACTGTATTATTCATGCAAGGCCAGTAGTTGATGTTACTTTGTAAAGAAACACTATGCATCTGCGCACATACTTACAGACTGAACACGTAATGCACGTGTGCATGACATAACTGTTTTCATTAACTTGCATTTTTGTAGTTTACACAGAGATGATAATGGTATAATTTTGAAAAACTTGCACTCTGATAGCCTTTTCAAGCCCCCAAAACGCCGCTGTCGACTTGTCATTTAAACGAATGGCAAAGATGCAAAAAAAGTTTTCAGTTTTTAGTTGAAAACAGTGTCATGTAACTGAAACTTTGTTGAACAAATCTATAGTTACCTTAATGAATTTACTGGCTAAATGAGACATTTTTCAATTTGTGAACAAACAAATTGTAATTGACTAAACCAATCAAATTACTTAGTACAATTTTTAAGATAATAGAGAACCATCAGCAATGTATCAGGTAAAATTTATAAGCTTTAGCATCATTTTTTTACAGTGTGATAATATTAATAATACATTTAAATTGTATTTTTTAATTAATTAATTAATTGATTTTGTTATTATTTATTTATTTATTTTTTACCAAAATGTAAATTTGTAAATACGTTTTTTTTTTTTTTTTTTCCCTTCTCCACATAATCATTATCATTTAGGGCAAGATTCTGAATTTCAGTGTCAAAATCTGAATAAAACTCAACCTCATGCAACATTTCACATCAACACAACACCAGCACTGCCACTGGTAACAGTGTAATATTGATGTGTTCGAGAATTACATAAAGTAACACACAATAATCATAAACTTGCTTTACCCTACAGGTCTAGTGAAAGGTAACAGTTCATTAGTTAATTTAGGCCTATCAATGCAGTAAGCTATTAGTTTGTAGTACTATTTCAGTATCCTGGTCAGCTATTTTTAACTCTTTTATTGTCAACTACTGCCTCAACAAGGTGTAGGGAATGACACAGCATCACTTCCAAGCACTGGATCTCCCACCTCCATACACTCCAGCTCAACCTCACCCTCACCCACATTCACCACCACCACAGCATTTGTGCTCTCTGTACAGATAATTACTGGTTATTGTGACCTGATTGCATGACTTATGATGATTAATTTGTGATTATGTGCTTTCCTCAGGTCCCACAGAAAGCCAATGTGAGTAAACTGTTGTGTGAAGTCATCTATGATTGTGTTGTTCAAGACATAAGTCCTTATGAATTTGTGAATGTTCTATGCACTTACACACAGGTCAGTACAACCTTACAGAGAGTGAGAACAAAACAATAGCCCGTGTAGTGATTATCAGTAGCCTTTCTAACCAAACGTACACAATCACCTTAATGGATGGGAAGAACAACGCAGTGTTTAAAGAAAATGGATATAACCTAAAACCTTTAAGAATACCGTTCAGACGGTTAAAACCATGCAGTGTTTACACCGTCAGTGTGGATAACTGCGTATCCAGTGGAGACACGACTTTTACTTCCAGTGGTGAGTGTTTTACCCAGCAGAACATTTTAGAGTTATAAAATACTCGGTTTTAACAGCCAGCTCAGATGGGACATACTGTCCAGTGATAGTACAGTAAAGTATAAAGTATTTTGACACTTAAGTCACGTTTAAAACATTTCTGATTTGAACAAACTTAAAAATAAATGATATATGTAGTCTTGAACTGTCTGTTTGTACTATGTTGATATTTGATGAATAGATATTGTTACGTAATATGTATTTACAGTTGTCTCTTAATTTTGTACAGATGAAGGAAAAACTGTTCCAAAAACTTCTGTGACAAACATGACTGATAATGAAGTGTGTTTGAAAGGAGAATTCACTGATATTCAATGGAATCTGAATGAATGTGTTAAAATAACAGAGAAAAACTCTTGCTCTTCCACACACACTGTTGTACTGGAGAAATGTAACTACGTAATGAAGGTTTCTATGCCCCCAGGTTGGTGTTTAATCATTTTAATAAAAATCTTTTTTTATTATTAAGTTTCATTTTCGAAGTGGAAAACATGCACCATTTTCTCTTTAAACACAAATGTCTGTAGAATACTAGAATAATAACACACAATCAGACAACCACATCTGTCCATGAAACAGCTTTTGAGTCAATTACTTATTACTTAATTACTTATTAATTTGTCCAATTACTTATGGTCCCTTGAAAAAGGGGGGAGGTACATATTAAAGAGCTGTAATTCCTTAACTTTTCCTCCAATTTTGAATTAAAGCTCAGAGTGTGCACTTTAAGCCCATATTCATTATATAACTGTAACTTGAATATGTTTTGGTCAGCAACTAAAATAATAAAAATTGTGCCTGTGTCCAAATACTGTATATATGGACCTAACTGTACATTAAAATGTTGATAGATGCCTTTTCAAGCACTGATTATTAGTATCTGTTTCTGAAAATCATGTTTTGTGTATGAAAAAAAGATTAAAACAAAAACATTAACAGAGCTGTTATAAATGAATTTCATGCTATTTTGATTTTACTTGAAATTTAATTCTGCATCCTGTTTGTTACCTTAATTCAAATTCTTTTTTTTTTTTTTTATTCCTGGAATAGAGTCAGTTATAATGTCTTGGAATTTGTTGGAGTTGTGTGCTGTGATCCGGGAAGTTTTACCTCTGTTTTAATCAACTGAATGTTTCTGTTTCAGTCAAACCTAAAATACGGTTCAATGCAACTATTCCCTCTCAGTTTGAATGGACTAATAAACCAGAAAAATGTATGTCTACACTTAACGTCACTTGCACCCGTGACAGTAAGTAATACAAATGTTTCCATGGTATTGTAAATGCATAATTAGATTTTTTTTTTAAATTGCAGCATCATAAATACATTGATGATTAAACAGATGATGACAGAGTTTTCTCTTCTTTTTTTGTCAGATGGGAAAGATATTTATGGTTTAAGTGAGTCAGTGTCATTATTACCCAAAAAACATTACACCTGCACTGGACAATACCCTTATGAGAAACAACCCATCAAGAGTGATCCTCTCTCCATTTATATAGAATGCGGTGAGTTGATAATTAAACAGACAGGACTGGTTCAGAGTTCTTCCTTCTTTCTCTCCTGCACACCTGGGAATATTAGCCAATAATGTCATGGTTAACAGTAGTTTTATTAGGCTACACGGTTACACTTTATTTTAAGGTGTCAGTGGTACAATGTAATTATACATTTAAGTACTGAGTAATATTAATTAATTACATGAACTTACTATATGGTTAGGGTTAAGATTAGGGTTTGGCTTAGGGTTACTTGCATGTAATTATGCATAATTTATTGTTATTATAATAGTAAGTACATGTAACATGCGTAACAAGGACACCTTAAATGAAGTGTTACCGGCTACACTATACTTTCCATGTACAGTACAGTGGCCCTATTTAAACAATTAAGGCACAAAATTTATGTGAATGTCTATACATTGCATTATATAAGTAAAATATCAAACCAACACTAAACATGTTTTCATCATTATTCTAACAATATCTTTGTTTTCATCCCCTTAACTTGTCACAATCATTTGTCATTTCTACTAATTTTAGTAAGTTTAAACTTAATTTTCTTCTCCAGGAATATTATTTGAAGTGTTAATAAATATGCAATGATCTTATCACTCTAACCTAAAGGGGTAATTCACTACTGGCTAGATGGACTTTTAATAAAAACCTGGCTGTCTATTGATAGTTTATGTTAAACAAAATGACTCTGAGACATATTTAAGTGAGACTGAGACTGAGGAAATTCAAATACTCAAATAAGGCCACTGTAAGGTTTTTTTTATTGTTTTTATTGTGGACTGTCTATGAATTGTAAAGTTTTGTTTAGCAGTGTTTGTGATTTATTATTATTATTATTATTATTATTATTATCCTCCTCTCTTACAGATTTGGAAAAGAATGCAGAATTGACAGATATATCCAACAACTCCTTTCATATATCCTGGAATGCACCTGAGAATGATAACTGCTCAAACATTATTTGGAGCAGTTATTCAGCCACTTGCCGAACCAGGGAAAACGGAGGAGCATCATCATTGCAATGTATCAGCTGTTCATATTTTCCCATTTTATTTATAAATACCAAAGAATCCAAGGAGTTTTATGATATTTGTAGGGTTAGTAGGTATTTAATGTCTTATTCAGGTTTGTTTTGTCTTTTCACCAGTGAGATGTACACAAGACAAAGATGACAGCACACATTGCACTATTACAGAATTACACCCATTTACCACCTATACATGCACAATTACTGCAGAACATGATGGCCATCAGTACACCCTTTTCTCCAGGAATCAAAAAACACTTTCTGCCAGTAAGTGTTTTAATATCTTTGTGTGTGTGTTTGTGGTCCTGCTCAAAATGCAAAAAGTTTTGTGTGAGGGGTACATTTAAAGGGTTAGTTCACCCAAAAATGAAAATTACTCACCCTCATGTCGTTCCAAACCCGTAAGACCTCCGTTCATCTTCAGAACACAAATTAAGATATTTTTGATGGAATCTGAGAGCTCTCAGACCCTCCCATAGACAGCAAGGGTTCTTACACAGTCAAGGTCCAGAAAAGTACCAAGATGTTGAACACAAGGCATGTGTTCAACATCATCACGCTGGATCTGGATCAGTGCTTGCGCCGCCACACGCTTGTGTCATGACGTGAATGCACGTCTGTTTGTGTAAGGGGATAAAAAATACAGTTTGTACTGTAGAAAAACCATTAGATATTGAATGTCCTCATAAAACATGGAAAGCAGTGTGTGTGTGTGTGTGTGTGTGTGCGTGTGTGTGTGTGTACGCGTTTTTGTGAAAAGTCAGGACATAGATTTGTATAATGACAAAGGTATGACATAGGTATTACAAGGAGAAGGTGACTTTTCAGGACATTACCTCATGTCCCCACTTTTCAAAACGCTTATAAATCACACAGAATGGAGTGTATTGAAAATCTGAAATAGCACAAAGTCTCCTGTGAGGGCTAAGTTTAGGTGTAGGGTTGGTGTAGGGCAATAGCACATACAGTTTGTACAGTATAAAAACCATTACGCCTATGGGATGTCCCCACTTTTCACAAAAACGAACGTGTGTGTGTGTGTGTGTGTGTGCGTGCATTATTTAATCCATATTTTGCCAGGAAAAAGAAGATTTTTCACTGTTCCATGTCTACATGAGACATTTCTTCAGAAGCTTTTTCACTTTGAGACAAAGTGAAAGTGCAATAACATGGAGATTGGCAAGAAAATATATTCAGCAGTATTCAGTAGGGCATGTGATCTCAAAACTGCAACATGCTTTGAAGCCAAAAAAAAAAAAAAAAAAAAAATCAGATCTGTGATGAGAAAAAAGTTACTGATTGCACTTTTAAATGTTCATTAGATTTAGCAAATGTTCAAAATACTGTAAACTTTTTATTCAATCTAATTTAATCTGCAAATATGTTCCTCCCTCAGACAATGACAAGGCTGTTGTTGGATTCCTGGCAATACTTATCGTTGTGATTTCAGTTGCGCTGCTCTTTGTGCCCTTCAAAATTTACCTTCGCAAAAGAAATCGGTCAGTGTCACAGTTTCTCCCAGCTACTCTCTGAACTCATTAAACACCATGTTTTCTGTAAACATTCATCAAACATTCATCTATATTTCTAATGGGATTTCTCACCACAGGGATGGTGAAGATGAAGATTGTGTTGCTCAGGACATATATACTTCTTGTGAATATGTGAATGTTCCTATGCGTGTACACAGAATGGAGACAAAACAACAGACCAGGGGGTGAATAAGAATGACTGCAATTTTATGGACAAATACTGTGTTATTGTTAAAACCAGTACACCATCAGTTTAGATGAATGCACATACAAAGGAAGCACAGCTTTTACTTCTAGTTGTGAGTATTTTACCCCAGCAGGACCTTTTTTCAAGAAATATAGATGTCATTAACAAAGAACTAATTTTATTGCTTGGCAAAACTTGCAATGCAGACAATACACACACACACACACACACACACATACAGCAGGTAAAATAAGTATTGAACATCACCATTTTTCTCAGTAAATATATTTCTAAAAGTGCTGTTGACATGAAATTTTCACCAGATGTCAGTAACAACCCAAGTAATCCATACATACAAATAAAACAAAACAAAAAAAGTATTGAACATGCTTACTAAAATTTATTTAATACTTTGTACAAAAGCCTTTGTTGGTAATGACAGCTTCAAGACGCCTCCTGTATGGAGAAACTAGTCGCATACATTGTTCAGGTGTGATTTTGGCTCATTCTTCCACAGAGTCTTCAAATCTTGAAGGTACCGTGAGTCTCTTCCATGAACTCTGATCTTTAGTTCTTATTTTCTATTGGAATCAAGTCAGGTGATTGGCTGGGCAGCTTTACTTTCTTTCTCTGAAGCCAATTGAGAGTTTCCTTGGCTGTGTGTGTGGGATCATTGTCTTGCTGAAATGTCCACCCTCGTTTCATCTTCATCATCCTGATAGATGGTAGCAGATTTTTATCAAGAATGTCTCGGTACATTTTTCCATTCATCCTTTCTTTAATTATATTAATTTTGCCAGTGCCACACCATAATGTTTTTGGAGTGATGTGCAGTGCCATTTGACCTCCAAACATGGTGTGTATTATGGCATCCAAAAGAGTTAAATTTTTATTTCATCTGATCAGACTATATTCTCCCAGTATTTCACAGGCTTGTCTAAATGTTGTGCAGCAAACCTTAAACGAGCTTCAACATGCTTTTTTCATCAGCAATGGAGTCTTGGGTGGTGAGAGTGCATACAGGTATAGGCGTAATTTACGGGTGGGACATGTCCCCACTGCTTTTTGCCAGGGTCGATATTGTCCCCACCACTTTTTTGAAACATCTCGCGGCACGGACGTACCTAATGCAGATGAAACATTAGTTTCTGTAAAATAAGATGTGATCTGGCGCTGGAATCTGTTGTTTTTGAAATCATGCTGAATGTTCGTTGCGATGTTATTAGTGACGGAACGTTCTCTTGTGGCTCGTGCACAGTCTTCACGCACGAGCGCTTCAATCTATTGCTCATGCCGCTGTGGAGACTATTTATTCATTCCCATTAAATCATAAAACAAAATACACACAAGCGTGTCCCTGCTCTTGATATACGATGATCATCTTTGATTTTAATAAGGGGGAAAAAAAATTACGCAAGTGTGGATTAGAACCCGAAACCTGACTCGCTAAAGGGAAATTTTACCACAAGGCTATTTAGACATACCAAAGACTATAGAATACCCAAGACGTGTCACTCGTATAGTTTTGAATGGGGAAAAAGCAACACTTAACATGGCCGCTCAATCGCTGGAAGCCCCGCCTTCTGAGCAAAAGAGCCAATCGCTATTTGGGAAAGTCAGCGCGTCACTGCAGCTGCCATTAGACGTCCCGGTTGCTATAGAAACATTTAGCATTCTAAGACATGCGCCTAGGACTGCGTATGCGCACTGGCTGAAAAACAAGCTTTTTATAATGCTATTTGAGCAAAAGAAAAAACATTTATGACACAGTTGTTGTCAGATTTCATTGGTGATTTCAAATATGAAATTTAATTGTAAGCTTAGTGAACAGTTTGGGAGAATTTGATGTTTCCCAATACTAAGTAATAGGAGCTGCACTTGGATGCCCGAGAGGTGTTTCAAAGATGGCCGCCGAGTGACATGACTTGTCTTAAAGAGACTTTGGACATACGAAAGGTAAATGCGTAGGCCTATCTATGTATTTATTCACTGACATGATAATAGTCTCAGGCCTAATAATACATTTTACTTATGTTTCTTGTGTGACACATTGGTAAAGAGACACCTTTTTATAGGCCATCATTTGGGACTGAAGCAGCTAATATTAATTTCCACTGACAAGGGGCAGGATTGCTTTCTAATTACTGATAGATTTCAGCTGGTGTCTTGGCATTCCGTGCCTTTTTCCACCTCCCTTTCTTCATGTGTTCAATACTTCTTCCCTGTGTCATTCCATTTTATTGCACATAACTTAATTTCTGAACTTATTTGTTTTGTTTTGTCAACAGCACCTTTAGAAATACATTTAGTGTGAAAAATGGTGACGTGTTCAATACTTATTTTACCCGATATATATATATATATATATATATATATATATATACACACACACACACACAATATATGCAGCCGTGGTCAGAATTTTTGGTACCCTTGGTAAATATGATCAAAGAAGGCTGTGAGAATAAATCTGCATTGTTAATCCTTTTGATATTTTATTTTAAAAATTCACAAAAATCTAACCTTTCATTGGAGAATAAGAATTTAAAATGGGGGAAAATGTCATTATGAAATAAATGTTTTTCTCTAATACACATTGGCCACAATTAATGGTACCCTTTTATTCAATACTTTTTGAAACCTCCATCTGCCAAAATAACAGCTCTGATTTTTCTCCTATAATGCCTGATGAGGTTAGAGAACACCTGACAAGAGATCAGAGACCATTCCTTCATCCAGAATCACTCCAGACCCTTTAGATTCCCAGCTCCATGTTGGTGCTGCTTCTCTTCAGTTCACCCCACTCATTTTCAATAGGGTTCAGGTCAGAGGACTGGGTCGGCCATGGCAGAAGCTTGGTTTTGTGCTCAGTGACCCATTTTTGTGTTAGTTTTGAGGTTTGTTTTTTAATTATTGTCCAGTTGGAAGATGGCTCATTATAAAATTGTCAAGTTTTGATTTTTATCAGTTGGTATTTGATAGAATCCATGATGCCATGTTAATAAACAAGATGTCCAGGACCTCCGGCAGAAAAATAGGCCTAGAACATTAATAATGCAGCAGTATATTTCATTGTACACATGGGGTACTTTTTTATCCCTGTGTTCACCAAACCCATCTTGAGTGTTTGCTGTTAAAAAGCTAATTTTTTAGTTTCATCTGACCATAGAAGCCAGTCCCATTTGAACAGGGGTCTCAGACTCAACTTACCTGGGGGCCGCTGGAGGTAGAATCTGGGTCAGGCTGGGCCGCATTAAGTATTCCACAAAAAAAAGGGTTTCAAGTATTCCGAAAAAAAGGAGCACAACTTATCCAATCTTCTCAATCTTTATTATTAACAGTTCATCAACATGAATGTTTCTTCTGAACATGAACGGTTCCTCTGAATTTGAACTTTCCTTTCTGAACATGAAAGGTTCTTCATGAACTGTCCTTCTGAACATGAATGGTTCTTCAGAACATAGGCTTCTCTTGCCTACACCTTGCTGCCAGAGACCTGGCAGCGTTTCCTCTCACACAGCTGAGATACATTTGGCTTGAGGGAGGAAACATTTGAAACCCTCAGTATGGCTTGAAGATGCTCATCAGTAAGTCTGGACCTGTACTTTGACTTATTGAAGTTCATGGTGGAGAAGAGCTTTTCACATAGATATGTGCTCCCAAAAAGGCACATGGTCCGCTTGAACATCCTTGACAGCTCAGGGAAGGTGGGTGGCAATTCTCTCAAAAATTGTCCAAGCTTGTCTGCGTTTCCACTCACCTCCCTGAACTTGGCTTTGAGTTCAGAATTGCACTGCAGGTCAATGAGCTCCATTTGAAGTACAGGAGGAGCATCTTGCACATCGAAGGAGAAGGGGTCAGCAAAAATTTGAAAAGTGCTTCTGTGTGTCTTGAAGTCTGCAAACCTGCCATCAAATTCCTCCTGTAGCTTCATAATGGCATCAGCATACTTCTCACCACTGAATGGTATGCCCACATCCATGAGTGCCTTGCATGCTGGGAAATGGCAGAGGTTTGTCTGAGAGAGCTGGGCTTTCCATAACACAAGTTTTGTAGAGAATGCCCTCGCGTTGTCATAGGCAGCACTGACAAGCTGGCCCTGGCCTTGTAACTTCTTGTTCAGTACATTCAGCTCCTGTTTGATGTCAACAAGAAAAGCTAAGTCCATGAGCCATTTGGGATCACTTAACACAGGAACAGCCATCCCATCCTTCTCCATGAAGGCTTTCATTTCTGCTCTCAACTCAAAAAACCTCTTCAAGACGTTTCCCCTACTGAGCCAACATACCTCGTTGAAGTAGAGCACATCCTCATATTCTGACTCTATTTCCTCCAAAAAGGCGCAGAACTGCCGGTGCTTTAAGCGCCTGGATCTGATATGATTAATGCATTTCACAACAACAGACATCACATTGTCAAACCTCAGGCAAAGGGCCTGCTGATGGATAATGCAGTACAGAGCAATGGCCTCCTCCACGTTCTCCCCTTCCAGTTTTCTTTGAACAAGTGCCACCAGTCCATTTTTCCTTTCCCGTCATTGGCGCTCCGTCGGTTGTTATTCCAGCAAACCTCTTCCATGACATACCGGCATCCTCAATAGCACCACACAGCTGGCGGAATATCTCCTGAGCGGTGGTCTGACCGTGCATTGGAATCACTGCGAGCAACTCCTCGATCACTTCAAAATTGTCGTCAACACCACGGACATATACTGTGAGCTGCGCAGTGTCAGTGTTGTCCGTGCTCTCATCAAGAGCAACTGAGTATGCACAAAAATGTTTGGCTTTCTCACGCAGTTGATCATATATGTTTTCTGACAGGTCAGAAATGCGCTCTGCCACTGTGTTAGCTGATAGAATGATGTTGCTAAACTGACCCTTCTTTTCCGGACAGACTTTACTTGCAGCTAGTAAAATGCACTTTTTGATGAACTCACCTTCTTTGAATGGCTTTCCTGCCCTAGCAATCATCTCACTCACCACGTAGCTAGCTTCGACTGCTGCTTCATTTTCATTGCTTGATTTCTTGAATAAATCTTGTTGCCTCAATAGACATTTTTTAAGATTGGTTCTTTCTCTCATCTCCCTGGTATTTTGTATACTCAGCATGTCTAGTTGAGTAATGATGTCTGACGTTGTATTCCTTATACACCACAACTTTCTCTGTGCATATGAGACATGTAGGGGTGCCCCTGTGCTCGACAAAAAAGTAGGTGCCACACTAACTAAACTTTGATGTCAAGTAGGGGGCCACAAAATATCATCCCGCTGGCCTCAATTGGCCCCCGGGCTGTGAGTTTGAGACCCCTGCATTTGAAGTTCCAGTCGTGTCTGATAACTGAATATGCTGGGGATTGTTTTTGGATGAGAGCATTTTCTTTTCTTGATCTTTTTTTTTTTTTCTTGAAACCCTCCCAAACAACATGTGGTGTAGGTGCTGTTTGATATATATTTTAATGTTTTCTGACCCCGAGACTCAATTATTTTCTGCAATTCTCCAGCTGTGGTCCTTGGAGAGTCTTTAGCCATTCAAACTCTCCTTCTCACCGTGCATTAGGACGATATAGACACGTCCTCTTCTGGGCAGATTCGTAATATTTTCTGTTGACTGGAAATTCTTAATTATTGCCCTGATGGTGGAAATGGGAATTTTCACTGATCTAGCTCTTTTCTTACAGCCACTTTCTAATTAGTGAAGCTCAATTATCTTTTGCTGCACATCAGAAATATATTCTTTGGTTTTTCTCATTGAGATGGATGATTTAGGGAATTTGGCCTTTGTTTCCCTCCTATTTATATTTCTGTGAAACAGGAAGCCATGGCTGGATAATTTCATGTTCATAATCACCCTGGTGTGCTCAAAATTGAAAATATGAATGGGAATATACTTCAGAAATATTTTACTCATAATAATTTCTAGGGGTACTAATAATTGTGTCCAATGTGTATCTGAGAAAAACTTTTTTTTTTTCATTAATGAGATTTTCCCCCATTTTCAATGAAAGTTTAGGTTTTTTTGTGCATTTTTTAAATAAAAGCTCAAAAGGATTAATAATGCCGGTTTATTTTCACAGCCTTCTTTGATAATATTTACCAAGGGTACCAACAATTCTGACCATGATTGAATATAATTGTGTAGCCATTTGTAAGCTCAGGTTGGACAAAAAGTATTTTTATGCTTAAGTCACACTTAAAAAAGTTTACAGTTCACACACAAACACACACACACACACACACACACACACACACACACACACACACACAAAGGTTTGATTTTGTTACATTATGTAATGATAGTTGTTTTTAAATGTGATTAAATGTGTTTAAAAACTCTCTGGGGACAGAAGAGAGAATGCCTGTAAATTTATTACATTTTCTTTCAGCAATTAATGTTAATGTTTTGCTTTAATTAATTGTTTGTCACAAGCTTGCAATGCAGTGCAATGCAGCACTGAGGTTTAAATATCCTCTTCACATGTCTAATGACATCTTTGCTTGTCTGAAAAGTTGAACAACGTGTTATGGAACACAGGTACAGGAATTTAGAGCCTATGGATGCAGACAAGACATTACAACCTTAGTAATACATACTGTATTGCTTATTTGTATTAGTTCAGTAGTGAATGTGTTCGAAATCGAACAAAGAAATAGATGTACCAGGCATCATTTACCATGCATGATGTCATATAGACATGCATTATTTGTTTTATTCCTTGTAACAAAAAAATGAGATGTCAGAGTGTCTAAATGACTTAAGATTTTTTTTTTAAATTTTATTTTTAAACACAGATAGGTAGGTCTATTATTATAATCTGTTGACTTTAAAAAATCCTTGTTGCATTATATGCCAAAGCCCTTTTTATGTTTTTTTTTCTCCAAAGTTTGCATGCCTGTAACTAAAGAAGAAATAACAATGTCTTAATATCCATTTAGATTTCAGTGCTTATTTTATTATTATTATTTTAAGGTTTCATAATGGTTTATTTCAAGAGATATGTGGCTTCATGAGTAAATTGTTAAATTTTACACATTTTCAGTGGTCTAAAACCAAATGTGGATCACTTTGTATACGACTGATATTTTTTTCTTTAAAGAGCAATGTTTGAAAACAAATAATGTTAAAACTAGAACTGTATCTTGTTTCTCTCTATGAAAACAATTGCATAGAACATACATATTAATATTATAATATTATTAATATTGTTTTTCTAAAGACTGTATACCTGTAACTCAACAAGTATTAAACGTATCTCAAAATCCTGTTAGATTCTGGTTGTATGGTCATTTACATTGCATTTAAAGAGGAATGTCTGAAGAACAAATCAAAATGCATCTTTATTTAATTACAATATCACTGAAGAATTATACTGCTCCAGAGCTGTAATCGATGACCTGGCTATAAAAACTTGGATAGTCGTAGCCTTCCTATTCTATTCTTCCTATCTCTCACTTTGGTACATTCTCAGAATATAGTATAAACTAGTCTAAAAGTGAATGTATCAGAGATGGCAAAAGTACACACATCCTTCACTCAAGTAGAAGTACCGATACTCATGATTAAAAATACTCTGGTAAAAATAGAAGTACTGACTACACTTTTTTTACTCAAGTTAATGTAAAGAAGTATGGGCTCTGGCATGTACTGAAGTAAAAAAGTACCCATTACTACTACCTGTTTTAGTGTCACGCTGGTAACTGGACCTCACGTCATATTGACACAATACATAATAACTTATATTTAAAATGAATGTATCGAGGCTGAACAACCACCTTGTAGAACAGGGCAGGACTGGGACAAAATTTCAGGCCTGGAAATCTCACACTCTTTCAGGCCATCCCATACACCCACAACAAATTCTGAAACCACAGATAACTCTATTTTTTGTATGGCCATCACATTTAAAAACAACAAAAAAAAAAGTAGTGCTGTCAAACGATTAATCACATCCAAAATAATTTTTTTTGTTTATATACAGGTGCATCTCAATAAATTAGAATGTCATGGAAAAGTTCATTTATTTCAGTAATTCAACTCAAATTGTGAAACTCGTGTATTAAATAAATTCAATGCACACAGACTGAAGTAGTTTAAGTCTTTGGTTCTTTTAATTGTGATGATTTTGGCTCACATTTAACAAAAACCCACCAATTCACTATCTCAACAAATTAGAATATGGTGACATGCCAATCAGCTAATCAACTCAAAACACCTGCAAAGGTTTCCTGAGCCTTCAAAATAGTCTCTCAGTTTGGTTCACTAGGCTACACAATCATGGGGAAGACTGCTGATCTGACAGTTGTCCAGAAAACAATCATTGACACCCTTCACAAGGAGGGTAAGCCACAAACATTCATTGCCAAAGAAGCTGGCTGTTCACAGAGTGCTGTATCCAAGCATGTTAACAGAAAGTTGAGTGGAAGGAAAAAGTGTGGAAGAAAAAGATGCACAACCAACCGAGAGAACTGCAGCCTTATGAGGATTGTCAAGCAAAATCAATTCAAAAATTTGGGTGAACTTCACAAGGAATGGACTGAGGCTCAGTGTCAAGGCATCAAGAGTCACCACACACAGACGTGTCAAGGAATTTGGCTACAGTTGTCGTATTCCTCTTGATAAGCCACTCCTGAACCACAGACAAAGTCAGAGGCGTCTTACCTAGGCTAAGGAGAAGAAGAACTGGACTTTTGCCCAGTGGTCCAAAGTCCTCTTTTCAGATGAGAGCAAGTTTTGTATTTCATTTGGAAACCAAGGTCCTAGAGTCTGGAGGAAGGGTGGAGAAGCTCATAGCCCAAGTTGCTTGAAGTCCAGTGTTAAGTTTCCACAATCTGTGATGATTTGGGGTGCAATGTCATCTGCTGGTGTTGGTCCATGGTGTTTTTTGAAAACCAAAGTCACTGCACCCGTTTACCAAGAAATTTTGGAGTACTTCATGCTTCCTTCTGCTGACCAACTTTTTAAAGATGCTGATTTCATTTTCCAGCAGGATTTGGCACCTGCCCACACTGCCAAAAGCACCAAAAGTTGGTTAAATGACCATGGTGTTGGTGTGCTTGACTGGCCAGCAAACTCACCAGACCTGAACCCCATAGAAAATCTATGGGGGATTGTCAAAAGGAAAATGAGAAACAAGAGACCAAAAAATGCAGATGAGCTGAAGGCCACTGTCAAAGAAACCTGGGCTTCCATACCACCTCAGCAGTGCCACAAACTGATCACCTCCATGCCACGCCGAATTGAGGCAGTAATTAAAGCAAAAGGAGCCCCTACCAAGTATTGAGTACATATACAGTAAATGAACATACTTTCCAGAAGGCCAACAATTCACTAAAAATGTTTTTTTAATTGGTCTTATGAAGTATTCTAATTTTTTGAGATAGTGAATTGGTGGATTTTTCTTAAATGTGAGCCAAAATCATCACAATTAAAAGAACCAAAGACTTAAACTACTTCAGTCTGTGTGCATTGAATTTATTTAATACACGAGTTTCACAATTTGAGTTGAATTACTGAAATAAATGAACTTTTCCATGACATTCTAATTTATTGAGATGCACCTGTATATTCAAAATTGAACAAAGGAATAGATTCCTTAGATTAGATAGATCATGCATCATTTACCATAATTATTTGCCATGCATAATGTCATATAGACCTGCATTATTTGTTTTCCCTCAGGGGGCCTGTACATCTGCGCTCATCTTCCCCTCTCTAAATCCCCTGCAACCACCATTTACTCCACCTGACCGAGGTTAGGTGAGAACCTCTTGCGCTCACGTTGCAGTCTCTATGCTGGACCTATGATATTTTGGCTAAGTTCTATGTTTCATAGAAACTACCTTACTGATGGTCCAGACCTGAGGCCTCTTCGGACTTCGCCTCCAGGACTGTTTTTATGCGCAGGAACCATGGATGGGTGAATACGATCCATTTTCTATCGGTTCGATGGTTTTAAAGCCTACTACTAGCCATTCTTTGCAGTATGTCTGGGGCCTGTCGTTGTGTGGACCTCTTGCTATCGACTCAGTGCAGTTAGGACTGCACTCATAGATACTAGACCCAGGCTAGGATGATAGCCCTGTTCTCGGCTTCATACCTCTGGATCATGTGGCCAAGTCGTAGGAGCCTCCCTGGTCATCAGGTCCCCAAGTCAGCACTGCAACTTCAGGATTGTATCACACTGCCCTTATGGTGAACCAGTATATCATCCCTCTATTTGAGTGGGCTTGAGTACACTCTTCCTGAGGCATGAGTGATAAGTTCTTGTGTGGGTCCTCAGTGCTTTGGTTCTGAGGAGCAGCATTTTCTTTGCGTATCTGGGCCCCACTGTCTCTAGAAACGAGGCCCGGGGGTGCCGCTGCTCTCTACGCAGCTACATTGAGTTGTTTGACTCGTCTCTACCGGAATGTCTGAACCCCTTTCGAGCTGGATCCCATTTCTCCTGAGATGCATAGCTGTCTGAGGATATCTATGTGCTAGCTCAGGGACTGCTCCCCTTCCTGGGGGTTTTAAAAAACGTTTTCCCTGAGCCCTTGAGTACACCCCCTCTACTAGGTCCTCTATTACCCAGAGCTCTGTGATTCAGCAGCCTCGGGTTGTTAGGCCTCTCTTTGCCTCCCTGTTAGGTTGCTTTCCTTGTTGGTCGAGCCAGCATTGCTCCCCTCACCACAGAGGGTTACCTATGAGCATGCCGCTCCCTCCTGAGCGTCTGAGTTCCCTCTCACTCTGAGAGTTGAGTTCTCCGCTCCCCAGAGCTCTGTCTTTTGGCAACCTTAGGTTGCTAGGCCTTTTTATGCCTAGCTCTTAGGTTGCTTTCCTTGTTGGTTGAGTTAGCATTGCTCCCCTCACTATGAGGGTCACCTATGAGCATGCCGCCCCCTTCTGAACGTCTGCGTTCCCTCTCATTCTGAGAGCTAGGTTCTCCGCTTCCCGGAGCTCTGTGAATCAGTGACCTCAGGTTGTTAGGCCTCTTTGCCTCCCTGTTAGGTTGCTCACCTTGTTGGTCGAGCTAGCATTGCTCCCCTCACCATAGAGGGTCACCTATGAGCATGCTGCTCCCTTCTGAGCATCTGAGTTCCCTCTCATTCTGAGAGATGAGTTCTCCGCTCTCCAGAGCTGTCATTTAGCAGCCTCAGGTTGTTTGGCCTCTCTATGCCTCCCTGTTAGGTTGCTATCCTTGTTGGTAGAGCTAGCATTGCTCCCCTCACCATAGAGGGTCACCTATGAGCATGCTGCTCCCTTCTGAACGTCTGAGTTCACTCTCATGCTGAGAGTTAGGTTCTCCGCTCTCCAGAGCCATGTTTGTTGGTTGAGCTAGCATTGCTCCCCTCACCATAGAGGGTCACCTATGAGCATGCTGCTCCCTTCTGAGCGTCTGAGTTCCCTCTCATGCTGAGAGTTAGGTTCTCCACTCTCCAGAGCTAAGTTTGTTGGTCAAGCTAGCATTGCTCCCCTCACCATAGAGGGTCACCTATGAGCATGCCGCTCCCTTCTGAGCGTCTGAGTTCCCTCTCGTGCTGGGCGTTAAATTCTCCGCTCTCCAGTGCTCTGTGACCATATGCTCTCCTTGTTGGTCGAGCTGGCGTTGCTCCCCTCACTATTGAGGGTCACCTATGAGCATGCCGCTCCCTTCTGAGCATCTGAGTTCCCTCTCATGCTGAGAGTTAGGTTCTCCGCTCTCCAGTGCTCTGTGACCATATGCTCTCCTTGTTGGTTGAGCTGGCATTGTTCCCCTCACTATTGAGGGTCACCTATGAGCATGCCGCTCCCTTCTGAGCGTCTGAGTTCCCTCTCATGCTGAGAGTTAGGTTCTCCGCTCTCCAGAGCTATGTTTATTGGTCGAGCTAGCATTGCTCCCCTCACCATAGAGGGTCACCTATGAGTATGCCGCTCCCTTCTGAGCGTCTGAGTTCCCTCTCATGCTAGAGTTGGGTTCTCCGCTCCCCCAGAGCTCTGTCATCAGCAGCCTCAGGTTGTTAGGCCTCTCTATGCCTCCCTGTGGGGTTGCTCTCCTTGTTGGTAGAGCTAGCATTGCTCCCCTCATCATAGAGGGTTACCTATGAGCATACCGCTCCCTTCTGAGCGTCTGAGTTCCCTCTCATGCTGAGAGTTGGGTTCTTCGCTCCCCCAGAGCTCTGTGACCCTATGTTCTCCAGAACCCTAGAACGGTGTTTGCAATCCATGTTATGGTAAGTACGCACGCTAGTCTCTGTGTACTTTCTGAAAGCCACGTTGTGGTAAGATCGCACACCAAGTGTTTTCTGGTCTTTCTAAAATCCTGTACGCTATGGGTTACGCGCTGTGGCTTCATGCCCTTTCTTTGAGTCGGTCAGGCCCCGGTTTCACCTTGGGCCCCACTCTATCTATGTATCCTTAGTGATACTGACTTGAACAGGGTGTTGCTACCAAGGATCTGTTGAGACAGTTCCTTCAGCGAGCTCATGCAGAGCAAGCAGTAGCCCCTGGGTGACAGGCCAAGACCTAGTTACTATCCTAGGTGCTTGTTCGTATCCCCTTAAAGGAATCTCTGCTTCTGATTCCAAGACTTTGAGCTCTACCCTGGGTCCAGGAGGCCCGGCCCCTAACAGGTAAGTCCTGGGGTATGCAGCTCAGGTTTTTGGCCGAAGGGGATAATGTCACTGACAGCCGTCCACCCGTCCCAGGGGCAACTCCCTTAGCCGGGTAGAGTTGGTACTTAGTGCTCGCCTTTTGTGCCTGGCTTTGCACTCTCCTCAGCATGGCGGTGTGGGTATTCCGTTCCCCATAGCGACCCCTAGAGGACGCAGTTCGAAGTTCCCTTGAAAGGGAACGTCTCAGGTTACATATGTAACCATGGTTCCCTGAGTAGGGAACGAGACACTGCATCCTCTAGGCTTTGTGCCATGCTTCGGACGCAAGCTTCAGACGAAGAAGTGGATGAAGTATTTTCCCGGCGCCCCTTTATACTGTGGTCGCGCCGGTAGTGACGTCATAGGCTGTCGCCGGCCAACATGTGGTGTTTTTGTATGTATGCTTCAGACACGGGTCACGCTGACGGCGTTCCCCATAGCGACCCCTAGAGGACGCAGTGTCTCGTTCCCTACTCAGGGAACCATGGTTACATATGTAACCTGAGACGTTTTCTTCCATGTAACAAAAATTGAGATGTCAGAGTGTCTAATAATATAATCGGATTTTAAAATTCCTTATTTGCCAAAAGGGAAAAGCCCTTTTCATGTTTTTTCTCCAAAGTTTGTTTGTCTGTACTAAAGAAGTATGATAATGATATCTTAATATCTGTTTAGATTTTGGTCCTTAAAAATGAAAATACCAAAGAAAAGGCTCATTTCCAGGGATATGGGGATCACAATGTGGCTCCATGAGTAAACTGTATACAACTGATTTTTTCTTTTTTTTCTTTTTAAGAGCAATGTCTGATATTAAAACTAGAATTGTATCTTGTTTCTCTCTATGAACACATCTGCATAGAATATTTAACAATATTGTTTTTATAAAGATAGTATGTCTTTAACTCAACAAGTATTAAACATCTCAAAATTCTGTTAGATTCTAGTTGTATGGTCACTTTGCATATAGCTGATACTTACATTGCATTTCAAGAGGAATGTCTGAAGAACAAATAAAAATGCACCTTTATTTAAAATTACATAAAAACAATGTCAATATTTTGATTTTTGAGAGCCCAAATATACATTGTTATTAAGAAAACATGTCTCATCAAGACACCAATGACAGATTCAAACAATGAAGTATTATACTGCTCCAGGGCCGTAATCAATGACCTGGCTGTAAAAAAATGTATTGGATGGTCGTGACCTCCCTATTCTTGCTCAGAAAGACCGTGGCTCCTTCAATGCAGAAAGGGAAAGATCCAGAGGAAGTAACTAGCTATAGGTCAATTTTTGACCTATAACACTTCTGACATGAGACCAACAAATTTTGGCTAAAGTTTGGTCCATTAGGCTTAGTTCTGTAACTTGGTCATTTTATTTACTCTGATACAGGATTATTTCCAAATAGGGACTCCTTTTCAAACATTAGATGTCTTTTTAAGATAATATACTCTCACAACACAAATACAGAAGATGGTTATTGTTTCTCTTGATGCAGAGGCTTTTGACCAACTAGAGTGGCCCAAGTAAAATATCTTTAGGCTATATGCCAACGATATCCTGTTATACAGTAGATATTACCTAAGCTCAGTCTACTATTTCAATCATTATCGAAATATCTCTCTGGTACATTCTCAGAGTACAGAATAAACTGGTCAGTGAATGCCTTTAAAGATACAATTCCTTTCTGTTCTTCAACACTTTCCATTTAAAATCAGGCATCTCAGTTGACATATTTAGGAACTGAGGATCGAAAGAATTTTCAGTCATTATTCAAAGCCAACTTTCCCCCTTTAGTGGCCAAATGCAAAAAGTATTCAGTTTTGCAGATCCCTCCCTATTTTCTTGTTATGAAGGGTTAATGTTTTTATTTTTATTTATTTAATAATTTTTTTAATTGATTTATTTTGCCTAATATTGTCACATGTTGGTTTTCGTTTGGCTCCTGTTTTCCCTTATTTGATTGTCTTCCTGTTCTTGTTTAGTTAATTGATTATTCCAGGCACCTGTTTTGTTAATTAGTCTGTGTTTATAAGTCCTGAGTTCTCCTTTAGTCTTTGTCCGTTCACTTGTCTATTTGCGTTGTGTTACCCGTCTGGCTTTATTTAAAGTTTATGTTAATAAACAAAGAAGCATTTATTCACCTCAAGTCTCCTGCGTCCTTCCTGCAACACACAGCCTGACAAATACTCTTAAGCAACTGGACTCATTCCTTTTTTGTGAGACTATAAAGCCTATAGAACAAGTAAAAACCCCTTTTGTAAATCTAAAGCTGAAGGTGGAATGGCTCTTCCATAGTTATCTCTTTATTATTATGCTTGGGCTCTTCAAACTATCATAATGTGGTTAGACAGCATTTTTACAAACTTGGGTCCAAATGGAAAGAAAAGCATGTGGCCCATCTGACATATGGCATATAATCTAGGGTGTACAGTACAATGGGAGCATGAAGTAGGTGAGGAAATTAGTGACAAGCTCGGGGTTAATGATTTAGACAATATTCATAAATGTCATATTATCTCTAGGCACTGCCTTATTCAATTTAAGCTCATTCATCAGCTTCATTATGCTAAAACAAAGCTACATAGACTTTTTTCAGATATTTCCCTGTTATGGGATGAAAGCCATTTGTGCCATTTGTAAAATAGAAGTAATTGCAGTGCCCCGGCAAACCACTACAGAGGTAGTTTCGCTATAGATTTAGAACCAGTGAAAAACGTGCCAAATCAGTCACTGTAGAAATACCTTAACGGTTGTGGAAGAAATAGCTCAACACTATAGTCAATGCAAATGCAGTGACATGAAATAAAACATCATCAAGATTTAAAGAAGAGTGGCTTGATTAAGTGTTGAAAATAATGGATCATGGGCACAAAACAGTAAAAAAAACTCCGAGACATTTACAATTACACACCCACCACAGATATAGCAGTGTGCAAACTCAAAACACCTCAGTTACACTTCACTTTATACAACAGTTCTTTCTGGTCCTTGAATCTTTGATAAACTCCAACCGTTTTACCATTTGTATCACTCCACTTGCAATATTTCTCACAACGAGTGTCATGGCGGAAGCCCAAATCCAATTGATAATTTTGTAAATAACACTGTTTTTGTGTCACGGAATGTAGTTATAGGAGTTTTGTAGGTGAGAATGTAGTTGTTTAGACTTCAAATATGTGGTTTGTTAATAAAGATAACGTCTGTTTGAAAATTTGCTTCAATGTTTTCGGAAATGTGAGCTCCTAGAAACTTTTATGATGGCTGTTGCTGTTTATTAAATATTATTATTCAATAATAGTATTTAGTATTGAGAAATGGTGTGTGTTTAGGATGGTGATTTTAGTCACATTATTCGGCCATTAGATGGCGACAAGAAAAAGCCTTAATGAATGAGTCAGCAGTAAAGACATTTTGAAAGAGACTGAAAAAAGAAAGTTATTTTTATATTCAACGACACCTTAAGACGCAGTCAACGAATGCACTGAGCAGCGCTGTCATCGGAAATCACCCTTAGTACGACAAAGATACCGCTTTCCTCAGAGGACATTCAAACTAAAGTTTTATACTGAATATGAGATTGAGCTGAAGAATGAATGCTGTATCCGATGCAGGTAATCACACTCGCTCAGTCCATCTCTCATAATACCCTGCTCTTTTAATGAAGCAACTCAACATTACTTCGTTACTAGTTCTAAAGTGATGTTTTCAAATTAGTAATGGTAAATAAATTAGTATATATATATATATATATATATATATATATATATATTAGTACTGTCAAACGATTAATCGTGATTAATCGCATCCAAAATAAGTTTTTGTTTACATAATATATGTGTGTGCTGTGTATATTTATTATGTATATATAAATACACACCCACGCATGTATATATTTCAGAAAAATAGGTTGTTTACATATTAAATTATTTATGACATAAATTATATGAATATAAATATAGACGTAAATACATGTAAATATTTTCAAAATATATACTGTATGAGTGTATTTATATATACATACTAAATACACACAGAACACACACATATATTATGCAAACAAAAACTTTTATTTTGGATGCGATTAATTGTTTGACAGCACTAATACATTATATATATATGTGTACGTATGTATGTATGTATGTATGTATATGTATGTATGTTTTAAAGAAGACAAAAGAAGTCCTGAAGTAGCTGTAGTCTTCCTCCAGGAAATCAGCTCTTTAAACTCTTGACTAGACAAGGTCTAGGACTATTTAAAATCATGACAGAGAAAGTAGAATTATGTTAATCTGGTTTTAAAGGTCATTTTAGTCCAGGATTTGACTTAATCACTGTCTGGGAAACTGCCCACAAAAGGCATAAATCATTTTATGACAGTAAAGTTTCAAATATAGGCCTGGTTTCACAGACAGGTCTTAGACTAAATCAGGATTAGGTCATAGTTCAGTTAGGAAATTTAAGTAATTTTTATAAATGTGCCTTAGAATAAAACATTACTGGTGTGCATCTTGAGACAAAACAAAAGTACTGGTATTTTTTTAGGATTGGTCAGTGCAAGTTTCTTTCAGCTGAAAAAGCTCAGACTAACATTTTAGTCTGGGACTAAGTTTAAGCCTTGTCTGTGAAAGCAGGGGATTAAGTTTTAGGCTACAGTATATATGAAACTGCAACTGCCAGTAGGTGGCAGAAAGTCTTAATAAGTGAATCACAGAATCATTCATTTATCTGAGATTATTCATTTAGCATTGTGTGGATCAGTTTGAAGGGGAAGAGGGAGAAGTCACCTCTGATTAACATGACTGTGTGTAAAGTCATCAAATGTGCCAGATAACATTTTACTGAACTTGTAAATTATATATCTAGATTAACCCTTCAAAACTGTGTGACTTAAATGCATAAAACAAGGGATGATTTGCAGAATGATAAGCCATTTAAAGTCTGAATCACTGTGCACTTTATTTGTATGAAAATTTTATAGCATCTACTGGACAGTTACCATAACTACACTACCCCAGTGGCAGTTCTAGACCACAGTACTGGGAGGCCAGCCAGTTTTATTTATGATCATTGGTATCAATGTCATGTATTTATAAAATCTGTATTATGCGGTTTTTGTGTTTCCTTGCAAAAACATCAACTTCTTCAAAAATGAATTGGATTCAATACTGGAAACACCCCTGTTGCTCACTCTCTCAAATGTTTTTTGACCAATTTTAGAGTGGAGAAGCTCCTTTTACAAGAAGCTGTACTGATTGGAAGTGCAACAATGATTTTGCAAGGTTTAATACATGCAAAATCTAATATAAGCAACAGCAGACATTTGGACAGTTTAATATCATTTCTTACTATGTAAACATTACTGAAATTAAATATTTACGTCACCTGTATCTTTTTTTTTTGGTACCTCTGATGAAGATGTGAAACTCTCTCTGAAGCACGTGATCTCAGCAGAAGTCTCGCTTTGAGCAATTTCCTCTTGACATAAAACTTTTAGCACAATTACATTTTTATCACAGCCACCACAGGACAAATGGCGCATTGTACCCAAAATCGTTTTGTGCGATACAATTCCAAATCAAAGTCCAAGCAGGAGGAGGCTACTAAAAGGGCCTGGAGGTCTCCTACTCTCTTGACTGGTGTAAACGCTAGCAACAGGTGCACTTTGAGAGAGCATTTTCTTTGAGACCGACTCCAAAGACTCAAAAGGAGCTTTCGTTAAGGCTCCTAGGACCAATGATAGGTCCCAGGAGGGAGCTCATGACTGCCAGACAGACCTCAGCTGTCTAGCACCTTACAAGAACTGAGACACCAAGGTGAGTATCCCAACCAAAACTCCATCCAAAGGAATATGGGTAGCAGAAATAGCGGCAAATATACGTTCAAGGTAGTCGAAGTCAGCCATGCTGAGAGACATTCTTGAAGGAGCTCCAACACTTGACCAACCGGGCAGATAACTGGGTTCACCTATTGCTGTCTACACCACGTCAGGAAAAGTTACTATTTCAGAGCATACAACATCCTGATAGAAGGAGCTCTAGCACTGAGGATTGTCTTAATAACCTTGGCCGAAAGACCAGATACTATGTACTGATATTCCTCAGGGACCAGACCTAAAGCTTCCAGATCTCTGGACAGGGATGAAATATCGTTCCCTGCACTTGAGAGAAAAGATCTCTCCAGACTGGGATTTTCCAGGAGATGCCATTCAGGAGAGACATTAGGTCCGGAAACCAAACCTGGGCCAGCCAGAATGGAGCCACTAAGAGAAGGTGAACTCAGTGCTGGCGATCCCTTGTTAAAACTGCTGGGAGCAGAGCTATCGAAGGAGAGGCTTACAGGTAGCCATAGCCCGCCATGGTGGTTAATATAGCAAACTACCAAAGTATTGCAAAGTATTGTCTGTCCTGACCAACATGTAGTAGTCCCTTAGCTGTGGAAGAACATGTTTAAGGGCTAGAAACACTGCCTTCATCTTAAGGCAATTTATGTACAATGAAAGATGAGGACTCTTCTAATGCCAGACCTCTGTTGAGGAACCCTGGCTTTTTCCAAAGGCATAGAGCACGTAGCTCTCGGCACATGAAGAGGCATAATTCAGAGGATGAAAACCTCTGCTCTTGAGCCAGAACTGAAAAGGTCTCATGTTGAACAGACCCATGCTTGCTGCCAGCATGAGACCTAAAAACCTTTGAAATTTCAAAACAGAAAGCTCTTGGCCTGGCTTGAAGTCTTTTACAGGGTTCAGAATTGAAATTACATGTGCAGGAGACAAATGTGCCTGTATCATGGCCGAATTCTGCATTACCCCTGAAAAACGTGGCTCTCTGATTGGGAGAAAGTATGAGCCAATCGACTATGTAATTCAGTACACAGATGCCCTGGAGTCACAGAGGAACCAGAGCAGCATCCATGCACTTGGTGAAAATGTGTGGGGACAAGGCTAGGCTGAAAGGAAGAACTCGATATTGGTAAGCTTCTTCCCTGAAAGCAAACCTGAGAAACTTTCTGTGTTCTGGCAGAATGTCAATGTGAAAGTAGGCTTCCTTTAAGCCCGAAACACACTGCATGATTTTCAGCTGTCCCAGATGAAAGATTGGCATCGTGAAACAATCGTGGTGAATTCTGTTATCGTGGCTCGTAATCGGTGGTCCTACGTCATACAGTGAGACAGGTTCAAATGGTCGTTGTCCTGGTCTTGCGACCAAAGATAGCCTACGATAGTTCTGACTGTGTCAGAAATTTAGCATGATCATCGCACAGTGTGTTTGCTGCTACGACCCATGTTTACTGACCAGCCAATACAAATGCGACATGAAATCAACACGACATGGTGCTAAAACTTAAAAGTGCTTACCTCAAGCTCTTATTCCTTCCTCTTTCGCCGCTTACACTTTTTTCAGCACACATAAAAACTGCCAAAGTGTGATTCATCATGCTCTTTTTGTTTACCACTAGCACATGCTGATGACATTTTATTTTTCTATAGAAACGTGCGTAGTAGCCTACAAGTCACTAGGTGTCATCATCATACAATCTACATGCATGTCGTACCCAAGTTTATTACATCCATGTCGCACAGTGTGATCTGCAATGATCTCATAGGATTGCTAAAATCATGCAGTGTGTAGAAGGCTTTAGATATGTCATCACAAACCAATCCCTGAATTGAATTTGTGGCACTGTGTCTGAGACTAAGCATCTTGATTCTGTATATTCTGTATAGTATGGTTCAGGCCCCTCAGATTGTCCTTTTTGGGTACAGTAAGGTACCAGATGTAGAAATCTGCCTCTCTCTCTTGTAAGTGTACATGTCCTGTGCTTTAGAAATTTCCCGTCTCCTATCTGGTGAACTTTGATTACTACCATGCCTCAGAAGAGGGGTGGACGGGAGGCTAACTGAATCCTGTAACCTTTCCTTATGGCCTTTAGCACCCACTGAGAGAGGCTGGGCAGCATTTGCCACAATAAAATAATAAATAAATACAATAAAACTTAAAATTAAACAAAATAACTATAATATAATAAAATACCTAACTACATAATACTATTATTGTTAGAAATTGCATCAATATAAAAATAGAAATATAATACATTTATACATTTAAAATTAAAACAATAAGTAAAAAATTAAATAATAATATCCTGGCCAGAGGAGAACTGGCCCCCCGACTGAGCCTGGTTTCTCCCAAGGTTTTTTTTCTCCATTCTGTCACAGAGGGAGTTTTGGTTCCTTGCCGCTGTCGCCTCTGGCTTGCTCAGTTGGGGACACTTAATTTGTAACGATTATCGTCAATTTGATTTCATCTCTGAATTCAATAATGAAATACCTTTTAGCTGAAAATTGAGTGTTTAATCTTATTATTATACATTACTGACACTCTATCCTCCAATTTGATACTGTTAAGTGCTTTGACACAATCTGTATTGTTAAAAGCGCTATATAAATAAAGGTGACTTGACTTGACACTACCACAAAGTCTGACAAAGGAATCAACACACAATCTGAAGCACCCATCTGCTTATCTACATGCAGCTGCTCAGTATCAGATCAAGAAAGCATGAGTTCATTGTTCTGGTCTAAAGAATTTCTGATCTGAAGAATTTGCATCAAAATGTCAAAACCATCAAAAACCATCACTCAACCTGATTTCGGACCCACCTGTGGTATTATTGTATGTTCCAAAACTAGTATGTTTTACTAATCAACCATAAATTGGCAAAGTACATACTTTCAGTGTGCAGTGTAAGAATGGGACATTAAATATCAGTGGTGTTAAAACTATTCTGTATAACCATTTCTCCTTTTTACTATATGTCATGATCAGCTGATGATCTATAGCACGCAAACTTGGTTGTTCTTGTTAATCTATTTGAAGAAAGCACAAAAATCCCAAGATCGCTGGTGTGTCAGCGGCTGATGAAATCTCTATTTTTAAACTACCAAGCACTTAAGTATGTAAAAATAAAGAGGTGTGGCCTAAACATGCTGCAGCTGTAGTATGAGCAGGAGGGGCAGGTCTGAGAAACCACAAAATTAAGCAAACTATGCACTCTTCCTCTTTGCTCTGCTTCTCTATGGTGAAATCTTTGGATTTACACTGTGGAAAGTGGAAATGTTCAGATAAATGTCCAGCTATTGGTTCCCACAGGACCCCTTTATGTTGTCAGAGTGAATGACTGACTGACTGACTGATTTTATTTTTTATTTTTATTTATTTTTTTTAGCTTAATTTCTTACGTACCAAAAACATCTGGCAGTTCCTGACAATGCAGCTGGCATCATTATGAGGTCATGTGAAGAATGGAGGTCATCACGGGGTGTAAAACATGCTGGGACGCCCCCACAACCTGAGCACCAAAAAGTCACAACAGCAATTCAGAAAACCTCTGTCAAAGAATGTAATATGACATTCTACAGTATATAGTATGAATGAAATTTGTACATACCTCATGGGATAGTAAAGTGTCTATTGGATGTGCATTTCAGAATCACATAATACTCATTTCATGTACTGTTTTTGGCCTTATATAATAGAGCAGTAGGCATATTAGGTATAGCATCTACCTAAAATCTTTATATTAATGAATATATTATTAATCATCTTTGTTATCATAATGTAATGAATTATTTTGATTTTCCTTCTTTGCTGACATCACCAGTTTTTCTTAATTTTCAGCCTCTCTCCTTCAATGACCTCCATTTTGATATGTAACAGCCACTTTTCACAATCCAATCAAAAACCAGTAGCTAGAATCATGTGCTGCCCTACTTTCTTTCTTTCTTTCTTCCTTTTTTAAATATTTTGTTTCACTCAGAAATCATCTGTGTCAAATGTGTTGTGGATGTGTTTTCACAGTTTTCTACTACTGATACAAACCTGTTTTCCTTACCACAATGGTTTTTGGGCAATTTAAACCCCTAAAACAAGAATGAATAAAAGTCCACAGCAAATAGTTTGCTATCCAGGCACCTCTGCCTTTGTTAATAAAAAAAGTGCTTAATTGTATTCAATATGCGCATGTTGTCTACTTCAAATCTTAAAAGTATTTATATATATATATATATATATATATATATATATATATATATATATATATATTTTTTTTTTTTTTTTTTTTTAAATTGTTCTAGAGATAAAGTAATTGTAATGAAATAAAAGGTCACTTAAGTGCACTTAAAATAGTATACTTTCATGACTTAAGTACACTTTTTAAAAAGTGCACTTTGTAATAATGTAAAATTAAAATATTTACTTTAAAGTACGTTTTAAGTCATTATGATATAATAATCTTTTCTCATCCTTTAAAGAAGTGCATTGTATGTTGATGTGTTTGCTAACATAAAGCACATGTAAAGTACTTTTATTTTAACTGTAGTGTGTTATTCAGTATTACATCTAAAGTTAATATATTTTAAATGTAGGCTACTAAATTGCAACTTCATCACACGTATGCAATTATAAATATATTAATTGTATATTATTTAATATTTAATTATTATTTAATATAATTAACATTAATTGTTTTAAATATTTTTAACTGTAATACATTTTCATTGAATTGCAATTAACACGCAGTTAAGTATCTGAAAGCACACTATTTTCATACTATGATTTGAGCTGCATTATCCTTAATCTTGCATTCCATATAGCCAAGAATTGGGATGCAGCCATTGCTAGTACACAGCGCTATGCCCCTGAGATATTTATGTAAGCAGGTGGTATACCATCATGTGGACCAGTGCCAGACAGCCACAAAACATGAGAAATATGGTTGCAAGTGCAACAAAAATATCTCTGAGGTCAGAGGACTGGTTTTGTCCTGTAGCAGTCCCTCAAAAGATGCTGGAGTAGGTCAAAAGGTTGGAGAAAAACAGGAAATGTAACCAGCAGGATTAATCGGTACATGTGTAGTTATTTCCTGTCCACACACAGGTAACAGCTTTCATATCAGGTCAGACTGAATACACCCATCAAATCAGCATTTTGATCAAATGGCACTTAGCTTAGCATAATTTGTGCCAGCCTAGAATTGCAGAGTTCTTCTCATGTATTTATAAACTGAATATTAAGATTATTTCTGTCAACAAGGTAAAGGGTCTAGATAATATGTGACCCTGGACCACAAAACCAGTCTTAAGTGTCAATTTTTCGAACTGAATAAATAAGCTTTCCATTGATGTATGGTTTGTTAGGATCGGACTATATTTGGCCGAGATACAACTATTTGAAAATCTGGAATCTGAGGGTGCAAAAAAGATCTAAGTATTGAGAAAATCGCCTTTAAAGTTGTTCAAATGAAGTTCTTAGCAATGCATATTACTAATCAAAAATGAAGTTTTGATATATTTACGGTAAGAAATTTACAAAATATCTTCATGGAACATGATCTTTACTTAATATCCTAATGATTTTTGGCATAAAAGAAAAATCGATAATTTTGACCCATACAATGTATTTTTGGCTATTGCTACAAATATACCCCAGCGACTTAAGACTGGTTTTGTGGTCCAGGGTCACATATAGTACATAAAGTTGTACAGATACCAAAACGTGTGTATTAGCGGTGCTTGCTAAGGCTAGCCTCACTTTTATTGTTGCAATATGAGGTTAGAGATTTGAACTAAACATTCTTGTGTAACTCATCCCACATTGTTTGCATCACAGACATAAATGAGACCTCAAATCCTGCAGCTAGTTGAGTAGAAATGCTAATACTTAGCAATCAGATTAGCTGTTGATAAAATAGCTAAAAAACCACAAAGCAGCATGATTAACATTGTGCAGATGTTTTAATCAATTTAATTTAGACTCTGAATTAGGACCCCAATGTGATTCAATTGGTTACAAAAACTTTTAATGGGCACTTTATTCAGTGCCTGATTTAAAATCTCAAGAAATGTTGACCACCATGTCCTCTAAATTGTCATATGTAATAGTATTGTCACGGTCACCGGTTCTGTCAGCTATTTTGAACTACATTTCCCATCATCCCTCCTGCTGCTCACCTGCTCATGTTCACCAATCATCTAATCAGGATCACCAGCTGTCTCTGATTCCACCTGCACTGGTTAAAAGGACTCACCACACACACACACAGTTTGTCTAGTCTTGTCTAAGACCTTCCAGAGTTTTGCCTTGGATTGTTACGCACCTGAAGTCTATTTATCTGTTGTAGAGATGGGCAGATGAAGCCTTGTGAAGCTTTTGAGGCTTTTCCCCTGATTGTACCAAAAAAGATTCAAAGCTTTAAAGCCTCAAAGATAGACCCTACCAGTGACATCTAGTGGTCAGCTGCAATTATAGCAGCCACTTTCAAATGATTCGCACATCTTGTTGATTCCAGTTTCAACACAAAAGCAATACTCCGTAATAGCAGCTGTGTCTTCATTCTGAGAATCATTGTCCACACATGAAAGTGTTACTATGAAGCAGGGAGGGAACACCAAGCATTTCGCATCTCATAATGAATGAAGCCACGGAAAAGATTCAAATCAATCACCTCGCTTTAGGTGTTTCATTGTGACGTATGAAGCCTCAAACGTCATCGGTCACGTGATCACGGAGATTTGATACAAGCCTCGACACAGTCTTTTGAACCAGTCTGCTTCAATAGAGTAAAACAGGCTTCGGAGCCTCAGTGTCAAATGTCCCATCTATAATCTGTTGTTTGTGTGCACTCCCAAGTCTCCTGTCTCCAATCTCCAGCGTCCATGTCCTTGTCTTCAGTTATCAACTCTGTGTCTCCATCTCCAAGTGTCGTGCGCTCTTCCTACAAGAAAGAAAAGGAAAGTGTTTACCTCTTCATCAAGTCCTGTAAACATGTGGGTGTGGTTCCTCACCTGTATGATCTTCCTCCTGCTCCATCTGCTATGCTTATCTACTCACCTATTGTCTAATTGATGCTGTTGTTAAATAAATCCTGTTTGGAACGTTCTTCATCTCTCTCTGGTCTGTGTACCCCATGACAGAAGACTAGACCACAACAGACAACAGCAGTATGAGCTCCGTTTTTGATCCTGCTACACTAATTCTCTCCATAGCACAAGATGGCCGCTCTATCAAGCTCTATGTTGAGGAGTTCCTCCAGCTTGCCAACCAGATACCTTGGAATGATGGGACATTAAAGTGTGTGTTCTGGAGTGGTTTGGATGATCCCCTTTTCTTTCAAGCACCAGCAACGACAACCCCCGGTACCCTGACACAATATATCGATCATGTACTATTGCTAGAGGGTTCATCCTTCACAGTGGGTGAGATTGATGATGATGCTGGTGTTACTCAGTTGCTGATCCCTCAACCTCCTTCAGTTCTCCTAGTACCATCAGTTTGTTTTTCCGAGCCCACTCCAGTCCCAAAGTCGATCCCAGTGAGTGAAAGTCCTACTCCAGAGTCCCATTCTGAAATGGCCACGACACTTGTGCCCCTGGGAGTGCTGGTGGAATATGAGGGGATGTCTTGGAACTCAGAATTGACTCCAGTCCCCAAATTCAACCCAGACTTTGCTCATATCCCCGAACTCTGTCCAGAGTTGACTTCTACTCCAGATTACAATCCAATATAGACCCCAGAATGCTCTCCAGAGCTCAACAGGGAGCCCACTCAAGTCACAGAGCTCAACAGGGAGCCCAGCCCTCCATCGTCTCCTTCGTCTCTGCTGGTCCCAGCCAGCTCCGCTCCTCCAGAGCGCCCTCAAGTGCCCACTCCTCCAGAGCACCCTCAAGTGCCCGCTCCTCCAGAGCACCCTCAAGTGCCCGCTCCTCCAGAGTGCCCTCAAGTGACCGCTCCTCCAGGGCACCCCCCAGAATTCCTAATTCTTCCCAAGAAATTTTGTTTTTTGGGGGGGGGGCATATGCCCGCGGCCGAGCCAGCTAAGGCTACAGGGAATCTGCCATGGCCTCCTGAGCTGCCAGCTCCGCCATGGCCTCACGAACTGTCTGCTCCGCCATGGCTCCCTGATCTGCTATGGCTTCCCGAACTGTATGATCCACCATGGCCCCCCCGAGTCTCCTGATCCCCCATGGCTCTCGGGTCTGCCTGATCCGCTCTGGAGGCCTCCCCTGCGTTTCTGCCCTGCACCAGCCTCCAGGGCGCCCTCCCCGGTGGAACTGTTACGGCGCGGGACGCGCCTTCCGGGAGGGGAAGGGACTGTCACGGTCACCAGTTCTGTCAGCTATTCTGAACTACATTTCCCATCATCCCTCCTGCTGCTCATGTTCACCAATCATCTAATCACGATCACCACCTGCACTGGTTAAAAGGACTCGCCCCACACACACACTTTGTCTAGTCTCGTCTAAGACCTTCCAGAGTTTTGCCTTGGATTGCTACTCACCTGAAGTCTACTTACCTGTTGTTTGTTTGCACTCCCAAGTCTCCTGTCTCCAATCTCCAGCGTCCAGGTCCCTGTCTCCAGTTATCAACTCTGTGTCTCCATCTCCAAGTGTCGTGCGCTCTTCCTAGAAGAAAGAAAAGGAAAGTGCTTACCTCGTCATCAAGTCCTGTAAATGTGTGCGTGTGTGTGTGTGTGTGTGGGTGTGGTTCCTCACCTGTATGATCTTCCTCCTGCTCCATCTGCTATGCTTATCTACTCACCTATTGTCTAATTGATGCTGTTGTTAAATCCTGTTTGGAACGTTCTTCATCTCTCTCTGGTCTGTGTACCCCTGACAAGTATATAACCGAAGTTATAGACTGAAATTAAACATTTCTCATTCTTTATTCATTTAGATTCTGTAGCTTTTTGCATGCTGTTTGTTGTACTAGCTTATCATACTGTTAGCTGATTAGCCTGCTAGCTTAGCCTATATAGCATCCAAATAACGTAATTTGTATTTAAAAATGATTTCTTGTGATGTTCAGTGTTATAATTTTACCCATATTATTATCCATAGTATTTGTTTCGTCAGGCATTAAGAGTGTACCTTAGGCATTTAAATTTTAGTGATCTAAATCTCCAAAACGCTAGTTAGTTTTGCTCATTCAACCACTTACATTTTCTTCGGAAATGTAAAAATATACTTTTGGCTTATTGTTAAATACACAGTCAAAAATCAAATGACACAAATGTTGCTGTATCCCAGCTGGGGGAAAAAAAGAAGCTAAAACCAGCCTAAGCAGGGGTATGTTTCCCAAAAGCATTGTTAGCTAACTATGGTCGTTAGTTCCATTGAACTCTTATCTGTAATGACGGAACTTGCGACCATAGTTGCTTTTGGGAAACGCTGGAAGTAGCTGGATTTAGCTGGTCTGACTGAGCTGATCAAGCTGGTCTCCCAGCATGGCCAAGCTGGTTTTGCCTTGTTGGTCAGCTGGTCTCCCATCCTGACCAGCTAACGAAATGGTCAAAACCCATCTAAAACCAGCCTGCAAACCAGCTATGACTAGGCTGGAAGACCTGTTTTTTGTTTGTTTGTTTGTTTGTTTGTTTTTTCTTTTTTTTTTTCAGGAGGGTCATCAGGCAGTAAGTTTGGATATATATCTCCTTGTGGAACGAACTATACAGGTGAAACACTTCTCACATTTTCTTCCAAATTGTAATTTTGATTATTGTTGAATACACACTCAAATGACAGTGTTGAGGTGCTTGAATATGTTGCTGTAATATGTCACTTTTACATTGATTTTTAGCAAGAACACTTGTAGTGATTCGAAAGGTACTTTTTTATAGTCTTCAATCTGCAGTACTGGAATTACTCATCGGCTATAGCAATTTGTACAAATGTGGGTGGAGTTATGTGCCTGAATGTGCATTTGCTTGTGCAAAATTGCAAATGCACGTTTGAGTGCGTGAACAGACTTCCGGAAGTGGTTGATTACCCTTTGAGTACTACCCACCAACTATTATTTTATTGTAATGTCTGTTTGAGGTTTTGTACCTTTTATAATTGCATGGCTTTTTTTTTTTTTTTTTTTTTTTTTTTTTTTTTTAGCCAGTTTTGATGCATCTAATGTGATGAAACCATTTAAAAACCCGAACCTCATCAAAGCAGATATATTTAGCCGGAGAACATTCTCACTAATACTTGGTATCATTGCCACAAGTTTCGCAGGAAGCTGATTTTTATAAACTCTGGCATGCATCTTCTGAACAGTGATGCGACTGACAAAAAAAAAAAAAGCGGAAAAAATGACTAATTTTACTTACAGTTTCTCTTAAAGTGCTAAAGAGAAGTAAAGAAAAGAGGAATTTACTTGTGCATGTACTTTTGTTTCACTATATTTTGATACACAGGGAATTATAAGACTTCCCATCTTGAGTAATCAGTCTATTTGAATTCTCTTCACTAATAATCAATATTTAAAGTTCATTACTATCTTACTGTGTTATCTGTGTTCATACAGTCAGTAGATTGTCACTTTGAGTTTTCATCTTTGCACGCCTCTCTCTCTGTGCTACTTCCTCAAACAGGCGGGAAACCAAAAAAAGAGAGGAGAGAAAAAAAGAACAAGCAAGGAAGTGGTCTCTTGCAGCACTGCCTACATGCAGAGTAGCTTGGAAAGTGAGAAATAGTCAAGAAGCGACAAATTTCAAGTTTTGTAAGCCATGTGAGAGAAGAAAATGTTTGAGTTTGACGTCACCATTGAGTCATTCATGTAAATTGAGGATGAAAAATCAATATCATAAACAATAATCGTAGTTTTGTGTGTACATGACCCATGTTTAAATCCAAAAATGTCACTTCTCATGTGACATTCACATATTATAGATTAGTTTGGTCACATTAAGTAAGCACATCAGTGCATAGAAGATATCAATCATGCAAAAGAGATTCTAAAATACAAAAAATTTAAATATACATTAGCAGATACGTGTATACTATTATGGGATACAAAGTCAAACCTTTTGGCTATGATTGTATTCACAATATGGCTTCTAGTAACATATCGATTTTATAACATTATTACAATGTATAAAACCATTGAAGTCACAAAGTGACAGCAAAATGTTAAGAAAATGTAAACATTCATTCTTCTGTAAAATATATGTTAGTATTAGCGGTGTGTGGTGGACTTACGAAGCGAGGAGGCAAAGTCACATCACTGGCTTTGGAGTTTATTAATATTTATCTTTTCGACCATGAGTCAAATCCTCGCAGACACAGAGGTGTAGTTTTCATTTAAAAGACTAGAGTGGGTTGCCACCTTGCCCATAGATCTTTTCATAGTTTATAATTAATTTATTTATATTCGACTCATTGAGGTTGATGTGGTATGTCGCCTCCTCACAGTCTTGCCAAGCGTTAGAATATCATTGAAAACACAATGACAAAATTTGTTTTTTAAACACTAATTGAGCTCATGTTTTGTAAAATTTCTTGTATTTTTGGCTCCTGTATTGATCATTTTCTTATCTAATTTTTTTTCATGAGCCACCACCCCTGTAGAAGATGGCCTATTCTGGTACATTATGTACACATTATGTATGTGTGTGTGTGTGTGCGTGTGTGTGTATATATATATATATATATATATATATATATATATATATATATATATATACACACACACACATACATACATACATACAGTGCCTTGCGAAAGTATTCAAACCCCTTAATTTTTTTCACGTTTTGTTATCTAGAAGGCTTGTTAAACTGCTTTAAATTACTTTTTTTCCCACATCAATCTACACTCCATACACCATATTGACAAAGCAAACAACAGGTTTTTAACTTTTTTGCCAAAAAGATAAAAAAAACTTAAAAAAAAAAAAAAAAAACTTAAATGACTGTGAGAAACAAGATTTTCTGGTCTGATGAACCTCAATTCCAAGCATCATGTTTGAAGGAAACCAGGCTCTGCTCATCACCTGCAGAGTATCATCCCAAAAGTAAAGTGTGCTGGTAGCAGCCTCGTGCTGTGGGGCTGTTATTCAGCGGCAGGGACTGAGGGACTCATCAGTGTAGAAGAAAAGCTCAGTGCACCAAAATATAGAGATAGCCTTAATGAAAACCCAGTCCAGAGCATTCAGAACCTCAGACTGGGCAGAAGGTTCACCTTCCAACAGGACAATGACCCTAAGCACACAGCAAGAATGTGTACATGAGTGGCCCAGCCAGAGCCTGAGATTAAACCCAATCAAATATTTCTGGAGAAACCTGAAAATGTGCGTCTGCCCCCGTTCAACCTGACAGAGCTTGAGAGGTGAAGAGGTGAGGAGAAGAATGACAGATATTTACCAAATACTGACGAGCAAAGCTTGTCACATCATACCCCAAAAGATTTGAGGCTGTAAAGGTGCTTCAGCTAATTACTGCGTTAAGGGTTTGAATACTTATGCAATGTACTTATTTCAGTTGTGACAATTCTGTTTTTGTTTTACCATTATGGTGTGTGGAGTGTAAATTGATGTGGAATTTAAAGCAGTTTAACATAAGGCTGCAACATAACAAAACGTGAAAAAAAAAAATGAAGGGGTTTACTTTCGCAAGGAACTATATATATATATATATATAGATAAGTATTGTAACACTTTCTGTGTCTTTGACATTTGATTTGAAATGTTTACACATTCAAGTAGAGGTGATTTTAGTTTTAAATGTGCATCTTCTGAAGGTGCTGCTCTCACTATGGATGCAGGTTGTTGAAAAAAAAGAGCAAAAATGAGATCATTTTCTCTCATTTCCCATTTGAAGGACGACACAGTAGAAGGCGAGAGATGTGTGGCGTAGATGAAAATGCAACTTCCTGTTAAGAAAGGGCCTTAATGCAAAGCTGAAGAGGAGAGTGTCTCTGACACTGCTCTGCTGTCTCTAGACCCAAAAAAAAAACAGCTTGAGGATTTTTTTGAATGTGAAAACTCACCGGCAACAGAACCGACTGATTAGACGCATGAGAACACGTAAGATTACATGAAAACAGAGCAAGAGAGACCAAAAAGCCAGTACGCTTTCTGATGGTTAACCCAGATCTATGTCTGTTTCAAATAGGACATATGGTGTCTTAGAAGCGGCTTTTGAACTCTTGGATATGGCGAGATTTTTTGCGCTAGGACCCTTGGTTTTGGTCCTATGCTTGGTCTTATGTAAGTACAAAATTTTATTTTTACAGGTTTTTTATAATTTTTTTTAAAATATATATTTACAAGCATATTTGCGATGGTATATGTATATATTATCAGTTGTTTTTAAATTACATTTATTGCTGTGTTTTGTATTATGTGGCATTTTGTGAATTAATTGTTTGCATAGAAGGTCATTGTTGTGGAGTAGATTCATTCATATTTTGGTCCAGTTTCTGTGTTGTGTGTTATTACATATCTCTCAATAGTAAATAGAGTTTATTGAAGCGTATTTATCATCACTAGTCGTAACACAAAATACTAACATAAAATGAATTAGTAAATGAGTGTTTTACAGGGATGACGATGATAATTCAATCTTAACGTGTATATGCAGGGCAAACTTATTTTGGAGCCTGAGTCCTCAATTTATTTTAAGTTTTGTTTGTTAGAAATATTATTATTATTTTGCTGAGAATCGCCACCATTGTTCGCCAAGAAGAAGGGGAATTCTCTTTAGACGGCCAAAGTGAGAAGTTTGTGCTTTGTACAAGATCGGAGTAAAGTCAGAGCTAGCGAAATGTTGCAAAAGAGCGCTTTGTAAAATGCCTAACATGATTTTTTTTGAAAGTTTCTGTGGCGGTACACTTGCAAGAGGTGTGTTTGATTCTAGTTTGTATTACCTGGTAAAGGAGCTGTTAAAGATCTGGCTGGTTTGGGCGTATCCCCTCAAACTCGCTCAAGGTTCTGCTAGATTTGACCGGTGTGAAGGCCAAGCTGTCAATCAATCATCCCTTCATGTTTTTTACATGACACATTCTGATGGATGCTGTTGAGGATCTCTTTGTTATTTAATAGAGTCCTATGTTCTGCTGTCTTAAAAGTAAAAGTTCTCAGGTTCTTCTTGTGAAGAACCATTTTTGATGTTCTTGAGTTGAGTCCTTTGGAGTTTTGTGGGAAAACTGCATCAGGCTAATGCATCAGCAACTGTAATTTATATTTTTTGCATGTTTAATAATATAATACAATATATTTTTATTTAATATATTTCAATGTAATACAGTATATGTACATTTTAGATTTGTATAATATATTTTTCGATATTTTCAATTACATAGAATTTACTCATTTACATTTAAAATTATGTTTATTATTTTTACTGCATAAAAACATGGAATTTAAATAGATAAATAAATAAATAATACAAGGAAATATAAAACAAATTGTTCAAGTACTGCCTTCTGGTATTTGTATAATATATTTTTCGATATTTTCAATTACATAGAATTTACTCATTTACATTTAAAATTATGTTTATTATTTTTACTGCATAAAAACATGGAATTTAAATAGATAAATAAATAAATAATACAAGGAAATATAAAACAAATTGTTCAAGTACTGCCTTCTGGTCGGTCATAAATAGATACATTTACATATACTGTAAATTAAAAGGGTGTTTTCTCCAGGGGCGGTGCCTCATCCAGGAAAAAAAAAAAAAAAAAAAAAAAAATGAATGAATGAGAAAATAATCAACCCAGACGATTAAGTGCAGAAATACAACATGAAAGGTTACAAATATACAAACGCTGTGCCAGAGTTAGCTAGATAGCTAATTTGCATCTGTAGACCCTGAGCAGGATATTGTTACATAAATTTCCAGCGAGCGAGAGAAAATAATAATAATAATAATAATAATAATTTCATCACATGACAATATCACAAATTACAATTTCAAATCACAAAAAAAGTGATTTTTCTTAAGACATTTTGAGTGCACATTATATTATATCATGTTGTATTGTATTGTATATTATATTATTTATTTGAATGTCTTTTGGGTGTCACATTGCATGATAGTCTTGAATATGATGCCTCGCTGCACAGGCCTCTGACCACTTCCTCGTTCCATTTTGAGCCGGTTTCTGCATCTCGTAAATTTGCCGGCTAAAATGGTGCTTGCAAGAGTCGCTGAAGAAGTGCCGTGAGACGTGTTGCATCGAAATGTCTTTTCACTATATTTAAAAGTGTTGTGGCTTGAGAGCGGATGAGAATCCTTGTGACTGCACTGCACATGCAAATCACACAGAAAAGGAAGAAAGGCATCAAAAGATCTTAAGAGTCAGTGCTCATGGGAATATTCATGAAATCTACTTTTCAGGCTTATTTCAGTGTCTTTATTTGTCCATATGTTAATTTAAAGGAAAGGCTCATCTGAAAATGAATATTCTGTCATCATTTACTCACTTTCATGTTGTTCCAAAACTTTCTTTCATTTGTAGAAGCTATTTAGAAGAATGTTCATGCTGCATTTTTCCCTACACTAAAAGTTAATGGTGACCAAAGGTTTTGAGCCTCAAAAATGACTAAATGTATCATAAAAGTAGTTCATATGACCTCTGAAGTCATAAAATATCTTTGTGTGAGGAACAGGCCGAAATGTAAGACTTAAATCTTCATACAAATCTATCATATGACTTCAGAAGACTACTGCATGTGGATTTGATTGTGCTTTTTTGTCATTTGTGGAGCTTGTCAGCTCACGGAAACCAGCAGCATAAACATACAACATCTCCTTTTGTGGTCTACAAACAAATAAAAGTAATAACATGAGGGCGAGTTAACGATGACGCAAATTTCATTTTTTGGAGTTAATGGTTCTTTCAGTTACTAATTATGTGAATGTGCTGTATGAAAATTTGTGTTTTAACTTTGAACATTGGTGTTAGATAGATATACATTTAAAATATCAAAAATATGATTTAATATGACCAAATCAACCTGACTCAAATAGGTTACAGTGACTAAAGTAATTTCAAGTGTGAAATCTTGATCTCCTCAAGGTATCAACTGCACAATGTGTGTGAAACCACTGAGGCAACAATGAAATAATTGTTTTAGCATTTCCTCCTTAGTGTCTTGCATTAAAAGAACTCATAACTTGCCAGTTTCTAAAACTTTACACTTTATTACTCGGCAAAACTTGGTTTTATTACATTATTAAATTTTTACAATAAGCTGATTTTTTATTATTACCAGCATTTGTTGTACACATAATTAATATCACGTCAAGTCTTGTCATTGGATTGATTGTTGATTTCATATCTGCATCTTAAGAATGAGCCACTTAAGTCACGAAGACTGTACGTACATGAACTCTGCGTTGACCCAGTGTGCATTATTTTTGGTTGTGGGCGACTGCTTTGGCTTCATTAGTTAGGAGACTGAAAAGAAGTGGTACAGTTTTTACAAACTAACAATTATTCAAAAAAGAGAGAAGACTATAAAGTTGAATTAATTTAATTACTGTATTTTTGTTGACCTGTATGTTCCTTTAACTCGCTCTCAAACTATCTGCAAATCTTTGTGTGTTTTTAAAGATGGTAGATACGTGTTGCAGCCTTGGTGTTGAAGTAAAAATAGTGATTTAAACAGAAAGCTGAAGTCTGATATGTCAGGAAAGAACTAGTAAGGACTTTTATGGTGTTTTCCTATAGCTTCATGGCCTTTAAATAGCTTTTAACAATTATTTTTGTTGTCTTTGGGATTTGTGCTGCTTATTCATAGTTAGTAAGGTAGTTGTTTAGGTATTGGGTAGGATTAGGGATGTAGAATATGGTCAGGCAGAATATGTGCTTTATAAACAGCCAATATGTTAATAATATGCATGCTAATAAGCAACTAGTTAATAGTGATAATTGGTCCCTTTATTAAAGTGTTACCAAAAATAACTTGTAATAATACAAATAATAGTAAATTTACTGCCTTAAAAGTTTTAAATAATGGCGCCAAAGTCAAATCTTGCAGTGTTTGATACACACTTTCAACCATTTGGAATGAAGAAAATCAGAAATTACATAATATATTGTTACTAAAATGATTAAAACAAATAATGCTGAAAACATCTTCTTTTGAGGAACAATTTTTAAGATTTAAAGAAATTATTTGAACTTTTATAGACTAAACATGAGCTTTAATTATTGTTTAAAAAAGTGTGTTATGTTACATTGCATTATTATTGAAAATATGTAATATGCATTGTTTTAATAGTCGATGTTTGTGAATATAGCACAGTTTGGAGGTTTAGATCAAACTTTAAAAGCAGGTTAAATGTCAACTTGCAGTCAAATTAAAATAGAAACTTTTGAAAGTGAATCTCTCAAAAACGACAAGAAAACTACGCCAAACTGGACATTTAAAGTCACTTTTCTCATTCTGTTGTGTTCCATGTAATGGGCGGACCTGCTAAAACAGCTATGCTCAAGATGCATGCACTTCAAGTTGTGAACCAAGTCGAGCAAAACCACATCCGGCAAAGAAAATAAGTGAAAAGTACTGCTACTCTGAGCTAAAACTAGTTATTCAGAGTTAAAAGTTAAAGAAAGCTATTATGAGATTTTCAGAATTACAAAAATAATCAATTTTAGCTATCTTAGTGTCAAAAATAACAAATCTTTCCACAAAATACTTTATCTTGACACTGCATTAGATTAGTAGTCTAACATTTTACTGTTCTAGTTGTAGTCGAAGCTCTCAGGTAAAAGATTTTGAAGAGTTGCATAGATATAATTTGCATATCTATAGTCTGCAATCTATAATTATCTACCCCCACCCACAGGAGTACATTTGACCCCTCCCCCTTCCGCACACATACAGTGAGTTATATGGCAGTATATATCTGCCAAAACCACATATACGGAGCGTATACTGAGCCGAACAAAAGAAAAGAAAGCAAAACGCCAGAGCCTTGAGAAGGGGGAAGGGTTTTGTCGAGTTACAGGAAGCTGTGGTTGAGAAACTGAAATACTTTGTGAGCACGCTGCGTTTCCATGGCAGCCAGGTCGCACCACATACAGACCACTGCTAGTAACTCCCTTCCCCTTTCTGACCAAAGCTGACAGTTTTTACAAGGAGCCTGTCTAGAGTTTTAAAGAAAAGAGATGTGGAATATAATGCAAAGGTGTTTTTTGTGTGTGTGTGTGTGTGTGCAATAGTTGATTTGTTTTTAAAATAAACAGAGCTTTTTAGTTGTCAGGGAACTCATTTATTTAATTTTTGCTAAATGATATGTATTAAGCAAATTATAATTGGTAAATAATTGAAGATATTGCCATTGCTGCCATTTTTTTTTCTTTCTTTTTTTTTTTATTAAGCGAAGTAGTAAATAAAGCAAATATTTTATAGGTTTTACAAGACAATACTATTTCAGTTTTTCACAAAATTCCAAAATTCTCATTAAAAATTTTCGCACGTTAAAAAATAAATCCGTGTCAGTCACGTCTACACACTGCCTCTGAAACTTTCGTCCGTCATAAAAAAAAAAAAAAAAATGGATTGGGTTAAATTTTTGGTGTTTTTCACATCTGTAGCAGGCATTTTGAGAGGTGTTTGTGCGTGACGAGTTTTTAGAATGACAAATACGAAAAAACACATACGAAAATTTCGGACTCAGTGTGCAAGGACCTTAACTTACTTTACTTGTCTTTAGAATTATTTGTGAAATTTGTTGAGTGAAAATTGTTTCTACACAGTTTTTCTTTTCCCTCAGACCATCCAGTTTTAGAGCACAAATTTCTATACGTTCTATAAATTTTAAATATTCTGTAAATTCCCTATATCATCAAGGCATTATTTTCTGAAAGAATTTTTGCTATATGTTTCAAATGCAGTGCTGTTGTAGTGAAAATTAAAATCGGTTTCTATATTTCGACCTTTTATCATGTAAAATATTGTCTTCATCAAAGGAACTGAAAGTGTACAACTTGCTAGAAGACACTTTGGTCTTTTGTATAAGTTTGTAGTTTTAGTGTGTTTGTAGTTAAATCCTGTACTGGACCACCAAAAATGAACCTGCTTTTCCCTTCAGTCACAGGCCCCTCACCCACACGCACTGAAAAACAAGAATCAACAGGTAACTCTTTTGACATGCTGTATTGCAGCAGTTTGTGAAGGATAAGGATAGTGATAAGGATGTATGAGATGATGAAAAGGAGAAAATCTAGTCAAAAACATGTTGCAAGTATTTAGATTTAAATGTTTATGCTGATGCTTCCAGTCAGTTGTGTATCATTGGTTATGTGTGTGTGTGTCTGTGCCACAATTTTTCTTTTACATAAGGCTGTATTTTTGGGTCAGAAAATGTATGTACGTATGTGTGTATATATATATATATATATATATATATATATATATATATATATATATATATATATATATATATATATATATATATATATATATATATATATATATATATAAACTTAGATATTGTTTCATGCTGACAATCCATCATTACAGTGCCTCAGTCAGACTCCTCCACTTCCACCACAGCATCAAACACACCTGCAGCCACCATCAAAGGTAAAGCAGACATCAAACTCACACTCCTGCATTATTATACTCTCACACACAATCTCTCACACTCTGACCTCCAGCTTTCCATCATGCCGTGCTATGAGCACGTCACCGATCAAGTGGTTTATTTATTTAGATATTTCTTTATTCATTCATTTTGAATGTTTTGTTTACTATTATTTATTTTTTTGTTTATTTATTTATTTTTTATTTATTTATTTATTTATTTTTTAGAGAGAGAGTGGTATAGGGAATGACCCAATGAAGAACGTTTTAGGCTATACCAGGCTTCACATTTAAGATCCTGTGATATAATTAATAATTTTAAGCATCTGTTTTTGTTAATCAAAAAGAAACCCAGATCCTGTGCTTTAAAAGTGTATGACTTGCTAGAAGAATCTGCTTTGGTGTTTTGTATGAGTTTGTAGTTTTAGCGTGTTTGTAGTTAAATGTATTTTAAAACATGTAGCAAGTTCTTAGATTTAAACAGTTGTTTAAAATATTTCTAAAAACAAACAAATAAATAAATAAAACCTATTAACTCTAAATATGTGAAGTGGCGACTAGGGGCGTGCCCGAAGCCGAATACCTTATTCGGAAAGGCACGGATAATGACTTCAAAAACGAATAACGAATAATTCTGCCGAATATTCGGCTGAGGCTGAAGCACAGTCTGGTGTTTGCTAGATAACAGGTGAGCCAGGGGATCAGCGCGATATTTTACACAACCCTCTAAATTCGCGCAATAATGAGTGTGCGAAGTGAATGAATTTAAACTTTATGAATGAAAAAAGCGCAAATCAAACATTGCTGTTGCCTACCGTGCATCTCTTAGAAATCAGAGGTTGGCAAGAGTAATGTTACCTAAAATAATACATCATACACGTTCTACTATTTGTGTATATTTAAAAGGCAGTGATTTAAATCTTATTGGCTACGATATAATACACGAATTAATGGAATAAGCACAGCGCGATCGCCAATCAAACAGCCACGTCTCTGCGCATCTCCGTCTCTCAAAAACCAAACCAGCTCTCTGTTAAGAGTAGGCTAATAATCAACTTATATACAGATACATTTTCTACTAGGCCTACACATTTGCTTCTTTATCTTTTGCTGGTTTGCGTGGCACACGCACATTTGTTTAGCGAAGTTCAAAAAAGACTCGCTGAAAGAGTTCTGCGTAATGAAAATGTGCACTTTTAACTAATTCAGTCGTGTAATGCTCACTAAACGTTTGTCATGAAATCTCTCTGCTTGTATGATAAATTAGAAATTATTAATTTTATATTTTAGAACACTGAATAGGACAAATAGTCGAAACATATTTTTCCATATAGGTAACTCTGTTCTCTTTTTTTTTTCCATACTTTTCCAGACCTGCAAATTACTTAAGTAAAATACTTTTTTTAAACTACGCAGGAACTGGTGAGCCAAAAGAAATCATTTTGTTTTACATAAACCTCTAAAATTATAACGCAGTAACAAGTTTGTGAAGTAAATGAGTGCAAATAGCAGTGTCGCAGTTGCCTTTTTCCATGCATTTCCTGGAAATTACTTAAATTAATTTCCGTATTTCTAAACTGCATAGGAACCCTTACTGTTTTAATTAGAAGATATTTAAATATTTATTTATGGGATCACGAAAGGTCCCCAAGCTGGGACTCGAACTTGCGTTGCCCGAAACACAACCGCACTCTCGAAGCACCTACAAGGGTATCGGCTCCGACTGCTAGAAGATATTTAAATAAATGTTATAATCATAATTTTTTTTCTTTTTAAACACGGCATATTTGTTCAGTGACAACTACGAAAAAAGATAGACTGTAAAACCATAGAAATAACAGTCTTATCACGTATACGAAGTTCCGGTTCAAGCTCCGCCCACTTCCGGTTTTATCTGAATACAGGTAGAGATACGAATAATTTTGTGATTGTTACAGATACAAATACAGATACAGATACTGGCTTCGCTGCACACCCCTAGTGGCGACCATCAAGCACATCACTTAAAAATGTGTTTTGTATATTTAAAAAATTATATATTTGTATTATCATATTGTAATTATTATATTTTAAACATATTAAACATAAACATATTTTGGGAAAAAATATATACCTGCAAATAATAATAAAATATTAAGCAGTTTTTTCAGCTTTGACTTCTCATATATTTTATTGTTGACATCAAAGGTCGTTGAATGTCTTTTTATTGTTGGCAGCGAATTTGAAAGTGCAGGACTTGGTAGAAGAAGCTTCTTTGATCTTTTGTATAAGTTTGTAGTAAATCCTATTCTAGGCTACCTAAAATGAACTTGCTTTTCCTTTTAGCCACAAGCCCCTCACCTGCACTCATTTCTACCCCAGTCCCAAAATCAAGTGAAACAGGTAAAAGTCCTCTTTTAAGATTTTTTTTTTTTTTTGCAGCAGCAGCAGCAGCGTTTTTTAGATTAAAAAAAAAAAATTCAATTGTTTTAAAAAAGTTTTTGAACCCATTTTGAGAACAAATTAAAATGAGTACTATACCAATTCAATAGTTAATAAATTTGAGATTGGCTTCAATACTTTTTTTTTTTTTTTTTTATCATGCAAGATATAGGCTTAATTCAAGAGATGTAATTTGAACAACTTGCTAGAAGAAGCTTCTTTGGTCTTTTGTATGAGTTTGTAGTTTTAGTGTGTTTGTAGTTAAATCCTGTACTGGACTACCAAAAAATTATTTGATTTTCCCTTCAGTCACAGACCCCTCACCCACACGCACTGAAAAACAAAACCCAAAACCAGAAGAAAATGGTAATGGTCATACTCTGTAGTTTTTTAACAAACAAATATCCCTTACTGGACTACCTAAAATGAACCTGCTTTTTCCTCCAGTCACAAGCCCCTCACCCACACTCACTTCTACCCCAGTCCCAAAATCAAGTGAAACAGGTAAAAGTCCTCTTTTGAGATTTTTTTTTTTCAGCAGCAGCAGCAGCTTTTTTTTTTTTAGATTTAAAAAGAAAAAACATAATTCAATTGTTTTAAAAAAAGATTTTAAACCCATTTTGAGAACAAAATAAAATGAGTACTATACCAATTCAATAGTTAATAAATTTGAGATTGGCTTCAATACCTCTATTTTTATTTATCATGCAAGATATAGCTTAATTCAAGAGATTTAATTTGAACAACTTGCTAGAGGAATCTTCTTTGGTCTTTTGTATGAGTTTGTAGTTTTAGTGTGTTTGTAGTTAAATCCTGTACTGGACTACCAAAAATGAACTTTATTTTCCCTTCAGTCACAGACATCTCACCCACACGCACTGAAAAACAAAACCCAAAACCAGAAGAAAACGGTAATGGTCAAACTCTGTAGTTTTTTAACAAACAAATATCTCTTACTGGACTACCTAAAATGAACCTGCTTTTTCCTCCAGTCACAAGCCCCTCACCCGCACTCACTTCTCAACAAGTCAAAAAACCAGAAGAAAAAGGTAAAAAATTTTAAAAAAATTAAAATTAAAAAAGAGAGAAGTAAAAGTATTCAGTTTTTAATTTCCTAATTTTTTATCATTTTATTTTACAAGTACACTGGTCCAGTTAAGGAAATTGCAAATTTTAAAAACAGGCAATGTACTCATTTTTCTGTAATTTAGCTTGTTGTGGTTAGTACTGCGATTGGTTTATTAATCTGGCGGAAAATTGGTGTCAACTTTATGCATAAGGACTGTATTTGAATCTAGTTTAAACTATGTGATCATGTCAAATAGGTTCTTCTGACTCACCCACCATCATGCAACCCACTCCTACTGCTCCTACCTTACCTACAGGTAATCATGACACCACACACCACCACAGCAGACACACAGTCAGTCTAACTCATGACCTCTGACCTCCATCCTCCCTTCATACTGCATTGCAATCTCACCATCACTATCTCATGGATGTCATATGTCATGGATTAGTTGTCATGGACAGTGTTATATTTTTTATAATAAATTGGATTTTTTTTCTATAAAGTCTGTTGAAGATGAATTATGTAAATAATGCTGCTAACAGATGTTATAATGAGATATAATGGGTAAGTAGCAGTAATTTCAGTGCAATCACCCTTTGACACAAAAACTGTTTACTTTCTTCATTCCTAGAAATAATTAAATAATTAAAAGTTGCATGATTTGTTTCTGATTAAGTTAATTAATATAATTTTATCACACTTTCCACAGGTTCAGGAGACGGAGGTATGTGTCACTCTTTGCTCATGCTATTTCTGTTACGCTGTTATTCTTGTGATGCTTCCTGAGAGTTATAACTGTTTGTTATTATATGTGTGTATTTATGTATGTGTAAGGTATGGGTTTTTTTTGTTTTGTTTTGTTTTTTACATCAGTTGTATTTTTGGGTCAGAAAATAAATATATGAGAACTTGATTTGCTTAGATATTGTTTCACCGTGTTCATCCATCATTACAGACACTCAGACCTCCACTTTCACCAAAGCATCAAACACACCTGCAAATACCAGTGAAGGTAAAGCTGACATCACCTCATCAAACTCACTCCTGCATTATTATACTCTCACGCACAATCTCTCACACTCGGACCTCCAGCTTCCCATCATGCCGTACCAGACACACATCACTAAACAAGAGATTTATGTTGTATTTATTCATTTAAATTTGATTGATCGACTGAAAGTGAGACCCAGGTTAACCTTTCTAGGCTACACCAGAGTTTACATTTAAAATCCTGTAATATAGTTAACAATATTAAACATTTATTGTTGTTAGTCAAAAATAAATCCAGATCCTGTGATAAAATATAAAGATTTATTTATATGTTTGTTTGTTCGTTTTTTTTTGTTTTTTTTGAAGACCCAAGCAAACAATTTTAGGTTACATCAGGATTCACATTTAAGTCACTGCAATATAACATTAAGCATCTATTTTCATCAATCAAAAACAAAATCAGTTACTGTGCTAAAATCTATCTATCTATCTATCTATCTATCTATCTATCTATCTATCTATCTATCTATCTATCTATCTATCTATCTATCTATATCTATCTGGGGTGATTAATAGTTTGTCCATTTTGCAATAGTTTTCTTAATTTTTATTTTGCATTTTTTTTAAACATTTTAAAAATCAGCATGAAACCAAAATAGCCCCTTTGTGATTTTAAAATCTGTCTTTGTATTCTCAGTGTTTCCATTTAAACAAAAATCTAAAGCCCTATTTTATATATAATCTATACATTCCACTTTAAGGTTCTCATCTGATGGATCACATGTTCTGACTGCTGGGGAAAAAAAAAACAATGTTAAATGCAAATGATAAAATGCAACTAGCCACATAATAATGCATAAATTATATAAAAGAGGAGAAAACACATCCTTTTGGTGCAAAAGCCATTCACTCAGTTGATTTTCAGAAATAATTCAGTTTATTAATAGTTTTATCTCACACTTTCCACAGGTGAAGCTACGAAAGCTACAGGTAAGTGTCACTCTATTTCTGTTATTCTGTTCCTGATTTGAACTTATGAGTCAGAAAATCTATGTCAGCGAGAAGCTGATATGCTTAGATTTTGTTTCATGCTGTCAATCCATCATTACAGACCCTCATTCAGACCCCCCCTCTGACACCAACACAACAAACACACTTGCAGATAACAACAAAGGTAAATCTGACGTCACCTCATCAAACTCACACTCCTGCATTATTATTCTCTCACACTCTGACCTCCATCTTCCCATCATGCCGCGCTACACATGCATAACTGAACAAGAAGCTTTTATTTATTCATTTGTTTGTTTGAGCTTTTTAATCGCTAATGTTAAAGTGCCCCTCTGTTTCATATGTGATTTCAGTCAAGACCCCAGTGGCTATGAGATAAACATTTTATTTGATCTATTAACCATTGTCATTTAGGGACGTTTGTAAACCAGACAAACACATCAATCTCACCCGCACTCACCACCTCACATCAACACAACATCAGCACTGCTGCAGGTAACAGTGTATTTAACATTTATATTTCATGTTTTCTTTCTTTTCTTTTTTTTCCCAGCTTATTGTTTTTAATATATTCAGATATTGCTGAGCATATGCATTTTGTGGTTATAATACATACTGATTTAAGGACATTTTATAAAATAAATAAAAAATATGGCACTATGTTGGGTCACCATGTGATGTCCAACTTCCTAATATCCCATACTGAATTGAGTAAAAGTAAGATAAACAATTTATTTGATCTAATAATCATTATCATTTAGGGAGTATTACTGATAATAACCAGACAAACACATCAACCTCACTCACACTCACCACCTCACAACAACAAAACACCAGCACCACTGCAGGTAACAGTGTATTTAACATTATACAGTATTTCTTCTGTTTTATTATTATTATTATTATTACTATTTACCAGTTTATCAATTTTCAGTTTATGTCATGTAAATAAATTAGCATATTATTTTTATTTATTTATTTATTTTTTAAGGTTGTGCTGTTTTTTTGTTTGTTTGTTTGTTTTTTTAAATTAGCATATTATTGATCTTATGCAGAGTTTGATAATGATAAATATTTTGTATTGACATTTTTTTTGTACAATACAAAAATCTGGCACTATGTGATGTCCATCGTTCTCATTCATCTCATACTGGACTGTGTCAACGTATTTATGATTGAAACATTTTATTTGATTTTGTAAATGTTATCATTTAGGGAAAATTACTGAAAATAATGAGAAAAACACATCAATCTCACCCGCACTCACCACCTCACAACAACACAACATCAGCACTGCTGCAGGTAACAGTGTATTTAACATTATACAGTATTTCTTCTGTTTTTATTATTATTTACCACTTTATCAGTTTTCAGTTTATGTCATGTAAATAAATTAGCATATCATTGAACTTATACAGAGTTTGATAATAATAAATATTTTGTATCAACATTTTTGTACAATACAAAAATCTGACACTATGTGACGTCCATCCTTCTCATACATCTCATACTGGACTGTGTCAACGTTGAAACATTTTGTAAACATTATCATTTAGGGAAAATTACTGATAATAATGAGAAAAACACATCAATCTCACCCGCACTCACCACCTTGCAACAACAAAACACCAGCACCGCTGCAGGTAACGGTGTATTTAACATTATTTCTTCTGTTTTTATTATTATTTACCAGTTTATAAGTTTTCAGTCTATATCATGTAAGTAAATTAGTATTTAGTTGGGCTTATGCAGTTAATAATAATCAATTTCAGTTTTACTGATATTTTTGTACACTACAAAAGTCTGTTATTATGTTGGGTCACCATGTGATGTCCAACTTCCTTAAATCCCATACTGGACTGTCAACATATTTATAAGATGAAAATTTTATTTGATCAAATAACCATTACCATTTTTACTAAAGATAAAATCCTGACATCCTCACCCGCACGCACCTCGCAACAACACAACATCAGCACTGCTGCAGGTAACTGTGTTGAACATTATATTACATGTTGTTTTTTGTTTGTGTGTGTGTGTGTGTATGTAGCAATTTGTCATATTTCATCAGTGTATATCATAAATCTTTTTTTTTTTTTTAATGCAGTTTTATATTGTTTATATCGTTATATCAATATTATATCATTATCATTTAGGGAGTATTACTGATAATAACCAGACAAACACATCAATCTCACTCACACTCACCACCTCGCAACAACAAAACACCAGCACCACTGCAGGTAACAGTGTAACAAATTGTGTATACTTGTTTGTCAGCTTTAATTTAATATATTAGCTTTTATTTAATTTTGTTTAATTGATTGTTATTTAAATCAGTGTATACAGTGTTAAACTTATGCAGTTTGTGGTAATAATACATTTCAATTTTAAGGACATTTTAGTATAATATAAATCTGGTACTATGTTGGGTCATCAAATAATGTCCAACTTCTTTATATCCCGGATTGTGTAAAAGTATTTATAAGAAAAATATTTTATTTGACCAAATAACCATTATCATTTAGGAAATTTTAGTGAACCTAATAACCAGACAAACACATCAACCTCACCCACATGCACCACCTCACAACAACAAAACACCAGCACCACTGCAGGTAACAGTGTATTTAACATTATATTTCCCCCTTTTTTAATTTGTTTATCAGTTTGTCTGTTTTTATGTCCTGTACATAAATTTATATTGTTGAGCTTATGCAATATATGCACTGTAAAAAATAAACTGCATAATTTACAGTTTACATTGACATTTCTGAGTTACAAATAATAAGAAATGTGAATCTAAATTTAAATCTAAATCTAAATCTAGTAAAATCTAGAGAACCATCAGCAATGCATCAGGTAAAATTTTTAAGCTTTAGCATAATTTTTTTTTTTTTTTTTTTTTTTTTACAGTGTGATAAAATTAATAATACATTTCATTTTTTAAATTAATTTATTAATTTATTTTATTAATAATTTTATTTATTTATTTATTAATTAATTTATTTATTTATTTTATATATTATTTATTTATTTATTTATTTATTTATTTATTTATTTATTTATTTTTTACCAAAATGTCAATTTGTAAATACGTTTCTTTCCTTCTTCACATAATCATTATCATTTAGGGAAAGATTCTGAATTTCAGTGTCAAAATCTGAATAAAACAACCTCACGCAACACTTCACATCAACACAACACCAGCACTGACACTGGTATATTGATATGTTTGAGAATGACATAAAGTAATACACAATAATCATAAACTTGTTTTATCCTAAGCTACAGGTCTCTCACCCACAAGCACTCCATCACAAACCCCATCAATAACAGTGAAAGATAACAGTTCATTAGTTAATTTAGGCCTATCGATGCATTTCTTGTGTGAAGCAATGCAGTAAGCTATTAGTTTGTAGTACTATTTCAGTATCCTGGTCAACTATTTTTAACTCTTTTATTGTCAACTACTGCCTCAACAAGGTGTAGGGAATGACACAGCATCACTTCCAAGCACTGGATCTCCCACCTCCATACACTCCAGCTCAACCTCACCCTCACCCACATTCACCACCACATTCACCACCACCACCATGGGTAAAATCACAGCATTTGTGCTCTCTGTACAGATAATTACTGGTTTATTGTGACCTAATTGCATGATGTATGATGATTAATTTGTGATTATGTGCTTTCCTCAGGTCCCACAGATAGCCAATGTGAGTAAACTGTTGTGTGAAGTCATCTATGATTGTGTTGTTCAAGACATAAGTCCTTATGAATTTGTGAATGTTCTATGCACTTACACACAGGTCAGTACAACCTTACAGAGAGTGAAAACAAAACAATAGCCCGTGTAGTGATTATCAGGAGCCTTTCTAACCAAACGTACACAATCACCTTAATGGATAACAAGAGCAACACAGTGTTTAAAGAAAATGGATCTAACCTAAAACCTTTAAGAATACCGTTCAGACGGTTAAAACCATGCAGCGTTTACACCGTCAGTGTGGATAACTGCGTATCCAGTGGAGACACGACTTTTATTTCCAGTGGTGAGTGTTTTACCCAGCAGAACATTTTAGAGTTATAAAATACTCGGTTTTAACAGCAAGCTCAGATGGGACATACTGTCCAGTGATAGTACAGTAAAGTATAAAGTATTTTGACACTTAAGTCACGTTTAAAACATTTCTGATTTGATCAAACTTAAAAATAAATAAGATATATGTAGTCTTGAACTGTCTGTTTGTACTATGTTGATATTTGATGAATAGATATTGTAATGTAATATGTATTTACAGTTGTCTCTTAATTTTGTACAGATGAAGGAAAAACTGTTCCAAAAGCTTCTGTGACAAACATGACTGATAATGAAGTGTGTTTGAAAGGAGAATTCACTGATATTCAATGGAATCTGACTGATTGTGTTAAAATAACAGAGAATAACTCTTGCTCTTCCACACACACTGTTGAACTGGAGAAATGTAACTACATAATGAAGGTTTCTATGCCCCCAGGTTGGTGTTTAATCATTTTAATAAAAATCTTTTTTTATTATTAAGTTTCATTTTCGAAGTGGAAAACATGCACCATTTTCTCTTTAAACACAAATATCTGTAGAATACTAGAATAATAACACACAATCAGACTCACATTAATGCTGTTATAATTTGACTGTTTTTGTTCATGAGTGTGAATCTGAATTGGCCACAACACACAGGCAGCCGAATTTGAATTTTAATGATATTGATTGCAAAATAATGTATTAAATATAATGATATACAGTTAGCTCCATATATATTTGGACACTGACACAATTTTCATAATATTGGCTCTGTATGCCACCAAAATAGAATTAAAATGAAACAATCAAGATGAAATTGAAATGCAGACTTTAAGCTTTAATTCAAGGGGTTGAAAAAAAATAACATACAAAGATTAGGAATTACAACCGTTTTTATACACAGTCCCCCCATTTTCAGAGGCTCAAATGTAATTGGACAAATAAATATAATCATAAATAAAATGTTTAATATTTTGTTGAGAATCCTTTGCAGGCAATGACTGCCTTAAGTCTGGTACTCATGGAGGTCACCAGAGACTGGGTTTCCTCCTTTGTGATGCTTTGCCAGGCCTTTACTGCAGCTGACTTCAGTTGTTGTTTGTTTGTGGGTCTTTCTGCCTTTAGTTTTGTCTTCAGCGAGTGAAATGCATGCAGGGTTGGGTTGAGATCAGGAGACTGACTCGGCCATTGCAGAATATTCAGTTGTTTTTTTTTTACCTTCAAAATCTCCTGGGGTGCTTTTGCTGTATGTTTTGGGTCATCGTCCATTTGTACTATGAAGCGCTGTCCAATTAGCTTTGCTCCATTTGGCTGAATCTGGACAGACAGTATATCCCTGTACACTTCAGAATTCATCCGGCTGCTTCTGTCTTCTGTCACGTCTTCACTAAACACCAGTAACCCAGAGTCACTGGAAGCCATGCACGCTCATGCCATCACACTGCTCCACCATGTTTCACAGATGATGTTGTATGCTTTGGATCATGAGCTGTTCCAAGCCTTCTCCATCATTCTGGTACAGGTTGATCTTAATTTCAGCCGTCCAAAGAATGCTTTTCCAGAAGTGGTCTGGCTTTTTTAGATGTTTTTTGGCAAAGTCTTATCTGGCCTTGTTTGCAGTTTGTGGTGAACCCTCTGCTTCCAAATTGAGATGGCACACTTAGAATCAACTCCAGAACTTTTACTTGATGTAGAAATGAAACAGCTTTTGTGTCAACTGTTCAATTACTTATGGTCTCTTGAAAAAGGGGGGAGGTACATATTAAAGAGCTGTAATTCCTTAACCTTTCCTCCAATTTTGAAGAGAATACCCTCGAATTAAAGCTCAGAGTGTGCACTTTAAGCCCACAACTGTAACTTGAATATGTTTTGATCAGCAGCTAAAATAATAAAAATTGTGCCTGTGTTCAAATACTGTATATATGGACCTAACTGTACATTAAATATTGATAGATGCCTTTTCAAGCACTTATTATTAGTATCTGTTTCTGAAAATCACTTTGTGTATGAAAAAAAACATTAAAACAAAAACATTAACAGCTGTTATAAATGAATTTCATGCCATTTTGATTTTACTTGAATTTTAGTTTTGCATCCTGTTTGTTACCTTAATTAAAATGCTGTGTGTGTGTGTGTTTTGTTTTTTTTCCTGGAATAGAGTCAGTTATAATGTCTTGGAATTTGTTGGAGTTGTGTGCTGTGATCTGGGAAGTTTTACCTCTGTTTTAATCAACTGAATGTTTCTGTTTCAGTCAAACCTAAAATACGGTTCAATGCAACTATTCCCTCTCAGTTTGAATGGACTAATAAACCAGAAAAATGTATGTCTACACTTAACGTCACTTGCACCCGTGACAGTAAGTAATACAAATGTTTCCATGGTATTGTAAATGCATAATTAGATTTTTTTTTTTAATTGCAGCATCATAAATACATTGATGATTAAACAGATGATGGCTGAGTTTTCTCTTCTTTTTTTTGTCAGATGGGAAAGATACTTATGGTTTAAATGAGTCAGTGTCATTATTACTCAAAAAACATTACACCTGCACTGGACAATACCCTTATGAGAAACAACCCATCAAGAGTGATCCTCTCTCCATTTATATAGAATGCGGTGAGTTGATAATTAAACAGACAGGACTGGTTCAAAGTTCTTCCTTCTTTCTCTCCTGCACGCCTGGGAATAATGTCATGACTAGCAGTAGTTTTATTAGACTAAACTATACTTTTCATGTACAGTGGCCCTATTTAGACACTTATGGCATATAATTTTTGTCTGTACATTGCATTATATAAGTAAAAAGTAAAATATCAAACCAACACTAAACTTTTCATCATTGTTCTAACAATATCTTTGTTTTCATCCCATTAACTTGTCACAGTCATTTATTTCTACTAATTTTAGTATGTGTAAACTTAATTTTCTTTACCAGGAATATTATTTGAAGTGTTCATAAATGTGCAATGATCTTATCACTCTAACCTAAAGGGGTAATTCACTACTGGATAGATAGACTTTTAATAAAACTTGACTGTCTATGGATATTTTGTATTAAACAAAGTGACGCTGAGACATATTTGAGTAAGACTGAGACTGAGGAAATTCAAATACTCAAATAGAGCCACTGTATGATTTTTTTTTTTATTATTATTATTATTTTTTTTTTATTATTATTGTGGACTGTCTATGAATTGTAAAGTTTTGTTTAGCAGTGTTTGTGATTTATTATTATTATTATTATTATTATTATTATCCTCCTCTCTTACAGATTTGGAAAGGAATGCAGATTTTACAGATATATCCCACAACTCCTTTCATATATCCTGGAATGCACCTGAGAATGATACCTGCTCAAACATTATTTGGAGCAATTATTCAGCCACTTGCCGAATCACTGAAAACGGAGGAGCATCATCATGGCAAAGTATCAGCTGTTCATATTTTCCTGTTTTATTTATAAATACCAAAGAATCCAAGGAGTTTTATGATATTTGTAGGGTTAGTAGGTATTTAATGTCTTATTCAGGTTTGTTTTGTCTTTTCACCAGTGAGATGTACACAAGACAAAGATGACAGCACACATTGCACAATTACAGCATTACACTCATTTACCACCTATACATGCACAATTACTGCAGAACATGATGGCCAACAGTACACTCTTTTCTCCAGGAATCAAAAAACACTTTCTGCCGGTAAGTGTTTTAATATCTTTGTGTGTGTGTGTTCCTGGTCAAAATGCAAAAAGTTTTGTGTGAGGGGTACATTTAAGTGTAGGATTTGTGTATTATTTTGTGTAGATATTAAGTGTAGATATTTTGTCATCATCACATTTGGATTTTTTTTTTCTCCATTTTCAGATTCTCATTTCATTTCAAAATCTGTAATGTGTACTGTTAACAATTTAGTCTTTACTCTATAGCCAATTAACATTTTATTGCTGAATTGAATTTTTAATATTTTAAAATGTAAATGTTTGATGTATGTAAATGTTATACCATTGTGTCTAAAATGTATTTTGTCTCTTTCTATTTAACAGAGCCCGAATTCAAATCAGTTAGTGTACAAAAGGCTTTTCACAATTCTGTTCACATTCAATGTTCTAATCTCACTGGACCAAATGACTGGAACGGAGACGCTGGGGTTTATGAAGCCGTAATCAAATACAAAGGAAATCTTATAAAGTCCGCTGAAAACAAAACATCTTGCTGGTTTTCATTCTCAGATCTTCACTACCTTACCACCTATGATGTTGAGGTATTTGTATCTCAATTAATATCTTGCTAAAGAGTCATGTGTTACAATATGCATATGATGCATATATAGGATTGCAATGTTTTCTTTTGTGTTTCACAGTACACAATTTGTCATTTCAGGTTACAGCCACAAATAAACAAAAAAATTCCACTGTCATACGTCAAACCTTTACTACTAAATGTAAGAACAACCTTTTTCTTATTCTGGCCCACCTAGAGGAGATAATAGACAATTCAGTTAAATTATGTCCTTTTTATTTGTTCAATGTATTATCTTTCTCAAAGTGCTTTAAAAGTGCACTCAGTAATTGATAATGTATGTTACACTTGCCAATATATGCAGACATCTTGGACTTATTATTATTATTATTATTATTATTATTATTATTATTATTACTTTTATAAGTGCAAGTGCAATAAAATGGAGATTGCCAAGATAATGTGAGTAGTATTCAGCTGACCATGTCGTCTCAAAATTGTCATCTCAAAAAAAAAAAAAAAAAATCAGTTTTTTGTCTAAAACCTTTTTAATGAGAATATAGTTATTGATTGCACATTTAAATGTCCACTAGATAAAAGTTTTATTCAGTCTAATTTAATCTGCAAATATATTGCTTTCTCAGACAATGACAAGGCTGTTGTTGGATTCTTGGTGTTTCTAATCATTGTGACTTCAGCGGCGCTCCTCTTCGTGCTCTTCAAAATTTACATTCTCAAAAGAAAGCGGTCAGTGTCACAGTTTCTCCCAGCTGCCCTCTGAACTCTGTTATCACAATGTTTTCTGTAAATGTTCATCAAATGTTCATCAGTGTTTCTGATGGGCTTTCTCACCACAGGACTGCTGAGGATGAAGAGATTCTTCTCACACGTATGTTATTCACTCCTATCAATTCAGTGCATTCCAAAAGTAAACTGCTTTCAGAATCTGATGTTTCATGTCCTCCAGCAGAACCGCTGCGCAGAGTTGAGCCCATCTATGCAGACGGTTTAATAGAGGCTTACAAGAGCAAGATCGCTGATGAGAGCCGTCTGTTTATGGATGAGTTTCAGGTGATTCTCTAGATACCATAAATCTGCAGAAGCTACATTTACTGTTTTAATATAATGAGAAATACATTCATATTCTGTTTCTCCCCAGAGCATTCCCCGCATTTTCTCCAATTACACCATCAAAGAAGCGAAGAAACAGGAAAACCAGTCCAAGAACCGCTACGTTGACATTCTGCCTTGTAAATATCTTTCCAGTTTTCATAAAGAAATCAGTTTAAACAATTCCTTGTGCAGTTTTCATATTTCAACCAGAGAACTGATCATTTTGTGCATGAATTCGCAGATGACTATAATCGGGTTACTCTCTCAACTGGAGGCGAAGACGAATACATCAATGCCAGCTTTATCGAGGTATTGGTCATTTATCCTCTAGCTATGTATCATGCTTGTTTACCTCAACTAATTTTAATATAACTTTATTGAAATTAATGGAGGTCATTTTTAAAAACAATTTAAATATTATACTTAATATTTCAATTAAATATTTATTTAATTATTTTGTAACATGTACTATAACTTTTTAACCCTTACAGGGATATCAAGAGCCAAAGAAATACATTGCAGCCCAAGGTAAAAATCCTCTTATTAAACGATGGTTAGGATTCTAAATTGTGATTGGCTAAGCCACATTTAAAGCGACCAATGAATGCACACTTTTACCAAACATTCCATATTACTGTTGCCTGACAACCATCAAAATTGTGGCAGAATTGTTTACACCAATAATTAAGGTTATTAAAAGTGACAATGAACTAAGTTTCTAGATTTTGATTTTTTTTTTTTTTTTTGTTGGACGTGTTTTCCAGGACCCAAGGATGAGACTGTTTGTGATTTCTGGCGAATGGTTTGGGAGCAAAAGTCATCCATTATTGTCATGGTCACCCGCTGTGAGGAAGGCAACAAGGTTGTGTTTGGTCCAGTGTTGTTGTAGAATTATTTATAGTATTTATTCATGTTTTTGTCATTTTTATTAGTTTTTTGTTAATTATTTCCACTGACTGTTGATGTTTGTCCTCTCAGATCAAATGCGCTCAGTACTGGCCATCTCTGGACAGAGAGACTGAGATTTTTGATGATTTTGTGGTGAAAATCCGATCTGAGCAACACTGCCCTGATTATATCATTCGCCATTTGATCCTGACCAATGTAAGTGTGTGTGGTCCACTTATTCTTATGTGCTTCATTCCGATGGTTTTAACTTAGTGTGCATGTGTGTGCGTGTACAGAAGCGAGAGAAGGCCTCAGAAAGAGAAGTCACTCATATCCAGTTTATTAGCTGGCCTGACCATGGTGTGCCTGGAGACCCTAGTCTGCTTCTGAAGCTCAGGAGAAGAGTCAACTCCTTCAAGAACTTCTTCAGTGGCCCGGTTGTGGTCCACTGCAGGTAAGACAGGGCTGTAGAGATTATTATGTGCATTTGGTATCAAAAAAGGGCATCGACTAAAGGGTCGTTTGGAGTGGATAAAGCTTAATGTGAATGCTGTTGTGTCTTCTATAGTGCAGGGGTCGGCCGCACAGGAACATATATTGGCATTGATGCAATGATTGAATCTCTCGAGGCCGAGGGCAGAATGGACATCTATGGATTCGTAGCAAAACTACGTCGCCAGCGTTGCCTTATGGTTCAAGTGGAGGTGATTTGATTTTATTCACTGATTTATTGGTAGTAAATTTGATATGTCACACCAAATTTTTAGAAGGTATTATTAAAAAGCCCAATTTGTTATACTCTAACCATTTTCAAAATATTTTTTTATAATTAATGATGCTAATAATTTTGTTACCAATTTAAAAACTGTATTTGACAATTTATTTAAATATTTAAAGTGCCCCTATGGCTTTTTGAAAATGACCTTTCATGCAGTGTGTAACACAGCTCTAAGTGAATGAAAACATCCTGCAAAGTTTTAAATCTGAAAGTGCACCGTGTATAAAGTTACTGTCTCTCAAAAGAAAGAGTTGACTCTGAATCATTGAAACGAGTCGTTTGTAAAACGAATCCCAAGCCGTTTCATGTTGACGTCAACATGAAACATCAGCATTTTGCCCACCCACTTGTTGCGCACGCAGACCTGGGAAAACTTGATTTTCGCGTTGGTCTGAATGAAAATGCAAATTCATACTTTGCCACTAGGTGATGCTTTTGGAGCGTTAAAAGCTCACAAACACTGATTTAAATTAAATCGACCAATCACCGCAGATTAGCGTCATGCAAAGGCAAGGTTTGGAAAAATGAATCATTGAGCAAATCGTTTGAGAGTCGTTGAGCAAATAAGGTAAAAAATAAATGCATATTATAAGAAAATTAAAGTGTTTTTTGACCTTGCATGCATGTCAACCTGTTGTTGGGGACTCCCAAAACCAAAATATGAACCTTTCATAACCCATAAATATTTATTTAGTTATTTAATTTTAACTCATTTTTTTAATTAAAATGACCAATTATTGGTCATTGATTTTGTCATTTAACATTCATAAACATTTTATGAAATTTCAATGTCAAACATTTTGTAGTATTTAGAATTTACATGTTTTTACATTTGCTTGTGTGTATATATAAATTTAAATTAAACCTATCGATGCTAAAAAAATCTTTTCTTTAAATCTTAAATATAAATTTTAAAATCTTAAATATAAGTGTGAAATCTAATCATGAGCTAAATATGCAAAAATCATATTTTAACATCCTTAAGATTTACATTTTAATTGAACGTTAGTTGAACATTTATATTTTTGTATAATTATTATTGTCGTTTTTTTTTTTTTTTCATTTATTTTATTTTATTTTATTTTTTCAATATTGGGTATTTTTTGTTCCTTAGTGTGACCAAATCTGGCCAAATAGCTGTAGCACCCATTATTTTATTTTTTAAAAACATCCATTATTTTATACTTTAAAACTTTGGATAGTTTTGACTAAAAGTTCTGTTGTAACACCCTTTATTTTACATTTGTTGGTTATGTTTATGCATATTTACCTGTGTTGTTGATTGTGACAGGCCCAGTACATACTGATCCACACTGCTCTGATTGAGCACAACCAATTTGGAGAGACAGAGGTCTCACTGTCTGAATTCCACTCAGTGCTCAACACCCTCAGACAGAAAGATGGCAGTGACCCCAGTTTACTTGAACTTGAGTTCCAGGTTTGTCCTCCCTCTTTGATTTTCAACTGATTGTTTGTTAGGACACTGAAGTGTCCTGTACTGTGTGTATCTGACTGTTAATGCAACACATTTTCCCATTGCTTTCCTTTATGAAGAGACTGCCCAAATTTAAAAACTGGCGAACGTTTAACACGGGAAGCAGCGAGGACAACAAGAAGAAAAACCGCTACTCAAATGTTATCCCATGTCAGTGACCAACACCAACTTTATTAATCTGCAGATCTTGGTTTCAAGTGCATGTTACAAAACTACTGTATATACAGTATATAATATACAGACACAAATTTATTTATCAGTGAGCATTTCTGTTCCAGACGACTTTAATAGAGTCCTGTTTAGACTGGACGTTGAGGGCAACCAGACCAGTGACCCTGAGGATGAGGACGAGTATTCATCAGAAGAGGAAGAAGAATCGAATGAATACATCAACGCCTCATTCGTTAATGTACAAAACTTGTTTCTTTTGAATTTATATTATCTAATATATCGTTATTTTTAATACAGTTATTAGAGTGAATGAGAAATAGTTTTGATTAAAATATGTAAATATGAATCAAATATGCTTGTTATTGCTTTCCAACAGGGCTACTGGTGTAACAAGAGTCTGATCGCAGCACAAGGGCCTTTACCAAACACCACGGCAGAGTTCCTGCTCATGCTGTACCAGCAACAAACTAAAACACTGGTCATGCTCACAGACTGCCAAGAGGACGGCAATGTACGACCTCCCACAATAACACAGAGAGAGAGATGGATAGATAGACCCAGCAGGCACCAGACGTCTATGTAACGTCAGGTTGACGTTGGACATGACGTCGGACAGACGTTGCATTTTGGATGAAAATGAAAATCAGGTTGACGTCAATATTTGACATCAATTTGACGTTGACTTAACGTTGGATTTTGGTTGCACAACCTAAATACAACAAAATCTCAACGTCAGCTGATGTCGGTATTGGACATCAATTTAACATTGACATTAGACTTTGAATTTACGTTGAATTTTGGTCACCCGACGTCGCAACCAAAATTTAACCAAATATCAACGTCTTATGACGTTGTGTGCCTGTTTTGTGCCTGCTGGGGACAGACAGACAGACAAGCAGTAAAACTAGATAGACAGACGGACAGACAGACAGACAGACAGACAGAGAGATAGATAGACAGACAGAGAGGTAGATAGACAGACAGACAGACAGATAGATAGATAGACAGACAGACAGACAGACAGACAGAGAGGTAGATAGACAGAAAGGTAGAGAGGTAGATAGACAGAAAGATAGAGAGGTAGATAGATAGACAGACAGACAGACAGACAGACAGATAGATAGATAGATAGATAGATAGATAGATAGATAGATAGATAGACAGACAGATAGATGGATAGATAGACAGACAGAGATAGACAGAGATAGATAGACAGACAGACAGACAGACAGACAGACAAGACAGAGAGGTAGATAGACAGAAAGATAGAGAGGTAGATAGATAGACAGACAGACAGATAGATAGATAGATAGATAGATAGATAGATAGATAGATAGATAGACAGACAGAGAGGTAGATAGACAGAAAGATAGAGAGGTAGATAGATAGACAGACAGATAGATAGATAGATAGATAGATAGATAGACAGACAGACAGACAGACAGACAGACAGACAGATAGATAGATAGATAGATAGATAGATAGATAGATAGATAGATAGATAGATAGATAGACAGACAGACAGAGAGGTAGATAGACAGAAAGATAGAGAGGTAGACAGACAGACAGACAGACAGACAGACAGACAGACAGAGAGGTAGATAGACAGAAAGAGAGAGAGATAGATAGACAGAAAGATAGAGATGTAGACAGACAGACAGACAGACAGACAGAGAGGTAGATAGACAGAAAGATAGAGAGGTAGATAGACAGAAAGAGAGAGAGGTAGATAGACAGAAAGATAGAGAGGTAGATAGAGAGACAGACAGACAGAGAGATAGACAGAGAGGTAGATAGACAGAAAGATAAAGAGGTAGATAGATAGAAAGAGAGAGGTAGATAGATAGACAGACAGACAGACAGACAGACAGACAGAGAGGTAGATAGACAGAAAGATAAAGAGGTAGATAGATAGAAAGAGAGAGGTAGATAGATAGACAGACAGACAGACAGACAGACAGACAGACAGAGAGGTAGATAGACAGAAAGATAGAGAGGTAGATAGATAGAAAGAGAGAGGTAGATAGATAGACAGACAGACAGATAGATAGATAGATAGATAGATAGATAGATAGATAGATAGATAGATAGATAGATAGATAGATAGATAGATAGATAGACAGACAAAACAATTGACCGATCTCTGCCTGCTTTTTCAGGCCATATTTATTTTGTATTGTTTCAGGATTATTGCTATCAGTATTGGGGAGATGAAAAGAAAACGTTTGGAGACATGGGAATTGAGGTAAAAAAGACAGAAAGCTTCGCAACATACGTGAGACGGCGTCTGGAAATACAGTCCACAAAGGTAAACAGAGGCCTTCTCCTCAGCATGAACATCTGTGACGTCATTATCTGCCGACATATGAATCCGTCTTGAATCCTGTAACAGAAGGAAGACGTCTTGGAGGTGGATCAGTACCAGTTCCTGAAATGGAAAGGCCGTGAGCTTCCGGAGAACCCTCAGGAGTTGATAGAGATGATAAGAGTCATCAGAGAGAACGGCAATTATGACAACAGCAGAATGAACCGGAACGTCCCCATGGTGGTGCACTGCAAGTAAGTCCATCAGCACTAGTTTACTTTTCCTGATGGAGATGGGTGGATAGATTGTTGGATTTTAAACTTCCTATTCTTATTCATTTCAGCAATGGATCGACGCGTACCGGAATCTTCTGTGCCTTATGGAACATCTTGGACAGCGCATACACAGAGAAGCTAGTGGACGTCTTCCAAGTAGTCAAAAACTTGCGCAAGGAGAGACAGGGGATCGTGGAAACAATCGTAAGTTCTTGCTTTGTTTATAAAAACAATAGACCTTAGTCAGGTTAGATGCCATTTTGAATTTAACGCGGGTGAAATCAAGGCTGTGGGGGATAAATTTGCAGATTTACAATGGCACACACTGCATAAATATCCTAGCTCATGTATTTCTCAACCCACAGCTTTCAAAACTGTTTTATGACGTTTTCGTCAAATTAAAATTTCGTCAGCTGAAAAATTGTAATGTTGTTAACAGTACAATCCATTGAACGAACTCAACTTCTATCCCTCACAGCCTTGTTTTCATTCCTGTCAAAAATTACATTTGGCACTACCCTGACTAAGGTCTATAGAAGAGTGGAAAAAAAACTCTTTATTTCTTGCAATTGTGACTATTTTTCATTAATGAGATTAAAGAAAAATACTGATCTGTACCATTTTGAAAAAAAAAAGTTTGTGATTTCCATTGTTATTGCATGATGTTTTATGATGCTTGGTTATCCTTTTCTATTATTAACACTACTCATATTTTAGCATGGACTAATTCAAACTGTTTATCTAGCCTTTGCTAAATGTGACCCTGGACCACAAAACCAATCTTAAGTAGCACAGGTATATTTGTAGCAATAGCCAACACACTGTATGGGTCAAAATGATTGATTTTTCTTTTATGCCAGAAATCATTAGGATATTACGTAAAGATCATGTTCCATGAAGATATTTTGTACACTTCCTAAATATTTCAAAACTTACTTTTTGATTAATAATATGCATTACTAAGGACTTAATCTAATGAAAAAAAAAAAATCAACTTAATTTGGACAACTTTACAGGAGATTTTCCCAATATTTTGTATATATATATATATATATATATATATATATATATATATATATATATATATATATATTTTTTTTTTTTTTTTTTTTTTTGCACCCTCAGATTCCAGATTTTCAAATAGTTGTATCTCAGCCAAATATTGTCCTGTCCTAACAAACCATACATCAATGGAAAGCTTATTTATTCAGCTTTCATGTGACATATAAATCTCAATTTCAATAAATTGACCCTTATGACTGATTTTGTGGTCCACGTTCACAACTCACAAATGTGAAATTTTGCACATAAAGGTGACTTCAAAGATGTTTTAACCCAAAATTAAGTGTAGTTTGCAAATATATACCACATACAAATTCATAAACAATCCATGAACAAATCATATTACTCTTGTGTTTCACGTTAAATGCTAAAGTACTTCTAAACTCCTCACAGGAGCAGTATCAGTTCCTCTATACGGCTCTAGAGGGCGCTTTCCCGGTGCAAAACGGCGCCGTAAAGACGCCACCTGCGAAGGACACCACGCAGGTCATCAACGAAAACACGGCGCTTCTCCATGAGCCCAACAGCACTTCCGCTGCTGACCAGAAGGAGACGAAAGAGAGCAAAGCTGCAGAGAGCAGTGACAAGACCAACTCTGGCAGCGAGCAGGAAGCTAAGGAGAGCAGCACTGCTGAGGCCCCTCCAGCAGAGGGAGAGAAACCCGCGGCAGAGGGCACCACCAACGGCCCTGCCGCCTCCCTAGAGGTTTAAGCATTTTTGGGACTAAAAATGTTTTCGCTAATTTGACACCAAGTGTCAAGGAGAGGTTTTAAAACAAATACTTTTGATTTTTTGTTTTTCATTTGAGTTTTACTGTACATTAAATGTTATGTCAGAGTTTTTGTGGAAAATTCATGTTAGGATCGGACTGCTCCATTAAAACGTACGTTTCTGCCTCAGGGTTGGGTTTGATTTTCTGTATAATGATGCTGTGTGAAATCTGTGCATATTGATAATGTTTATTCACATGTGTAAAGGATGTGCTTCATGATTTGATTTTTAGGCTATCAAATTGCGTTCTGAATGTATTGTAAAATAAGACCTTACAAACGATATTTCCTGGTGTTTATTGTATTTTTGTCATTTTTTATTTTTAGTTTGGACACTGTATCAAAGCAGAGCCTTATTGCATCTAAATTATAGTATCTGAAATGCTTGATGGATGTGAGTGCCCTTATTTTGGTTGTTCTCGAACATAAAAGCAAAGATGACTGCACTACAGGGCTGTCATCAAACTATCTTTAATTTCACTGTTTTTTTCCCCCCAGATTCGCTTAATACATGTTTCATTTTAAGATGATGTAACTTAACAAAAAAAAGAATAAAGGATTGCTTGAACAATACAGCTGTTGTGTTTTACCTCCCTATAAGCTTCAAACAGGTGAAATAAACACGAGCAAAAGTGTGTCACTCGTGCTGATCCAGGTCAGACCCTCTTTATGGTTTTGTTAACCCGTTTGTGTCCTCGTCAGGTGCATGAACCTGGCCTATAAAATGTAAATAATGTCAATCCAGAAGAATATGCCTATAACGAGCATTTGTAATGCAAACATTATCCACAAGATGGCGCTTGCTAACAAAGAAGCGAACACAGAGACACGTCCATCAAGCCAGTGTGTTTTTTGGTAGGCTATGAATAAGAATAATAATAATATAAAATCAAATTTACTTTTTTTTATTCTTCTCTAGCCGTAAAAGCTATCTCTCCCGGGTTTTCTGCAACCATGATGCGTGCGCATCCCGAATGTTTACAAACCTATAATTAGCCTATAAACATATCAGTCTATCATCACAAACATAATGTTAGTTCAAAATGTATAAGAAAAACATGTCAGTTATTGTCACTATAAAGGTAGGCTATAGATAATAAAAATGTATAATTATGCATATAATTTGTAAATGCAGAAATGCAAGTGTATTTGATTTTATTTATTTATTTTTAATAAAAACAATTTATATGATTAAAACAATTACCTACAACAAAATCTTTAAAAAAGTTTCAGTAGAGAAAAAATATGTCAGAAGCTGTTTTATTGACTGAAATCATGGTTTGTTGGCTGAGGTCTTCAAAAAACGTCTCGGTTACGTATGTAACCCTCGTTCCCTGAAGGAGGGAAAGGAGACGTACGTCGGAACTGACCGACGAATTGGGGATATCTACCAACACACCACTGTCGCTGGCCCTTCCTGCTCGAGACTCCTGGACTGCCCCCAACTTGTTGAAGTGGGAATCAGGGCTCTAAGCAGAGAAGGTCAGTCACTGCTGTTCCGCAAGACCCACTCAGTGTGACTATTGGATAACGCTGGGAAAGCGTGCCCTAAAAGAGAAGGGGACGCTGCGGAGGCCACATCCTGCCCGTAGGAAGGTACTGTGTCGGTACACATATGGACTAGCCATCAGGGTAGTACAACATATGGAAGTCTCTGGGGTGGTTCCAGCCTAGTTCTAGGGGGGAAAGAACACCAGCAGAGACGACATAGTGGGCTCTGTCGAGGGAAAGACACGGGCTAGCTGGACTGGGTAGCCTTCCATGGAAGAATATGCATATGGGATCACTGCTGGGACCGCTGGGGGGGTGACAGAGGAACTTACAGGGTTAGCCATTTCTGGGGAACCCTACTGGAGCAAAAGACGCATGTATCCGGCCCAGCGGGCAGGAGTGGCGTTGCAAGCCGACACTTAGAACGGGTCCTTCACACTACTGGCCACTGGGGGCGAGTACACGGGAAGACACCGGCTCTACAAGCAGGCTATAGAATCTAGCGAACGTGTTAGGTGTCGCCCAGCCTGCAGCTCTACAGATATCTGTTAGCGAGGAGCCTTGAGCCAGCGCCCAGGAGGAAGCAACACTTCTAGTTGAGTGTGCTCGCAACCTGAATGGGCAAGGCACGTATTGGGATCGGTATGCCAAGACAATAGCATCCACTATCCAGTGAGCAAACCTCTGCTTGGAGACAGCCTTTCCCTTCTGCTGGCCTCCGTAACAGACAAAGAGCTGGTCTGAGGTCCTGAAGCTTTGTGTTCTGTCCACATACAGCCGCAGAGCGCGGACGGGACAAAGAAAAGCAAGGGCTGTGTCTGCCTCTTCCGAGGGCAGTGCTTGCAGGTTCACTACCTGGTCCCTGAAGGGAGTGGTAGGAACCTTGGGCACATATCCAGTCCAGGGTCTCAGGACAACGTGAGAGTTGGCCAGCTCGAATTCTAGGCACGATTAGTCGACCGAAAATGCCTGCAGGTCCCCTACCCTCTTGATAGAAGCCAATGCAGTCAAGAGAATTGTCTTTAATGACAGAATTTTCAACTCAGCTGACTGTAATGGTTCAAAGGGAGGTCTCTGCAGTGCCGTGAGCACCAGAGACAGGTCCCAAGAGGGTATCGAGTCTGAGTGACATTTCTAGCTGGATGAAGGATCATCACCTTCAGCTCAGCCTTGCTAAGACAGAACTCAGCCAACCCATCACTTCACCACAACTTCTCTATACAGCTGGGTTCGTCAACCATAACTCCTTCCAGGACAGCCAGGAACCTTGGAGTTGTGATCGATGATCAGTTAAGCTTCACAGACCATATTGCTACAATGGCCCAGTCCTGCAGATTTGCCTTATACAACATTAGGAAGATTAGACCCTTCCTGTCAGAGCAAGCCGCACAACTCCTTGTCCAAGCTCTTGTTCTCTCCAGACTGGACTATTGTAATGCTCTCTTGGCGGGCCTTCCCGCTAGTACTATCAAGCCTCTGTAACTGATCCAGAATGCAGCAGCCAGAGTGGTCTTTAATGAACCGAAAAAAGCTCACGTTACCGCTCTCTTCATCAGGTTACACTGGCTACCAATAGCCGCTCGCATCAAATTCAAGGTACTGATGTTTGCCTACAAGACAACAACTAGCACTGCACCAACATATCTAAACTCACTAGTTCAAACTTATGCACCCTCCAGAAGCTTGCGCTCTGCAAGTGAACGACGCCTTGTGGTGCCATCCCAAAGAGGTACCAAATCTCTCTCGGACCTTTTCCTGGACTGTGCCCAGCTGGTGGAATGACCTGCCGATCTCAATTCGAACATCTGAGTCTTTAACCATTTTCAAAAATCATCTAAAGACACATCTTTTTCGTCAGCACCTGACCAACTAATATTAACACTTTCCTATTCTATTTATTAAAAAAAAAAAAACTAAAAAAAAAAAAACACTAGCTACATGTACTGTGCTAGACTAACTGAGACTTGTCATGGCACTTGTATACTGCTGCACTCTCGATGGTCTGATTGCTTCTATTGTTCTCATTTGTACGTAGCTTTGGATAAAAGCGTCTGCTAAATGATTAAATGTAAATGTAAATGTAAATGTATCAAGGTAGGACGAAGAGGGTTCAACCTCCTCGCCCGTCTAAGGAACCTGATGACCAGGTCGTGCTTACCAAGAGACTTACCTGATTGGGGTAGGTCACCTAGAACCTCCGCGCCCCGTCCAGGGACCAGACATGAAGCTTCCAGAGGTCTGGACACGGGTGCCAAAGGGAGCCCCGTCTCTGAGAAAGCTGGTCCTTCCTCAGAGGAATGGGCCAAGGAGGGGCTGTTACGAGGAGCATGAGTTCCGAGAACCAAGTCCGGCTGGGACAGTATGGCGCAACTAACAGGACCTGCTTCTTGTCCTCCCTGACTTTGCACAGGGTCTGTGCGAGAAGGCTCACTGGGGGAAACGCATATTTGCGAAGGCCCTGGGGCCAGCTGTGTGCCAGTGCATCTGTGCCGAGAGTGCCCTCGGTCAGGGAATAAAACAGCTGGCAATGGGTCGAGTCCGGAGAGGCAAACAGGTCTACCTGTGCGGCTCCGAAGAGATCCCAAATCAGCTGGACCACCTGGGGATGGAGTCGCCACTCTCCCGGAAGCGCAGCTCATTGTGAAAGCTTGTCGGCTGCACGATTGAGCATGCCAGAGATGTGAATGGCCCGAAGCAACCTCAGATGCTTCTGACTCCAGAGAAGGAGATGGCGGGTGATTTACCACATGCGACGGGAGCGTAGACCACCCTGTACGGATCAGCATGTGCTTGCCAAGTAGCAGCCCTTTGAGGCGGCCCAGTGCAAGATGTACTGCTAGCAACTCGAGGCAGTTGATGTGCCAATGCAGTTGAGGCCCTGTCCACAGACCCGACACTGCTTGCCCGTTGTACGTGGCTCCCCAGCCCGTGGCAGAGGCATCCGTGAATACCACAGCATGCCTGGACACTTGTTCTAGGGGGACTCCTGCCCGTAGAAATAAAGGGTCTGACCACGGGCAGAAGGTTTGGCGACAGTACAGGGTGATGGCCACCCGGTGTGCCTCTCTGCCACGCCCATCTCGGGACTCGGCCGTGATGCCAGTGCTGAAGCGGCCTCATATGAAGCAACCCAAGTGGCGTTACTGTGGCTGTGGATGCCATATGTCCCAGGAGCCTCTGAAAAAGTTTCAGTGGGGCCGCTGTTCTGCCTCTGAACGAATTCAGGCAGTTCAACACTGACTGGATGCCCTCCTCTGTGAGTCGCACTGTCCGGCTAACCGAGTCCAACTTCATACTGAGAAAAGAGATCCTCTGCACAGGGGAGAGTTTGCTCTTTTCCCAGTTGACCTGAAGTCCCAACAGGCTGAGGTGACAGAGCACCATGTCCCTGTGTTCGCACAACTGGTCCCGAGACTGTGCCAGTATCAGCCAGTCGTAGAGATAGTTGAGAATGCGAACGCCGCGTTCTCTAAGTGGAACAATGGCTGCCTCCACGACTTTCATAAAGACGCGAGGCAACAGGGGCTGCCCGAAAGGTAGGAGGTACTGATATGCCTGACCCTCGAACGCAAACCGTAGGAACGGCCTGTGTCGGGGGAGAATCGAGACATGAAAGTACGCGTCCTTCAGGTCGATCACTGCAAACCAATCTCGGGGACGGATGCACTCGAAAATGCATTTTTGCGTTAACATCTTGAACGGGAGCTTGTGCAGAGCCTGGTTCAAGGTTCGCAGGTCCAAGATTGGCCATAACCCACCACCTTTCTTGGGCACAATGAAGTAGGGGCTGTAAAACCCTGCCTACATGTCGGCTAGAGGGACCAGCTCGATCGCGTCCTTCATCAGTAGGACTTCGATCCCTTTCTGTAAGACAGGGGCATTGCTGCTCCACACAAAGGTGAAGTGAATGCCCCTGAACTTGGGGGGACGCCGGGCGAACTGAATCGCATAGCCGAGTCTGATGGTGCGGATGAGCCAGCGAGACAGGCTGGAGAGCGCTAGCCAGGCTCTCAGACACCATGCCAGCGGGACCAACAGAACCACAGATGTACCCAGGGTGGGGCAGCAAGGTGGAACACAGGGACTCAACTCGGGAGGCACTGAGTTGGTCCGAAGTGGAGTCTGCATGAGCTGCGCAACACTTACCTGGTTCCAGGGTGGGGCAGAGGGTGTGAGAGAAGGCCTGGTGGCGTCCTCGAACCACTACCGCTGTCTGCTGGTGAAGAGAGGGGAAAGGGAGTGGAAAGGTGTTTGCAACACGTCGCACACTGCCAACCGTGCCCTCTTGTAACCCAGAGATATAGGAAATTGCTCTTTTATTGAAAATGTGGGTAGCGCTGGACTCAGAGGAGCCAGAGGCGGAACAAAAACAAAAGGAAACAAAAGATTCTCCACCCGGCCCTCCTCCGGGGGAGGGAGTGATACGGACACCATCTCCCGAAGAGCAGATCCTCCCACCTATGGGTCGCCCATCTCAGGGCCACTTACACTTACGTTTGCCGCCTGGTTTGGCGGGGGCCTGGATGGGCTGGGCGTTCCCCTAGCTTAGGTGGAGGCTGCTGCTTAGGCTGAGCAGGGACGGAGGCGGCCGCAGGGGGGCGCACTGCAGCCAATGACTGGGTGGAGGCAGCAGCTTGCCGTCGGGGCAGGATGTGCTTAATCGCCTCAGTCTGCTTTTGTGCCACTGAAAACTGCTGGGCGAAGTTGGAGGACACAGTGGAGGGTTCCACTCGAGCCCGACGCTTGCGGCGGCCTGGGAAAGCATAGCAGCCATCTCTGGGTCGGACTCGGGCAACGCTGCCACACCCAAAGGGGGCAGCGCAGCCGAATCTTCATCCCCGGAGGACAACTGGTACCACACGAGGCGGATCAGCATGCCCTCTTGGAAGCTCCACTGGTTGCAGTGTCATGGAGGAGTGAGGAGCCTGAGGAGCCTGAGGAGGTTGACTCGGCGGGGTATTCCTCACTGTAACCCTCAGGTCACCTTGGTTATTAACCGAAGTAGACTTCCTCTTAGCTGGCCCAGAAGAAGGACTAGATCGGGGAATATACGAAGGGGCTCCAGTCTCCTCAAGATACTGGAGTCTCGAGATGGTCATGTTCCCGCAGTCAGAACATGTACCATCCATGAGTGCCACCTCAGCGTGTGCGAGGCCCAAACACGTGAGGCAGTAATCATGACCATCACTGGGGGTCAGGTAGCGACCACATCCAGTAGCACACGGTCTGAATGACATCTTGAAAAAGACGCAGGGTCAAACCGTGTGCGCTCTTTTAACAGTTTGCTCTCTACTGGTGCTGAAACGCACTGGGAAATGGCCGCGGCTACACAACAGTACAATAGTGCAAGCCTGTTGTGAGCACTCACTCTCTCATTGAAGGCGCAACTCTCCACGAGCTGTGAGAACAGCTGTTTTTGCTCTCTCGTGAGATCGCGACCAACACTGTCAGCGCCGTCACACCCGCAACGGACACGCAGAGGCTCCTTCCCAAACATCTTCCACCACTTCCGAAGAAGAAAGAAACACACGCAGGAACAGCACATGTGTTCGGCTCCGAAGCGAAAAGCAAATATGCGACGCACCGGCTGCTCATTAAATACTCGCGCTGCAGCGCAGAGCAGCTGGTGCGATTATCGCATGCCAATGTGCATTGGCTCATTTTTCTTACACTTGAAGTAGATTGGTCTCCCAAAGCAATCCCCAATTCGTCGGTCAGTTCCGACGTATACGTCAAACGTTACCGACTGAAAGGGAACTATTTGTCTCACTTCGTTTCATTTTCCCCTTTAAGTCAGTAAAAGAAAATGGGGCATCAGTGGCCCTGCAGTGATTCAGGAGAGAGAAATAATTGTCTTCTCATAATACACTGGAATAAATAAATAAATAAATAAATATATTTATGAAATCATATTATTTTAGGCCCAAATCCAGAGGCCAATTGTGGGTGAATCCTGAAAGGAGAATTTAAAGCTCACTATCATTCTGTTTTTTTATTGCTTAACCACTATAATTTAAAAAATGATTAAAAAAAAAATCTTTTTGTTTTTTGTAGTTAGGTTTGGAATTAAAAATGACAATGTATCAGAATGGCACCTTTCACTGAAATTATCTAATTACATCTCCAGCCATTTTGATCGTTTAACGGTAAATGTGTAATTGTTAAATCTAAGCTTTGAATGTTAAATATGGCATCATGAAGTGAACGCAAGCGGCTTTTGCTGTGAGCCACGTCTGTACAGGTCAAAGAGGGAAATTCCCTTTAAATAAATCATCAGTGAATCTGTGGAGCAGCATTTGCATTCAGCTGTCACATGTAACTCCACCCAGCCATGCAATTATCATACCATCTTTCATGCAACATTTGTGACAGATGTTTCTCTCTTTCAACTTACGGTAGTGTATTTGTGTAAAAGTATCAGAATCAGGCTTCCGTTCTATACTGTATGTTGAATAGATTATATATGTGAAACTGCCCTTATACACTCTGTAATTAGTGTGTTGCTCTGTGACGGGTTTCGCCTCTAATTGAGCACTTCAAGCTCACACTAAATATAGCAAATGAATTCAGAGATGTTCAAATGTTCACTGCTCTTACTCGTTATGCATGTTAACATGCTATTGGCCAGGCTGCATATCTGGCAGAAAATGCATGAAATATGGACGCAGGACTTTATATTTACATTTAACGCATTTAGCAGATGCTTTTATCCACAGCCACTTACAAGTTTTTATTCGCTCTTATGAGGACTTTAGGACAAAAAAAAACAAAAAAAACACCTATATTTGTAACAAAATAATTTTGTTTTAAATGTACACAAAATTTGTACATTTTTATACATGACACTACATAAGGAGATTTTGTTTTTGGTCTATAATCTCCAAGTCATTATAATATTTATGCTTCATTTTTTGTGTTTGCTAAACACTTTTATTTTTGTTTGTTTGTTTTGGATGGGCTGTTTTTTTTTCTTTTCTTTTTTCTTTTGTTTTGTTAGTTTGTAGGTGGATGAAACACAAATATGCACTTTAGAAACAAAAGTTTTGACTGATAAACAAAAAAGTGTAAAGAAAAACTTATTTTTATGCCACTAGTGAACTTGTTCAAACATGTTTCCCAAACATTCTCCCATTTACTATTGGTCAAAAAAAAAAAAAAAAAAGTAGCCCTGCCCCAACTTGTGCTATTGACAGAAAGCTGCCTTTGAGTTTAATGATACACATGAACTAGATTTTGTTTTTGCTCTTTTGCTTGCTTGTTTGTTAATTATTATTATTATTATTATTATTATTATTATTATTATTCTTTTTTGTTATTATTTATTTTATTTATTTATTTATTTTTGTTTAGTTTTGGCCTTTTATCACTTTTTACATTATTTTAATATTTTTAAATAATAAAACTTAGATTTGTTGTTGTTGTTTAATTAAAATAACTCATACTCATGTTGGACTATCACAAATATTGTGATATGTTGTGAAATGTTGTTTTATTCCAAACTGCAATTATAAGAACATATTTATGGTTTACATGTACAATATTTGTATGATTTATACAATAAGTTATACAATGAGATTTTGACTTTGGCATAATAAACATGGTTTTGAAATTACTTTTTCTTTTTTTCTTTTTTTTAATGCCAGCAAACCATTTTTTTTTCTGTGTTTGTTTTAGGGTAGGCAGTTTTTGTTCGTTCAGCAGTTTGTTTAGTTTTGTGAGTCTGTGGTTGGATGAAAAACAAACAGCTCACATTCACTTTAGAAACAAAAGTTTTGACTGAAAACAAAAAGTGTAATGATAAACATAACTTGTTTTATTGCGCTAGTGTAAACAATCCAAATTTTGAAGTTATTTGTTTTCAAACAGAGATTTTCAAACAGTTTCCCAAAAATACCCACATCCGCTACTGGTCGAAAAAAAAATGGTAGTCACACCCCCAAACTCATGCTATTGGCTGAGATCTACAATAACGAGCTACAACTAGACTGTTTTTTATTTTATTTATTTATTTATTTTTCTTTAGCGCAAGTGCTACACAATATCTTTCAGACAGTCAGACATTTTATGTGTGTTATTCCAAAAAATAATCACTTAAACCAGCCTGGGACATGCATTATACTCTTTGGACATATCAAAGATTCATTCATTAATGGATCTATGACTATAAATGTCCCGACACACATGTAGCTCCTACAGTGTCGTCCCGCTTCGGTTTCTGGTGAGACATTGAGACGGATTCAGACAGCCAGGCCTCAGGTGACGCTCAGCTCCACAGCTGGAGACCCATAACATCGATAACGGCATCTGACTGTGGAGATGATGAGCAGCTCTGGGTCTGAGGGTCTGCACTTACTCCTCATTTCACATTCGATGAATGAAGTGACCCGAGAAGCCAGCGTAACTCTGTTTCCATTGAGAGATGGCGTGATGGAGCTCGCTGTGAGTATGTTTTGGGGTTTCTGAGCGAGGTGTGCACGTGACCGCCCGAGACGGCCCAGCCCCAGACTGGCTATTCTAATGCAAACAAGGTCTCTCAGCACACAAAGAGGCTACATATCTCATACAAAAGATGTGTTGAGCCCGGGCACAACCCACACAGTCTCCAATGTCCTCATACAGTCATGTTTTGTCTCTCTCTCGTGGTCTGTATGAGTCTTGAGTGGTACAGGCCTGGAACAATGAGGAATTCACACACAAACACACATTTAAACACACTGGGGGTGTGTTTTCGTCTCTTTGGGTCATGGTTGGTATGATGTGTGAATCCAAGATGAGGTTTTCAACATCTTTCTGATATCTGTGTCCATTTTGTGCAATTTAATGTTGTATTAATTATTTACACAACGGTATATGCATCCCACACAATTTCTACAAAAAGTAAATCTAATTTTTTGTTATGTATTTGTTACTTGCAACATTTTAACATGTTTTTTGGACATTTGTTTTGGGAGTAGCATGCAAATATCATGGTAAATTAATATGGCAACCATTCAATACTACTGTGTGTATAAAAGTATCATGGTAAAAATGCTTTTTTTCTAAAAAAAAATTCAATTTTATCATGGTAAAATCATGGCATTTTGATGAAGTATCATGGAATACCGTGCAAATATTATGGTACATGATTATGGCGAATATTTAGTATGTATGAAAGTGCTATAGTATTAAGTTTCATAGTACATAGCCCATATGATACAGTATCAGATAGTAATATCATGTTAATTTGTGTGGTAATATCATAAACCATGATGCTGAAATGCATGTATGGTAAATTTATGGTGACTGCCATTTTGTTTTGTTTTGTTTTGTTTTGTTTTGTTTTGTTTTGTTTTGTTTTGTTTTGCTTTGCTTTGCTTTGTTTTGTTTTAGGACACAATAACATGGAAATACCATTATTTTTTGGACATATTTTGTTTTGTGGTAATGTGGAGTATCATATAAACAACATTTACCATGATTGACAGCCATTTATTTTATTTTTTTTGTTTTGTTTTGTTTTGTTATATTTTATCAAATAAATAAATAAATAAATATTTTTATTATTTATTTTTTTATTATTTTATTTTATTCCATTATTTACCACTGCCATTAATTTTGGCAGATATTAAAGTACTTTTCCATAAATTATTTTCTAGGATATTTGGATTTATTTGCTTTTACATATATAATAGAATCTATGAACAAATTCAGTTCATTTTGTGCTCGTATGTGACAAACCAATTACACAGTGTTCATATTACAGTGATATTAAAATAATATTGAATAATAAAAATAAACAAGAAACTACTCATACATAACACTCATAATTATTCTGTAAAGGTGCAAATGATCAGACATAATATCAAATAATAATTAAAAATGAAACTCAATTCAATAATTAATTATAAATAATAACAATTATAATTGTTTACAATAATAATAACAACAATAATAATTATCATTATTATTAGTATTAGTGTTATTATTGCATAAGATGGTCATGCATGATGTAAAGATGTGTGTTACACAATAGTGTAATCATTTTTGTTATGTTCTGGCCCTTACAGCCCGTATACAAGACCTTTTGAATTGAGTGTGGCTCACAGGACACGGTGGCAGTAAATGATACATATGCTGGACTAATTCATGATTGTATGTGTAGTGAATGGGTGTGCCTGGCAGGGCCACTGTCCCAAATAACTGTGACGCTCTATTGCATGGCTCATTGTTGCGTGATAACACAGAGCCGGGATGACAGACGCCCCTGCCCCCTAGAACACCAATCAGATTCCCCGTTTCCAGCATATAATTCCCCATGTAGGGGCCATTTATGAGGCATTATGGGAGCACTTTAAAATCTCATTAGACGGGACAGCTGCACTTCGATACTGCATGCTGCTTTAGCCATTTCTATTATTGCTACTGGGGATAGTGCTACCCCCTCTGTTTTGAGATGAGCCCCGTTTTGGGAGCTTAAATGGAGCTAATTGTAAGCTAAGTCAAGAGTGTGCGTCTTTGCAGACGGCATGATACATAGTAAAAACTGTAATGCTGCAGGCAGAAACAAGGCAGTAAAAAATGATTTATCTGAAGTGTTTGTGCATGTACAGTGTGCAAAGGGATGAGATGAAAAAATATATTACTAAATTCATCAGTAGCATATGAATAAACATGGTTTCTTTGATTAATTAGCACAAATATTGTGAATCAAGCGCTCGTCAATTCACTGGTGGCTTCATAATCTAATATTAACACGTTTGCTAAAGGCAATCCAAAATGACGTAGGAAACAGTAAAATAACAAACATTTTGTATTTTCTCATGCTTTCATGAAATTCTCTCATTTCTCATGAAATGTGCTTTTTTTGTTTATTTTTCTAATAATCTAAATGCACTGTAAAACCTGAAAATGTGTAATTACTTTAAAAAATTATTTTTACCTGATCTGACTGTTCAGTGTAGCCAGGTTGATTCTTTCACATTAAATAATATGTCTGCGTAAAAACAGTTTTACCATATTTTTACAACTTGACCATATTTTTACCACATTTAGATCATATGAAATACACTTTTAGGTTAGCTGACAACACATTTTTACAGTCAGACAGACGCAGCACCTAAAATGACAAAAGAGTTTTTTTTTTTGTTGTTGTTTGTTTGTTTTGGGGGTTTTTTATGAAAGGAGTGCTATTTGTGTCCAAAATAACAGATTTTTTTATGAAATAGTAATTTAATATTTTTAATTATTTTAAAATATAATTTTTGTATAAACAGTATGTATTGTATTTTAAACCTACACATAGTTTATAATAGACATTTGTAAAGGAGTACATTTTGACATGTTTGTATTGCCAATCATTAAAAAATTATATTTGAAATATTAATAAATTTATTAATACTACATAACATGATAAAAATGTATTGGATTTTCCTAATCACACCAGATTAAATTTATATTAAAAACATTTAGGATTAACACAGAATAATCTGAATGAGTCTGTGAGTCACAACACTTATTTTTCTCAAAATAACAGTGCACTGTAACTTTAAATAATCATAAAACCTGCTCAAGAGAAAGTGCCATCACCCAAGTCTTCAGAGGAGCCATGTTTAAAACTTGGTAAATTCTGATTAATATTCATAATATGTTGGTTTATCATGCTTGATAAGTTTTGCCACATAAAATTACCACAGTGTTTTGTACTATTTACAGAAAAGTCATATTGTTGCAAACACTAATGCTAGGAATGTAAGCCCAGATAATGAAGTAAAGCAACCATTTTCTTTTGCTACAGTGTTTTTTATTCAATCTATTATGTTGTTTGTGACGAGATGGAAGAAGTATTGTAGATATGTGTTTAGATAAAGTCTGAGGTTGCATTTTTGTAAAAATAGTCTGCATTCTACATGATATAAAAAGGTGCATTTTCTTTAACATTTCAGTACAACAACATAACGGCCCTCCTTTCAGCGAATGACTTTAGTGTTTTCCTTAATCATTACATGAAAATATAATGCTTTTACATATAGGTTTGAAGGAATGTCAAGTGTATAGTATAATACATTCATTGGTTTTGTGAAGAACAAACCCTCAGAGAGTGCCGTCGGTGTGTTAGGAAAGACACGCGCTCCAGACGGAGGTGAGGACACTGGTGTTCTCTGTTCACACCTGATATTTTTGGAACTCTCTTGTTCCAAATCGTGAGGGGAAAAAGAAGGAAGAAAAAAAATTGTCAATGTTTATGTGGAAAGCTCAGCGCTCAGATTCGCCTGCCATCTGAAGCCAGTGAGAGAGAAGAATTTGGCGGAGAGTATTTTTAAACCCCAGAGAAACCTCAAAGGCTGTACTTAGAGGGGGTCAGGCGAGGCAAGATGGAGGCGCGCCATACAAAAACCTCCCAGGCAGATGGGCCTTTCAGAGCCGGTCTGCTACTGAAGTCACTGTCAGGCCTACCTGTGAACCTTTACTTCTCTTTTTCTACAATATTCTCCTTAATGCATCATTATTTCTGAACAAACAGGCCCAAGTCTCATTTTTGCCTTTCTGAATAGTGGCAGATTTAGTCAAGGTCACATACTGAACAAAACGGGTTTGATTTGATCAAAGGGCGACACGTATGTAATAAGGATTATCTGAGTGAGGAGATATACTGTGATATGCTGCAGCATGAGACACGTTTAGGATATTGGAGCAGACGTTCTCATAACGTCACATCAGATCATTCCCTTTAAAGCACAGACATGAGGAAGAGAGAGAGAGAGAGAGAGAGAGAGAGAGAGAGGAGTGATACGACTGCTGTTCGAGAGCAGCTACAATTTTTTTTAAAGCTATTTCTATGTGTTCAGTCAACATACATTTAAAACGGCACTGTTTACTTTCATGACACATTTCTGGTCTTACTGATGATGATAAATATTTATTGCATTCAAATTTTTAATAAACATCATTAGGGCTGGATATTGATAGACATTTCCTGATTCAACTCCTGATTCAGTTCTGAAGCTCTTGATTTGATTTTGATTCGTTTGTTACAATCTGATTGACAAGCTCTCTCAACCTTCTATAACAAAGTTAATATTGAATAGCCTAACTTCTGACACAATATTGCAAGTATTATTGTATTAAGTATTAATGTATTCGTGAATCATTTTGAAATCACACTTGTGCTGTAGGCTATATTTTTAAGAATCTGTTCATATGTGAATCGTACTACACTTGTTGCACACATATGTTGTTGATTCACTAAAAATAACCTGTTCATAAGATTGATTTTTTTTGTGAATAGGACTACACTTGTTGTCCATGCATTTTGTTGATTCATTAAAAAGAACTTGTTCATAAGAGTCATTTGTAAGTGAATCGGACTACAGCAGTCATGCTGTATTTATTGAGTGCAGCTCGCGAGGACGGCTAAATAGAAAGATGTTTTCTTGCTTTTCATGGTAACGCCTTTTGTTTTATCACATTCAATTCAGTATGTAAACTCGGGGGAAATATGACTTATTGTGCCGTTGGAGTGTAAATTGAACAGCAGGGAATGAGTTTTAGGCCTAGCCTTTCTTATTGAAGTGTGACTAGCCTACTTCACAAATTGTTGACAATATATAGCCAAGATATCAATTATTTGAGTGCACATTTTAATGATTTTATTAGTTTTATGCAGTTTTACATGGTTTTTATCATCATGTGGTGTGGTTATTTACACTAAATGTAGCCTATTATTTAGTCAGAATAGGCTTGGAATCAAAAAGAGAACAAACCAAAGCATAACTTTTTCAGTAGTCCATTCCTATGTAGATCTTCTAGCTATAGGAACTGACCCAGATTTCACAGAAATGCATCCATATGCGCCGCATGCCTACACATTTGAAAGAGCACGTAATCTACATGCTCAACAAGCAGTGACCTGTAACAAGAGCACGTGAACTGTATCGTCCAGCTGACATTCTTCTCCATATGTTTCTTTTAGACACGGTAGATGGTTTTGTAGCTAAATAAGCACCAATTCATAATGTCACTTTTCATGAGGGACATTAAAATCCATTAGCGTTCGCATTGACTCTCACATACCACGAGCAGATTAAATCTGGACACGCGGTGGCTGTGTAAATATTGCATAAACATTTTCCCGCCATACATGCAGTACAATATGAATGAGAATGAACTAATGGCTGGGATTTATGCTGGCCACTGATGGCTCACAGTAAGAGTTTTGTTCCATTTACCTGCTTGCGTTGGAGTATTTTGAATAAAAAGTCAATAATGTGTGTGCTGGGAAACATCCAAGAAATTACATGAAATGACTTGCGCTCAGCGCCTGCAATTCAGCCAAATGAAGTACATTTTTAACATAATGAAAAAGGCCGTTGCATTAAGTCAGTAGAGCGGTTTATAGACTGGGAAACTGATGCTGATTTTGAAGAGCATGTTGAGATGAAGGTATGCAGATCGGCACACATGCACTGTTGTGATTGTGATCATAATTACAGTCATTAATATTATTGCAATTCACAAATGAAACGACCTGCTCGCGTGTAAGTTGTGACCCCTCGACTAAATTGAGGATATGATGGCTAGGCTTTTATAAATAGAAATCACAGATGTTATTTTACTTAAGTGGTTTTCAGGGTTTCTAAATACATTTTTGTCCTATAATTCTGACTGTTTTTCACACAATTCTGCCTTTTTTTTCCAGAATTGCATGTAAAAAAAGTCAGAATTGTGAACTCAGAATTCCGATTCTTGCTATTCCAAGTTTCAAAGTTTCGAAAATCTTGAAATTCTGACTTTTTGTTCTCAAAACTCTGAGTTCATATCTTGCAAGTCTGACTTTTTCTCAGAATTCTGAGGTTATATCTCGCAATTCTGACCTTTCCCCTCTCAGAATTCTAAGTTTATATCTCACAGTTCTGACTTTTCCCCCTCAGAATTCTGAGTTTACATCTTGCAATTGTTTTTTTTTTTTCACCACGGAATGAAAAAACTTAGGTAATTATGACTTATTATTTCAGTTCTGACTTTTGTTCTTGCAATTGCGAGTTTGTCTCGCAATTCAGACATTTCTTCTGAGAATGTCTTGGTTACGTACGTAACCCTCATTCCCTGATGGAGGGAACGGAGACGTTATGTCGACCAACATTATGGGGGATTCACTTGGGATCCCCAATCATCTCTGACTTTAAGAGAAAACGCCAATAAATACTGGCTAGTGGATTTTGCATACCTGAGCCACTCCCCGTGCATACGGGTATAAATAGGCGACAGGTGCATCCACTCATCAGGTTTTACGCTGAGGAGCTGAGACCTTGTCCCTGGCCGCCAGCGATGGTTCGAGGGTGTGGCAAGGGGACATAACGTCTCCGTTCCCTCCATCAGGGAACGAGGGTTACGTACGTAACCGAGATGTTCCCTATCTGTGGTTCACTACGAGTTATGTCGACCGACATTATGGGGCCCTGGAAAGCACCACACCTTGAGCCCCGTCACAACCATATAGCATAGCAAATGTTGGCAAGCGACCGCGTGCCAGACAAATGCTACGCAACAGTCGTAACCTTCCCACCGCCCCTGCGCAAATTCGCTGACCTTGAGTACACAAGTGAGTACATCGCTGCTGGAGATAGCCAAGCCGCTGTTCCTTTCACCACAGAAGTTTCTTAAAAGAAGGGATTTCGAACTTCAATGAAAGATTGCTTCAAGTCTTTCCTATTTGTTGTTACAGCTTGGCAGTAATGGTAGGGAAGCGGGCCTTCCAGAGAAGGGCGCTACGGAGGCCACATCCTGCCCGAAGGGAGGTGACCTGTGGAGACATTGATATGGACTTGGGCACATATCCAGGCCGGGGTCTCAGGACAACGTGAGAGTAGGCCGGCCCGAACACAAGGCACTCTTCGCTCGCTGAAAAAGCTAGGAGGTCCCCGACCCTCTTCATGGATGAGAGCGTGGTCAGGAGCGCTGTCTTCTAGCAGACAGATTTAAGCTCGACTGAACCTAGCGGCTCAGAGGGACACCTCTGTAGTCCAGCCCAGACAACAGAGAGATCCCAGGAGGGCACCGGGGGTGGCCTAGGAGGATGTAACCCCCTGACACCCCTCAGAGACCTCACGATGAGATTGTGCTTTCCCAGGGACCGGCCGTCCACTGCATCGTGATGTGCTGCGAAAGCAGCCACATACACTTCCAAGGTGGAGGGTGACTGCCTACGCTCCAACCCTGCTTGCAGGACAGAAAGCACTACTCCAATCATGCATCTTCGGGGGTCTTCTCATCGAGAAGAACATCAGTTTGCGAACAGACTTCATACAGGGCATAGGCTTGCCTCGTAGAGGGAACTCTAGCCTGAGTGATTGTGTTCACCACCACTGGTGACAGATCAGTTAAGTCTGCCACGTCTCGTCCAGGAGCCACACATGGAGGCTTCAAGAAGTGGACGCGGGTGCCGCATGGTGCCGGGCCCCTGAGAAAGGAAGTCCTTCCTCAGAGGTATGCACCAGGAGGGGCTGTCACGAGGAGCGTGAGTTCCGAAAGCCAGGTCCGGGTGGGCCAATGAGGAGCAACCGGCAGGACCTGTTCCTCGTCCTCGCTGACCTTGCACAGTGTTTGTGCGAGAAGGCTCACTGGGGAACGCATGCCTGCATGAAGCCTAAGGCCTGCTGTGCGCCAGTGTGTCCAAGCCAAGGGGCCCTCAGTCAGGGAGTCATACAAATGACCTTGGGAGGACTCGAGGAAGACAACAGGCTTACCTGAGCTCCCTCGAATCGACTCCAGAACAGCCGGATCGTCTCGGGATGGAGTCGCCATTCCCTGGGGAATGTGAGTTTTCGTAAGAACACCTCAGCCGCACAATTGAGCTCCCCCACGATATGGACGGCGAGCAGTGAGCAACTTGCACCACGTCTGACTCCAGAGGAGGAGGAGATGGCGGGCGAGTTGCGACATGCGACGTGATCGTAGACAACCCTGCCAGTTGATCTACGAAACGGTCGCAGTGTTGGCCATGCAGACCAACACATGCTAGCCAAGCAGCAGCGGCCGGACCGCCGCAAGGCTAGTAGCACTGCCAGCAACTCGAGGCAGTTGATGTGCCAAAGCAGTCGAGGCCCTGTCCAGAACCCCGAGGCTGCCTGCCTGTTGTATGTAGCGCACCAGCCCACACTGGATCATCCATCATGACAACGACATGCCGACACTTGTTCTAAGGGCACCCCGACCCGTAGAAAGACAAGGTCCATCCAGGGGCTGCATGAGCAGCAACACGTTGGCGTGACGGTCATGCGAACTGTACCACAGCGCCATGCCCATCTCGGGACTCGGGAGTGTAACCAGTGCTGAAGTAGTCTCATATGAAGCAATCCGAGCGGCGAGACTGTGGCTGCGGATGCCATATGCCCCAGGAGCCTCTGAAAAGGGTTTCAGTGGTAACACCGTCCTGCCTCTGAAGTAACTCAGGCAGTTCAGCACGGACTGGGCACACTCGTTGGTGAAATGTGCCATCATACTCACCGAGTCTAACTCCACACCGAGAAAAGAGATTCTCTGCACGAGGGAGAGCTTGTTCTTTTCCCAGTTGACCCGAAGCCCCAACTGGCTGAGTGCCGTAGCACTGGGTCCCTGTGATCACACAACTGTTCTCGCACGTGGGCCATGCTTGAAATAGTTGAGGATCCCGATGCCCACTTCCCATAGCGGGGCAAGGGCGCCCTCCGTGACCTCCGTAAAGACACGGGGGGTCAGGGACAGCCCGAAGAGGAGGACCCTGTACTGCCATGCCTGACCCTCGAACGCAAACCGTAAGAACGGCCTGTGTCGAGGGAGAAGGGACTGGCTCAATCTCGGCTGGAGGGACTGGCTCAATTGCATCCTTTGCCAGGAGGACAGCAATCTCCTCGCACAAGACAGGTGCGTCCCGGACTGCCACCGAAGTCTCGAGAACGCCGCTGACTGGGAGGTCGCCTGGCGAATTGAATCGCATAGATTGTGCGAATAAGCCAGCGGGATGGGTTGGGCAGCGCAAGCCATACCCCCAAACTCCATAGGAGTGGCACCAAAGGGACAATCGACATACCCACTGTAGTGCAGCGGAGGGGAGTTGAGCCGAATAGGTCAGAAGGCATCGCGTTCTGACTGATCTCAGCAGAACTCCCTGCGTCCCCGGAGGGACTGGCCAGAGATGCGTGGAGAGGCAATGCATCCTCCAACTGCAACTTCCTGGTTACTGGCAAAGGGGGGCATCATGGGCGAGAGTGAGGAGGCAGCGCGACGCTCACTGTCAGCCCACGAGACTGAGAACCCGGGGGAAAGGGAAATTGCTCTTTCTTTGACAATGTGGGTACCACTGGCCCTTGAGCCAGTGGTGAAACAGAAGATTTTCCACCAGGTCCTCCTCCTCTCGCCGTCTCCTGAGAAAGAGCAGCTTCCCACATCTCCGGGTTGCCCGTGTCAGGGCCGCTTTGTTGCCTTCCTGGATGATTTAGGGGCTGGCTGGGACATGGGGGGGTGCCGCACTCCTGCGAGAGGCTCGACGCGTCGGCCTAGGTGATGATTCAGCATGGGGCGGAGCAGCTCTGGAGGACGCAGGATGAGCAGACTGGGGCTTGGCCCACAGCGGCGGGGTGGCAGATGGTGCATCACGCCTGGCAAGATGTGATGGATGGCCTCGGTCTGCTTTTGTACTGCCGAGAACTGCTGGGCACAGTCCTCGACAGTGTCGCCTAACAGTCCAGCCTGGGAGACGAGAGTGTCGAGAAATGCGCACTTTGTCGACATCGCTCGTCTCAGCAAGGCTGAACCATAGATGACACTCTTGGGCCACAAGTGTGGACATCGCCTTCCCAAGGGACCACGCTGTGACTTCTGTCACCCGTCGGGCGAGGTCAGTCGCCGAGCGCAGCTCCTGCATCAACCTCGGGTTGGCACTACCCTCGTGCATTTAAATGTCTTGGCTTGGTGAATTCGCAGGGCAGAGACGCACTGTAAGCTTTGGCCATCAGCTCACGGCTTTGGACGGGTGAGACGAGGATGATTCCTCCAAGTGGCGGCGCAACCGCAACCGCATTCTCCGCCTGGGGAATGTCAACGTACCCCCTAGCCACCCCGCCATCAAGGGTAGTGAGGATGGAGGCAGACAAGTGGCTTCTGGCCGAAAATGGGGCTGTACACGACTTCATCAGATCCTCATGCACCTCCGGGAAGAAAGGAACCGTGGTCGCGAGCCATGGCCCGTGCCGAGGATCCAATAATTCTGCCGCGAGGGCTTGGGACTGGGAGGTGTGCATGCCCGATTCTCGCGGTGGCCCGGGAAAGCATGGCCGTCACTCTGGGTCCAATTCGGTAGTGGCGGCAACACCCAAGTGGGGCAGCCCCGCCGAATCTTCATCCTCAGAGGACGATTGTCCATCCCCCGATGCTGCTATCGACATCGACCCGTGAGGAGAGAGAGGCGCGATCGCAGCGCTGCCATAGTCACATGCTCACAGTGAACGTATAACCCATCCACGAACGCAGCTTCAGCGCGCTGGATGCCCAGACACTGAAGTCAAAGATCGTAGCTGTCAACGGATGATAGGAAATGACCGCAACCAAGAGGACACTGACGGAGCGTCTTTAAAAAGACTCGAGCCGTCCGTGATTTGCTCTTTTAGTTGAAGTGCCCAGGGGAATCGCTGCAGACAGGAACGTCGCTGTTCGCACCGTAATGCCAACCCAGAACAACTTCCAGTCAGTCTAATGAAAGGCTTTGTGGAGATCAGCACTGTTCATCCACTCGGCTCCGAAGCAAAAATCTGATGAGTGGATGCACCTGTCGCATATTTATACCCGTATGCACGGGGAGTGGCTCAGGTATGCAAAATCCACTAGCCAATATTCATTGGCGTTTTCTCTTAAAGTCAGAGATGATTGGGGCTCCCAAGTGATTCCCCCATAATGTCGGTCGACATAACTCATAGTGACCGACAGATAGGGAACTGTGAGTTTATACCTCACAAATCAGACATATCTTCTCAGAATTCTGACTTTTTGCTCTTTCTCTCAGAACTGCTCAGAAAAAAGTCTGAATTGTGAGACATAAACTCAGAATTGCAAGAAAACAAGTCCAAATTCTGAGATAAAAAGTCACAATTACCTTTTTCTGTTGTCATTATTATTATTATTATTATTATTATTATTATTATTATTATTATTATTATTATTATTTATCCCATGGCAGAAACAGCTTCCATAGACTATCATCGGACCAATGTCTTGCAATTATTTATTAATGAAAATGCGTGCAGGTTCAGTCAAGTTTATGTTGAGCAGCAGTGGTTAGCATTGTGCATTTGAAAAGATTCATTCAATAGACTTTGAAAAGCAAATGAATTACAATCCAAAGAAAAACAGGTTGAGAGTTTGATTAATGGACTCAAGTGACACATAAAATACCGGTCGCAGATGATTAGCGACTGGTCAATAGTGTTGGTGAGTCTCTGCAGTGCTACCTAATACTCCCAGCACTGGTCAACATAAACACAGCTGTTTAACACCCTCCGCGCGCGAACCCGTGATAAATCTCAGCTTTGTGTGAGGTCACGAGGCTACCTTTTCCCCGTTTCCTCTCGTTCACCTGGAATTATGGGTGAATTCCTTTATAAAACAGTAAATTAGTAGTTCGGGGATGAATGTAATGACAAGTAATTATAGCTATATTACATTAAAACTAATTAGGCAATTATGCATGAATACAAACACGACGATGCGACCGTTACACAGCAGTCAGATTAACGTCAAAGTCGCTGTCAGGCTTGTCAGAGCCTTCAGCTCCGTTTACCACATCTGGCAGTCAAAGCCATATTTAAGTTCGTCTTTTGGACAAATAATTATTCACAGGCATTGACAAATCCAAAGCAACGTTTGAACAAGCGTCTGTGGTAATAGCCATGAAGTGCCTCCTGGCTCATTCTCTTGGAGTGTATTAATATGTACGAGATTCAAGTAGCTCTCAAAAACTTAACCAGCTATATCAGCTATTTCTGCATTTAAATAGTTGATAGAGCTTCTAAAAATGAAGAGCTATGAGTTGCCTTTAATATATTCTGGCTGCGCTTGATCAGTAAATGAGAAAATGGCAACCTAATTGTGATGTCTTTTTCATATTAAGCAGAAAATTTTCCTAGTCATACTTGTTTCATAGTTTTAAATGATCTTGATGAATAGTTTAGATAAAAATTTAAATTTTTGCTCACTCTCAATGTTGTTCCAAACTTAAATGATGTTATTTTGTGTAAACACAAAAAGAGTTATTGTGTGGAATGTCCTGGCTGCTCTTTTCCATACAATAAAATGAATGGGGGCTGGAGTTGATGGGTTCCAAAATTTTGCAACGTTACTGGAAGTTTTCAGCTTTCAGCTTTCCAGACAAACCAACATATGAATCTAGAGGATTTGCAATATAGCATGCATATCATGTTTTTTTTTTAATACTTCTGTGGTCTTTCCAGTCCCCATTCACTTTCATTGTGTAGGAAAAAAGTAAACAGGAAGTTTTACAAAATAACTCCTTTTGTGTTTCACTGAAGAAACAAAGTCATATGGGTTTAGGAAGAATGATGGTAAGCAAATGAAGAATTTTCACTTTTGGGTGTACTGTGCCTTTAAGACCACAGTGACTAACCATTCATAATTCTGCTGGGATGAGTATTAGCAAGTTTATACTCATTTATAAAGGGAAATTTATTTTCAGCCCTCTCTCGGGAGTAAACACAAGACGCAGCAGGCCCTGATGCTGAAAAAGATTATCAAACTTATTCAAATAAACAGCATGTCGTCCAGCAGAGGTCAAGCAGGTTTAGGTCAGCCCTACTGCTAATGCTGTAGATGCAACGTGTGTGTCTGAGGTTCTGTAATTCAGTTCATGTGTCCTGATGTGTATATACTTGCATTTCTAATCAGATTTTGTGGAAATTATGCCCAGAAATGGCAGCCAAAAGAAAACCGCTTATACTATTACAGTTCACACCAGGAAAACAAATATTTTTTTTTTTTTTTTTTTGGTTGGATGTTTTTCGGTTATTCGCAGTGTTGACACAGCGGGCATTAATGTTAGGTTGTGATTCTGTATCAAAAGGTGGATGGATTTTTAGAAACGGTTTAAAACGGTAAAATTGTAGCTTCTATTAAATAGCAAAAATATTGGTGCAGTAGCAAAACCACACTACATATAGCAAATAGCAAAACCATACTACAATGATATTTCTTTATTATATAACAATATAAAATGTACTTCAAAGAACCATTGAACATGGGATATATACAGTGCCTTGCGAAAGTATTCATACCCCTTCATTTTTTTTCACGTTTTGTTATGTTGCTGCCTTATGTTAACTACTTTAAATTATTTTTTTTCTACATCTGTCTACACTCCATACACCATATTGACGAAGCAAAAACAGAATTGTCACAACTTTGTAAATTAATTACAAATGAAAAAAAAACTGAAATAAGTACATTGCATAAGTATTCATACCCTTAACTAAATATTTAGCTGAAGCACCTTTACAGCCTCAAGTCTTTTTTGTTTGATGCGACAAGCTTTGCTCATCAGCATTTGGCAATTATCTGCTATTCTTCTCCTCACCTCTTCACCTCTCAAGCTCTTTCAGGTTGGATGGGGGCAGATGCACATTTTGAGGTTTCTCCAGAAATATTTGATTGGGTTCAAGCTCAGGTTGTGGCTGGGCCACTCAAGGACATTCACAGGGTTGTCTATAAGCCACTCTTGCTGTGCGTTTAGGTCCATTGTCCTGTTGGAAGGTGAACCTTCTGCCTAGTCTGAGGTTCTGAATGCTCTGGACTGGGCTGCTACCAGCACACTACCAGCACACTTGACTCTTGGGATGGTACTCTGCAGGTGATGAGCAGAGCTGGTTTCCTTCATACAAGATGCTTGGAATTGAGGTTCATCAGACCAGATAATCTTGTTTCTCACAGTCTGAGGGTCCTTTAGGTGCTTTTTTGCAAATTCTAAGTGTGTTTTCATGTGTCTACACTGAAGAGAGGATTGAGTCTTGCCACACTGCCATAAAGCCCAGATCGGTGGAGTGTTGCAGTGGTGTTTGTCCTTCTGTAGATTTCTCCTGTCTGCATATACGATCATGGAGCTCAATTAGAGTGACCATCAGGTTCTTGGTCACCACACTAACCAAAGCCCTTCTCCATCAATTGGTCAGTTTGGCCAGGAGGCCAGCTCTAGGAAGAGTCCTGGTTGTTTCAAACTTCTTCCATTAAGGGTAACAGAGACTACATGCTTCTGTGAACCTTCAATGAAGCAGAATTTTTTTCTGAACTCTTCCCCAGATGTGTGGCTTTACACAAACCTGTTTCTGATCTCTACAGGCAGTTCTTTTGACCTCAGGGCTTGGTTTTTGCTCTGATATGCATTATCAGCTGTTAGACCTTTTATTAAGATGGTGTGCCTTTCCAAATCATACCCATTCAATTGAATTTGCCACAGGTTAACTTCGAAGTGTAGTAACATCTACAAGCAAAATGAATGCTCCTGAGCTAAATTTCAACTGTCCCAGATAAGAGTATGAATACTTAAGCAAAGGAATCATATAAGTTTTTTATTTTTAATAAATTGGCGAAGATGTCAAAAACCTGTTTTTTGCTTAACATTATGGTGGATGGAGTATAGATTGATGTGGAAAAATAGTAATTTAAAGCAGTTCAGCATAAGGCAGCAACATAACAAAACGTGAAAAAAATGAAGGGGTATGAATACTTTCGCAAGACACTGTATAATATATATATATATATATATATATATATATATATATATATATATATATATATATATATACTTTGTTTATTTTTTATATTTAATTAATTTAATATTTAATATTAATATAATATTAATATATAATATTTAATTTTATTTATATACATAAAATTATTATATAGTACACACAGAGTTGTTATTAAAATAAAATTGGTATTGTTATTAAAAACTAGTTTTAAAAAACTAAATTAAAATATTTAAAATATATATATATATATATACATATAGTTTATTATACCATTTTTATATAAATACAATGATTGTATATCAAATGAATATTATATTATTATTATAATATTATAACATTATAATTTTTCCAAAAAATTTTACATTGCAATAATTGAATACTTTTATAGAAAGAGATAGAGAGATTGCACCACTAATGTTTTAATTTTGTACAAATGTATTTTCTTAGTGATATGAAATTCATGCTGTCAAAGTAAAATAGCCCAGTAGGTGTTTGAGAGTAGTTTTATCTTATTTTAATGCTAAATTCTTCAAGTAATGCTCTCTGAAAGCTATGGTACATTTCTTTAGAATGGCAAAGTAAACATTTCACTGCCAAGTTCCCACAACTCTAAAAGCAGCGTTTATCTCCCTCTCTTTCTTCTAGCAAATTTATAACACTTGTCAGTAATGAGAAGATTCCTTAGCGTCTCCTGGACCATGAGGAACCCCAGAGGAACGCTGATCAATCTCCAACCTCAACTCGCAGTGATCAACCACTCAATAATTGTATTACTTTGGATTGTGCCTTGTCAGAAACGGACACAGTGGCTTTTAAGGTTATGAGATTATTTTTTCCGAGTCGACAGGCCAGCTTTGATTTGAAATATGCGTTTAATAGCCAACGTCTAAATAAGTTTTGCTGACCTTCCAAGTGCGATTGAGCTTTCTAACATGTCTTGTTACATCAGCCATATTTCGGTAATATTAACGGCTTCCCAGTCTATTAAAACAAAGAAAGGATTACAAATTGACACTAGATATAAAACTACGTGACCCATGTACAGCATACGTGTCTCTTATGTGCCATAGCTACAGGGCTCTCCGGAGACTTGTTCCAAGTTATTTATGATTCAGAAATTAATCTCACTTAGCGAAAGCTCCCGAAGAAGCAATCGTCTTGAAAAGTGGAGAGGGGGAGGGCTGCGGCAGGGGTAGGGTAGAGGCTGAAACGCGATTCAAGACTTATTTAAATCCCCCTCGTAGATTAGAAACCAGTTTGACAACCCTTTCACCACTTGTGATATCTGAGGGGTTTTTTATGCCACGGCAAAAGGAGGTAATCCACTCGGAATTTACAAATGATTTGAAGCAGAGCGGGAGACAAACTGCGCCGGCTGTTTCCGGAGAAATATTTCCATATTAGCGATAATTTGTCAACAGAAATGCAAATAAGGGCTGCATTTGAGCCATTGTACAACCTGAATGCTATATTTTCCCATTGTTGGGGCTGAATCGCCCAAGGCTTTTCTTCCCGGGGCTCATCAACATTTCAAATATGGATTATTATTTATGGCTGGGGATATATCATTGGCACATCGCAGAAGTAAATAAGGAAATATGGTGTTATCTTGAAATAATATAGGGAAATGTATGGCTCGTCTAATTGAGCTGTAATGATTGTATTCTACTGGTGGAGGCTCAGCTGGGCAGGATTTCTGCTTAAAATTATGTCTGCGTAGATCTTATGTAAAAAAAAAGATATTTATTTTATTAAAAAAATGCCCCTAGTTATTCTGTTCATCTGTGCAAGAAATGGAAAGAGACTTCACAAGGGCCCCAATTAAATGCAAGGTATCAAATCTCATTAATTTCACCGTTTCTGATCCTGACCTGATTTTGCATCTTTGATTGCTCATTATGAACATACAGCTTATTAATTAAATCATCATCATTCTTGCCACGGTACATTTGAGTCATAAGATCAATCCAGTTGGATCATTATTTTTGTATGTTGTTTAGATTGTTGATTATCCATTGGAGTACTACTAATGCACAGCTTGCAAATATATGACGTTTTCGTATTTCAATGTATGAACATGTTTTCAATAAGCTTCATTCAACTTTAAAATTCAGATTGAATTATTTTTGATGTCTAATAAGAAAATAATGAATAAGCGTGTTTCTGATGGCATTTGGTTATCTCTCGGTTTATATGTTGACTCAGAACACAGATGTCATACCTGGTGAAGATATGTTTATGAAATTTTAGGTGGCCTATATAGACTTTAAATCTCATAGATGACCTTACAAGAACCGTTTTTGTTCCTGTGTAGTCATATTTCCTGGAGGTGGGACATATCAAAAAGCTTTTTTTGTTACATTTTAGTTTATATCAGCTTTAAACTGCTACTCACTAATGCTAGTCAGCATCAAATTTTAGTATTATTAAGGTGCGGTCACGTTTAACATTGTTCGACCATTTTATTGTGGCAAATCCAGGCATTTCAATAAGAATCTACATGATCAGGAATTTGTGTTTGTGCAAAAAAATAATAATTCTCCATCCTGACTTTGCAACGGATTCAGGTTAGTCATGCAGATTCATGACTTTGACGAACAGAAAGCTACTTGGTTTGAAAGTGACTACTGTGTGAGATGTGCTTCATATGAAATTTTTCGAAAGCATACACTTGGCAACAACTATTTTTAGTGTCCATTATCCCTGAAGAGAGACAGAACTATTATAATGCTCATATCTGTGTATAAAAAAAATCAATGTTCACTTTATGTTGTGCATCATTTCCATTCAAGCTGATTTATTTGTGTCTATTTAGGATACATAAAATGCTAGCTATGAACTTAGTAGTATCAAGACAAAGGAGTCGGCTATTTAATTTCAGTAATTTTAACTGTATTGAATACAATGAATATGCCCATAAATATCGGCATTAAAATGCCAACAACCTTTCCTTTTTGACACAAACTATATATTTTTGGGCAGATTATCGATTAATAAAAACTTATTTCCCCGTGGTTGTTTGCACAATACTATATTATGACCTCAAAATACTTTTAACTGTGTATAATTTGTAAACTACTACATTTTGATGTTTACATCACAAAACCTGTTCCATATATACAACTTTTTTATGTAGTAAACTTGCTCTGTAGCGCACCCGGTACAGCATTGCATATGTAATTCTGAGTATCAGATACGAGTCCAGTGAAACACGAAGACTTGCAATAGCAAGCTAAAATGGTGTGGTTGTGTCAGCAAATGTGTTTTCATGTCACATTTGCTTTTGGTAACACTATGGGTTAGGTTTAGGGTAGGCTTTATTGTAGGTGCTATGTTAATTTTAAATCTTTTAGCGCCACTCTCCAGAACTGCTGCGATAAGTACAACAACCAAAGTAATAAAATGTTTCAAGATTTGTGTCCATTTGAAAGACTTTTTGATGGTGAGTACCAACTATGCAGTTTTTCTTTTTACAGTGTTTTTCAGTTATTTGGAGCATAAACGTACAGAGTTCATTTGCATATCTGTGTGCGCATTTCAGTCTGACTGAGCAAATGTGCTCTTCACAATCTTCTGTCGGTCACCCTCATCAGCTCGTGTTCCTTCTTTTCTTCCTCTCTTTCCCCCCTGGGTGTATGTTGTCGTTCTCATGTTGGTTAGAGGCCAGCTTCCTCAAACACACATTACATGCCAGCGAGCTTCAGGGACGGCTGCGCCACGCCACAGTGGCCTTAAAAGTGTGCCTTACGTAATTGCCAACTGTCTCGAATCATTAGGGGCAGCCTTTAAAAAATACATGTTTCTGCCGACAGCTGCGTACTCTCGACTTTGCCTGCCTTTCAGATCCGATTGGCTTTAGAGGTTCCACTCAGTTATATTTAACCCTGGGCACAATGAGAGCTCTGGCGGCGGGGACCTCTGCTATCTGTTCCTTTCTCCTTCATGAACGATACAAAGAAATTGTGGGTATTAGGATGTAATTACTCCCTGAATTTGATCAGGCCCAGTGGCATACTGGTTCGGGGTCAGTTTTGAAGCAGATGCTGGAATTATGTGACAAAAGTAGCATTAGCATTGCTGTCATTTTTCACTCAAATAAAAGCTGAGTTGTTTATGCTTAAGCAAATCTAAAGAGATTTCAAAGAGGCCTTTCAGCTGTCATATTTTTAGTTATTGTCCTCATGCTTTTTTATATAGGCAGTATTCAACGTTTTATGTAATAATTAAAGCCGGCTGCGTGTGTGTTTGTGCGTCTAAGCATGTTCTGTGTAGCATATGAGTGATGAGCACACACTCCGACAGCCATGTCACATCCTGTAAGAATGGGGGCAGTCCAGACGCAGCTGCCCCGCAGACACACTCCCAAAAACAACACACGCAAACTCGCACACACACATCTGTGAGCCAAGATGCAGCACAAAAATATCTGTTCTACTTTAGTCCTTTTTGTTCTTGACAAAATAATGTGATCAATATTTGGCTGCCTTTACCTAGAATTATCAAAAATGAAGAATCGTACCATTTTGTGGCAGAAAATATTTAGTTAATTATTGAATTGTTTTTAAATTATTTAGGTAATTATTAATTATAAATTAGCATTTTTAAATAATTAATTAAAACATTTGTAGAATCTAAAGCATGTACAGTATTAAAGCATTTATAAAGCATAAATTCATATAAATTGTAAATATACAAATTTTATAAAAAAAAATAATAATAGAAATATAATATAAAATATAAATATAAAATATACATTTGTTATATATTTTATATAAAATCAGTTTTGTGTGTGTGTATAAATTATAAAGCATTAATTCATATAAATTGTCAAAACAAAGTAAAATTATAAATATATATTATTCAATGAAAATGATCAATTATTTAGGTAATTATTAATTTTTAATAAGCATAATTTTGAATATAAAACATTAACACATTTGTAGAATTTGTATAGCATAAATTAGTATAAACTGTAAATATATAATATTTATGTAAAACTAAAATGATATATTATTCAATGAGAAATGATCAATTATTAGGTAATTATTCATTTTTAATAAGCATATTTTTTTATATAAAACATTAAAGAATTGTAGAATTTATATATCATAAATTAGTATAAATTGTACATTTGTAATATTTATATAAAAACACATGCATTCTGAAAGTGTCCCCATCCCATCTGAACATATTACAGATTGTTTTTTGTTTTTTTTACAGTGACTCAAACATGTGTCTTACCTGTTTGAAGACGTCATACACTTATGCACACTTTGCTCCAGTTATTGTCGCTTGAAGGCACCTACCACAGGAAGAGGTGCTCAGTCAAATCTGAAGGTCACACAAAAGGGGCCCCACGTTCCCAGGGTCAGATGATGTCACCAGGCTGAGACAAAGGGAGGTGTTGGGCAGGTGGCGGCCTCGGAGGTCTCTGTGTCATTTTCATTCACCACAGGGGCGAATGGTGGCCGTGAGAAAGCAAAGGAAGATCAATACCGTTCAGCCCGAGGGGGCCACAGCCAGCAAGTCCCTCAAAAAATTATTTACACATGTGAAAAGAGCAAGTCTGCTCAAATGAAGAAAAGTCTTGATGAATAGTGCAGAAAAATGGCTCAGTGTCTCTCACGTCTTTTAAATTTAATTTAGATTTAGAATGTAATACACTGGTTGGCTTAAAAAACAAACAAACAAAAAATGCCCAAATCTTGCTCAAATTGCCTAAATCCTAAATAAATTCATTAATAAATACATAAATACATACATAGATACATACATACATACATGAATAAATATAATTTTATATCATTGGATATTTTTTCTAATGCATTTATTTATTTATTATTTTTAGTTTTTAACAACGGCAACTAACGTTTGCTGCTTGTGGAGGAGTGTGAAAAACATCTGAAAAATTTACGTCACTTACAGTATTTTTGTTGCTGGTTAAGATGAAAAGTGAGCAGTGGAAAGATTTTCTAAATTAAGATCTCAACACCTACACACATACACAAAACTGTAAACAAGAAAACAAACTTACTTAGAAAGTCAAAAAGGAAAAAAAAAAAAAAGTAAAGAAAATCCTCCACATCCTTCCCAAGTTCATATAAATTCCTCCTCACATTCAATCTCCCCGTTTTTTATTTTATTTTATTGTTGCGTTCACACAAAAATAAAAAGACATAAATAGTAGCTAAATCTACAGTTTGTTTGTTTATTTATTTATTTAATAGCCAATGGAAACTAAATGTGAAATTTACCCCACAATGCATTCACAAAACAATAGTTTTGAGGCGATTTTTCAAAATTATATATATATATATATATATATATATATATATACACATGAATACATACAGTATGTGTGTTTGTGTGTAGTATTATTGGTCAGTTTTCTAAAACGAAATATGAAAGCCAATATCGCTGCAGATTATATAAGATGTTCTCACGTATTTATCTTGTGTTCAACAGCTGAAAAAAAAAAAAAAGAACCAAAATTAACCATCAATCTGTTTGCGATTCATCTTTCTGGCTCTGCACCTTCCACATTTTGACAAAGGCTGACCAATTGTCATGCTAAAGAGGTCTCTATATTTGAAAACAGCCTCTAATTATGGGTAAGGGGCTGCGAACGCATCATAATGACAGAACAACTCCCTGTACCAATGGGCTTGTTGCTCTGGAGTTTTATAGTGACTGGGTCGTAGCGCTATTAGCCCATATAGGCAACAATGAAGCAGCTAACAATAGAAGGTCCATTATTGCACTTGTATGTTTGAGTTGGCTGTCAAACACTCTCGCTCGCTCTCTCTCTCTCTGCGCTCTAAGTAAGAGGAGGCGAGGCGTACTGCTCACAAAAGCACAGGGCCTGGTGGGAATAAGGGGGTTGGCTGGTTAATCACTGGCCTTAAACTACAGGAAGTTGTCTATTCAAAGAGCCCCTCGGGCGGCAGCGCAAACCTTTAATCAATTCTGGGATGAGCCCAGCCTGGTGCCGAAGGCTGGGACGGGAAGCTGGCGTGGTGCTTGGTTAGTCACGGAAAGAGCAATTCAAACCCCCTTTTTAAAGATCTATATTTGTATGACAAAGTATCAAGTGATGCTCATACTGCACTTAGGGTCCCTAAAGTGCCTTCGACCCCTAAAGGCCAGTTCACACCATTGTCGATATTTATAGTGAAAAAGATATAGTGTTAAAATCCTTTTAAATTTAAAAGAATAGGAGAGTTATTCTTGTCGTAATTAAAATATTATTTAAAGGTTACAATAAAGTTTCTTAGAACATTCATTAAGTACAAATAACACCATAGGGACACTTTCAAAGAACGTACTAAGGGGCCGTTCACACAGAACGTGTCTTTGTGTCTAAAAACGTGAGACATGGTGCCATGTTGCCGTCAAATAAAACAGTTGCCATGCCAACTTTCTACCATAAATTCGTAATGCTTGCCCTGCCTCCGGCGTCTTCTGATTGGTCCACTGTTTTGGAACTGACATTGATAAGCCGCGCTGCATGCTAAAGTTGAGATTCTTAAAAACACTGCGCTCATGTGCGAGATGCTACAAAAGACGTGAGACACAAGAGCAGTAGTCATAAACTTCCCTCTAGTGCATGTTTACAAATGATGGAAAGTAGCACACTGTGATAGAAAAATGCGTTCTGTGTGAACGGCCCCTAAGAACATTTTCTCTCAACATTCTGAGAACGTATCAATAAAGAACATTCCATAAAGTTTAAAAATTACTTTAACGACATTTTGTCCTAATGTTTATATAACTTTAAAAATGTTAAAGTTAGTGAGAACGTTCCATGTTAGCTGCAGCAGGAATCACTTTCAAAACTATTTTTTTCCAACTGATGAACAATAAAAACATTGACAGCCAATCAGAATCCATCCTGCTTTAAAGCGCACAAGCAGTTAAAACAGCAGACGGCAAAACTTTTTTGCGTGCTTATAATAAAAAGAATGTTATCACCAAGGATGATCACTAAAACAATAAAGATATCGTTTTAAAATTTGTTCTAAATTTAACAGAATAGCAGATACACACCACAACTATTAAACACTGGCAGCCAATCAGAATCCATCCTGCTTTAAAGAGTGCATGTTTTGTGGCAGGCAACAAAACTGCAGTATCGTCCGTTGGTGTGGACACTAAGTTATCATTATAGTTATCGTTCTAGGTGTGAACAGTGTTAGGGGTGTAACTTATCTACATTTATGTTATGGATGTGAATGATTGCTCAAATCAAGTGACTTGTCGAGGAGAGGTGTTTTATTACTTTTCTAAGTGCTTTGTTTATTTTGACGTATGATTAAACTTGAAAAAAAAAACGCGAAGTCTTTCATTTTGAGGAAAGGAAGTGAACTGACTTTTGTTGAGACTTGAAGTTGGGCTTTAGGTTGTGGTCAGATTTACCATTGTTCTACTATTTTCAGTGGCAAAGTCCAGTCATTTCAATGGGAATTATAAAAAATCTGTTGAAAATTCATATAAAAAATCCCAATAGTTTACCCAAAAATTAAAATTCGGTCAACATTTACTCGCCCATGTGTCGTTCCAAAGCTATATGACTTATTTTCTTCTGGAGCACAAAAGTTGTTGTTTTGAACACCATTGACTTGAACTGTATAAACAAACAACATGCAGATGAGTAAATGATGACAAAATAACTATTCATTTAAGTTTACACACGGCTCTTTGTCAAAGGCTTTGAATAATTATGGCTGTCGGTGACCCTGTCTTCAGACCACATAAAGAAACCGAAGTAGTCTTAAAAGCAAAACAACAAAATGAAACAGACTCTGCCACTCTTGTTCTGTGGGATGAGAGAAAAGATTTTTCTGATGTTACTGTTCCCCCAAACGCCCATTTGGAGACCCTTTTAGTGTCGGTAAAGATCATTTGAGCAAGCATTTTTTGAAAGTCCTGCTGGGTGAAACGGTTTTATTCTCGCATTAAAAAATTACGAGCATGTGGGAGAACTGGGCTCGAATCCAAAAGCTTTTCCATAAAGGCTGTAAATACATTCCATACATTTTCTGCGGTAAAATGCACATGTATAATTTGACCTGGTATATATAGCAGATCATACAGTACATGAGTCTGGAAAGACCACCAGCTGAAGTCTTATAGAGGACCTTTGTTTAATACACACCTAACCCTAGAGTACATTTATTAATAAATATAAATATTATGCAATGACTCACTGTGGATTATATAATCAACAATAAATTAGAAGAAAAAATTAATTCATATTTTATTAGTGCGAAATAGTTCAGAATCTTTAAGGTTTATGACTTTTCATTATAAAACTTCTTTTCAATATATATTTTTAAATACTACAAATTTGAGTATGATTTTAATGCTCAGATTTCCATGTTGTCTCAGACTTTTACACCTCCCTTCCAGCTAACAAAAATCTATTACACAGCCATTTCTGAATGTTCTCTGAAAGTTTAAAAATAAATATATATATATATATTCTGACCATTTTGAAGGCTCAGGAAGCCTTTGCAGGTGTTTTGAGTTGATTAGCTGATTGGCATGTCACTATATTCTAATTTGTTGAGATAGTGAATTGGTGGGTTTTTGTTAAATGTGAGCCAAAATTGTCACAATTAAAAGAACCAAAGACTTAAACTACTACAGTCTGTGTGCATTGAATTTATTTAATACACGAGTTTCACAATTTGAGCTGAATTACTGAAATAAATGAACTTTTCCACGACATTCTAATTTATTGAGATGCACCTGTATATTGGTTATACAAATGTTACAGAAAACCGTCAGGGTTGTGGGGTAAAGGGATGAGGCGAGGACTCACTGATGCAGGAGAATGGGCGTTTTATTAGTAATATAATAAAATAAAACAAACAAACAAAAATTACCCCGTAGGGGAAAACAGGCTGGCAACCATGCTTGGCGAGGCTGGCCAGGACGAGGCAGACAGGACACAACAGGATACATGCAATGACAAACTGACACAGGACTGCAAACACACAGAGAATAAATAGGGAGCAAATGAGGAGGGTAATGAGGGATACACAGGTGGAGCAAATTAACCAATAATCAGGTAACAAGATGGGTGGGGTCAAGACAATTGACATGAGAGCACATGGCACACAGAAAACAAAGACAAAAGCCATGTGCTCACACAAAACAAAAACACAAGCACATGGCCGGCAAAACAAATCACCAGCCATGTGCAAAACAGGACACAAACACGCAGATAATTAGAATACTCATAAGCCACGTGTTCACACAAGACATGACAACATGAAAAGCACACAGCCAATGAAAAACACAAGCTGCGTGCCACACAGCACAAGACATAACATGAATCCACGCAGCCAATAAAAAACACGAACTGCATGCAACAACGCAAGATGACAAGAAAAGCACGCGGCTGAACACGAACCTGAACATGAACGGCTGCTACACAAAACACAACACACGTGAACAGAAGAGCACGTGTGCTCTTCCAAGCGAACTCGAGACCGCACGCTCACACAAGAAGACAGAACATGGAGCGCGAGTGTCCGAACCCCGACACGAAACAGAAACTCAAGACATTGAGTGCCGGGATCCGAACACCACGCTCCAATACGAAACAATGCACGCAGACGAGAGAGCGCACGGCTCGAGCACACTCGAAGCCGCACGCTCACATGAAAACAGGACATGACAGGAGTGTCAGGGCTCTGTCACAAAACCATGAATAATACTAGACCGAAGTGACAGAACCCTGACAGAAAACTTTAAGGGAATGTTCTATCTCATTATTTTATGCAAACATTATGGGAACATTACTATTGAATGTTCTCTGAATGTTCTGAAACAAGTAGTAACGTTTACAGAACATTAGAAGAACATCCAACTCAACTATTTCAAAAAATCCTTGAACACCTAACACAAGAGCACATTTATTAATACATATTAAAACATATTGTGCATTGACTCACAGTGGATTACATAATCAGCATAACATTAGTGCAGAATACTTATGATAGTTGTTTCATTTTACATTAAAAAAAAAATAATAAAATAAAAAAATCCCATTTAGTTATAAACATTTTATTTATTTTGCCGTTATTACGATAGACAATTCTCCAAGAGAAGTTGGAGAAAGAAGGTGGGCGGGATCGGGAAAGGTTTTACGAGCGGGGTTCAGTCTCGGGACACCCATAGTGCAACAGCACTGTATGTTGACGCGTTACCCACGAGGCTATTTGCGCCGCCATAAAAATTACATTTCTGAATGTTCTCTGAAAATTCAAAATGTCCAGTCTCTAAAAAATCATTTTCTTTTGGTTAGTCAAACGCTACAGATTATGTGAACATTCCATTTGATCATTTTGCAAACATTATTTGAACGTTATTTTTGAATGTTCTGTGAACGTTCTGTAAAAAGAAGTTAGTGTGCAGTTAGATGAAAATCCCACTAAAACATTTCAAAAGAAAACATTCCATAAACAATGTACAATAACATTTTTGTGCTAACATTTTGAGGACTTTTTCAAAAACTAGATAACTTTGAGTGTTCTCTTAATGTTACTGTTCATTTTAGTTTTTGATATTATCATATTATCATTTTATTTTTTAAATATACATTCCATCCTATATAATGTGCAAAAATGTTCTTGCCTTAATTTTTTAATAAATAAAAAAAAAAAAACTAAATGCATATCTCTTCCAGACTAACCCCTGCCATAATGGGTGGTATGAAACGAGAGCGCCCAGAGGCCTGAGAGTCCACAGAACAGGAAGCAAGTTTCAGGACGACTGGGTCCATTGGCCCCGGAGCCTCTGAGCGAGTACATGAAAGCAGGCAGCCATGAGAGGCAACGACCCAGAGCGAGATCTGTGCAGTACATCTGAGGGCTGCTGGGAACAGCGAGAGTGTTCAGCTTTTCAGGATTCACCATATAAAGCTCATAAAACCCTGAATCTGAAGGGCTTTAGTTTGCTTGTTTATATATATGTTTATATATATGTGACCCTGGACCACAAAAGTCACTGGGGTATATTTGTAGCAATAGCGAAAAATACATTGTATGGGTCAAAATTATTGAGTTTTCTTTTATGCCAAAAATCATTAGGACATTAAGTAAAAATCATGTTCCATGAAGATATTTTGTAAATTTCCTACTGCAAATATATAAAAACTTAATTTTTGATTAGTAATATGCATTGCTAAGAACTTCATTTGGACAACTTTAAAAGCGATTTTCTCAGTATTTTTATTTTTTTGCACTCTCAGATTCCAGATTTTCAAATAGTTGTATCTCGGCCAAATATTGTTCTATCATAACAAACCATACATCAATGGAAAGCTTATTTATGATGATGTATAAATCTCAATTTTGAAAAATTGACCCTTATGACTGGTTTTGTGGTCCAGGGTCACATATATCTATATATGTGTGTGTGTGTGTGTTTACTTGAGCTTATAAAGATATGCAATAAATGCTGGCATATTTAGCAAATGCTGAACACTCTTCACACTGTCTTGGGGCCACAATGTGCTTTGCTGGTGAAGCCAAATATTGAGCTTCAGCACAGAGAGAATTCTGTTTGTGCTCTGGCAGCTGGCAGAGTATAACCATAGTTGGATCATCTGATCGCTCTGATTATAAGTCTGCCATTGACTGTCTATAGGCCCTTTTACACTGCATTGAATTGTTGGTGTAAAGTGGGAGATGGCACTGATATCCTCCTCAGCCCACTGGACTGACTTTTGTACTGAGAGAACAGAATGTGTAAAGCTACTGTGGTCTTCACTACCAGGACAATGTCTGGATGGGATGTTAAAGAAAGTGCTTTTTTACTTTAGTGTGTAAAATCAAGAAAAATATTTGGTTTAAATATCTAATCCAGCTGCATTAATCATTTTAATAAGTGAACTACACCGTTGCAGGCATGGATTCCCAATTATTTCACTGCATTACAGATAATTTTAATTGAATGTAAGGCAGAATTAACAAATAAAATGAAATCATTTTTGCAATCCATCAGAATAATTGACAGCACCCAAATTTTGATCCATAAACTGGTTACCTAGCTGTAATTAATGTCTAAATATCATTAAAGCTTGTCATGACCATGGCATGTGATTTAATCAGTCTGTCTTGTTATTGTGCAAGACGTCTTGTTTATTTTGTGGTGCAGACTTTCAGTTTCAGTAAGCTTCTGTTGATGGTTTTTTTTCAAGGTTTTTTTTTTTGTTTCTTCAAGTAACAGATTCACAGAAACTAGGAGGAAAATAGTGAGATATATGAAACTAAATGCAGTAAGATAATTATATGAACAACACAAACAATAAATATTAATCAGTTTGAAAAAAAAACATTGATCATGTGACTTGTTCAAAGTGAAATACTAGCATTCTGCATGTTTAAGACTGAATACTGCTTACTAATTTAAAAAATAGCATATGAAACAGTACAAATGTGCTATTTTGGTCGTTGTAACATGATATCAAATAATTCAAGAGGGATCTGATGAAAAGTTAATATTAGTTCACTCTCAAAAGAAAGGTACAAAGCAGTCACTGCGTCGTAACTTAGGGTACAAAAGCTAAATGGTACTAATATGCACTTTTACAGTACTAAGTACCGTTTAGGGGTAAATAAGGTAAAAAGATGTACCTTTTAGCTTTTGTACTATATGGTACCACCCCAGTGACAGCTTTGTACCTTTTATTTTTGAGTGTCAACCTTGAAAAGGAAGGTAGTGCAACATTAGACATACTTTATACTACATAAATAGTAAGATTAGCATGCTAGTTTGAATATATTCACCACTTGTTACTAATTTGGGACCTTGAACTGTTAACTGTTAGTTAAAATTTTATCAGAACACATACAGAACAAATTTAACTACACATGCTAGCAAAGCCAGTGGATGTATGCTAAGCTAAGCTAAGTGAGCCCGTGGCTAAAGCAGGTAGTTTTCTAGTATACATGAGTCAGGTACAAAATAAAGCTCCGCCACAGGCTAAGCTGTCACTCAGATCTGAGATTAAAATAGAAAGATCTCTTTCCCAAGGAAAGGACAATAGCTAGCGGATTCGATGTGTTATGTCATGCCTCCCAAACGGAGAATTACAGCAATGTTATCTAAAGAGCAAATATGATTTATTCCAAGTCCTTCAACCATTGTTGTATATACATACAAATCAAAGACACTTGAACAAGCTAATCAAGGTCTTCAGAATTACTAGGGCTACAGGCAGGTGAGGTTTTTTTTTCAGGGTTGGAGCTAAACTCTGCAGGACATCGGCACTCCAGGACCGACGTTGCCTACCCCTGCTATAGATAGTACTACTAAGAAAGATAGTTCACCCAAAAATGAAAATAACTCCATGATTTACTCACCCTCAACCCATCCTAGGTGTATTTGACTTTCTTGTTTCAGACAAATGCAGTCGGAGTTATAGCCTATTACAAAATACTCTGGCTCTTCCAAGCTTTATAATGGCAGTGAATGGGAGCCGAGATTTTGAAGCCCAAAAAGTGCATCCATCCATCATAAAAAGTGCTCCACACTTCTCAGAGGAGTTAATAAAGGCCTTCTGAAGCAAATCGATGCGTTTGAGTAAGAAAAATATCACTATTTACAACTTTATAAACGATAATCTCTAGCTTCTGCTAACTGTCATACTTGCTTTCACGAGAGAGTGGCGTTTCAGCGAATGATAGGCGTAGCGTAAACTCCAGTGAGAAGCAACAAACGCGGAAGTGCAGAGGAGAAAATAAAACACCAGTCACGAATTAGAAGTACAAAATGAGGATATGTAAAGAAAAATGTTGGAGGATTTCGATATAAGCCAAGAGGAGACTGGATTTCCTTTTCTGTAAACTAAACTTGGTTCTCATGAGACTAGCACATGCTCACCGGAGCTTACGCTACGCCTACGTCATCAGCTGGAAATAATAATTAAATAATACAAAATGTTTTTATTTATTTATTTCAGTTTCCTAGTTTTCAAGAATAACTTTCTCAAACAAATAAAATAAATAAATTAATAAAATAAAATGCTTTTTTGTACTTATATAAAAATAATCCAGTAAATTCAAAATATTAACAAAAAACTATGTTAATTTCTCAGTGACATTAAAACTGCGTAAACATTGCTTTAGACAGTCATTTAGTATGTTTGCCCAGTGGTTGGTTTGTTTGTTTGTTTGTTTGTCCGTTTATTTGTTTGCTTTTTTAAGTAATATATATAATAGTTTATTATAATTGTGTTTATTTTATTGATTAACAGCATTTTATAATATTTTACAATAATATTATAAAAATAATAGTTTATTTTATTTCATTAAAATTTGTTTGGTTTCATTAATTTTATTGTTTTTAATGTAGTTTTTTTATTAATTAAATTTAATTTATGTAATGTATGTAAAATAAAACAATACAAATTTTATCAAAAATGTATAAAACAATAAAAATATGTTATTAGATAAAAAATTAGCACAATTTTATTGCCATAACAATAACTATATATTCAATTTAACTGAGAACTGCCGTTTCCATTTGCTGTTAGGCTCTCAAAAGCCAAAGTGTGTATACTGTATACAGTTTATTCTGCATAATTTACTATGACTAAAGCAAGAGTGTGACTAATTTATAAATACCGTTTTCATTTAAGAACACTTTAATACTTCAAAAAAATTCTGCAAGAAACTGCTGTGACTGTGTCGCATTAAAAAAGGCAAGAAATCCGTAGGTTGTGCACAAAGCGAGCGAAAAACATATACAAGAGGACAGTTGCAGAGAGGCAAGGTTGGAGCCACACTGCAGTGTGCTTGAGTGAGCATGTAGGCCATGCGCGGCCGCTGATGCATCGCTCACCCCCAGGAGCAAGAGGGGGGAGTTTGTACACATGAGTCAAACAAGCCTCCCTGCATTCATGTGACATCCTCTGCCCCAGAGAAAGATAATGCTGGTTCCACAGTAAATAAAGTCATATTCAAGAAGACAGGTTCGGTTTTGTAGGATTTATTAATGGTTCATTATTTCTGAAATAATTTCAGTCTGGGTAATTTTGTCATGCATGAAATGAAACAAGTTATATAAAGCGCCAATTTGCATCCAATGGCGGATGGACTTTAAGGTAACCTGTTTAAAAACATTCATTATTACAGAAATTACACATTTGACCTTTAAAATCGACTGCAGTGGAAGGTCAAAGAACTGTGGATGCAAAAACGATATGCGTGAAAGAAACATTGAGGAGGCGAATTCTTATCCATCAATCAGACGTCGCAACGTTAAGGACTGTGTTTCTGGATTAACATACATCAGAAAGGCCAATTACCCTCAATATTTTAAGCTTAAGACGAGAGGCCTGAGGTGGTTTTGAATACAGAGGGACGTGGGTCTAATTATACCATATGATCCCTCTCACTTGAATGGCTTTGCGCAAAATCGAAACCTGTGAGGGAGTCGTGGATCAATCCAAGCTTTGGATTAAGAGTTCTCTGATAGCCCCCTGTCGAGATCAGGTTTAGAGAAGTATCTTACGGTTCTCGTTTTAATCGTCTCCTTTCCGCAGACATCCTACTTTTATTCGTGAGCCTGTGATGGTCTTCAAATGAGCTTATCCAACGCCTCAGACAAGCTAGCACCTTCCCTTCCTTATTATGACTAACCCTGAGGCAACCAGGAAGGTGGAGGTGTGAAATTATCTTTAAATAAAAGTGCAAGAGCTTGCGCCTACTGTACTTTATGCTTTATGGTAATCTTTGGTGTAATTTATGAATCAATTTATTGTCAGGGCACTTCCTTTTTTTTGGTACTTTCCACAAAAATGGTGTGCTTTGGTGTCTGATTACTTTTTTTAAAAGAATTAGAGGCACAATTTGCATGTTTTTGTTGTTAAAACTAATAGATATTAACCTGTTATCTAACATAAAATTAGCCTAGCTTGAAAAGTTTTAAACACATCAGATGCTTGTATCCCCTTCTTAAGGTGGTGATATTGGTCTGACTCTCCTCAGAGGTCTATTTTAATCATACATTGTCATAATTTCATCATTTTCATCAGTTACAAATTATTGTAAAAAAAAAAAAAAAAATTATAAAACATTTTTTCTTTAATTTTTAGGAATTATATTTTTATGCATACTTTATATGCTTTTTTAGATGTACATCTCTGTTACTTGCAACCCTGTTACTGTTCTGACCTATTTGTTTAAATAAATAAACGTAATTTGTTTGCAATTTGATGATTATTTAATGTTTATCAATACAAAAATACAAAATCACTAAATCACAGTTTTAAACTTTATTTAAAATGTCTCAAATTGTGGTAACAGGGTTGCAAAACTTAAAAAACATAATATTTAGTTTGTACAATGGCATAATTTCAACATTTTCAACCCTGTTACTCAAATTATTGTAATAAAAATGTATAAAATTTTCTTTTCTTGGAATTATAATTTATTGGAATTATAATTTTATCAGTTACTTCAGACCAACATTGGATCCCAAACTCACTTAGTTTAGGCTAAATTTGAAACTCTGTTACTTTTCTGGCATGTTCTGTTTTAAATAAATTAATAATTTTATGTTTATTTATTATTTACTGTTACAAAATGACAAAATCACCAAATCAGAGTTTAAACTGTATTTAAAATAAATTTTTCAAATTGTGGTAACAGGGTTGCAAAAACTCATAAAAATGAATAGAAAATAAGCACATTTAGTTAATGAAAGTTTTAAACACATCAAATGTCTGTATCCTCCTCTTAAAGTGGAGATTTTGGCAAAACTTTTTTCTTTCATTTACATGAATTATAATTTTATCATTTACTACAAACCAACATTGAATGCCACACTGGCTTACTTTAGGCTATATCTGCAACCCTGTTACTTGCAATCTAGTTACTGTTCTGGCATTAGGTTTTTTTTTTTGTTTTTTTTTAATAAATAGATATACGTATTTTTTATGTTTATAAAATGTTTAACCCTGTTACTGTTATGGCATGTTTTATTTAATATTTATTGCTACAAAATTACAAAATCACAATTTTAAACTGTATTTAAAGTATCTGTCTCAAACTGAGGTAACAGGGTTGAAACTCTCATATAACATGAATAGCAGATAAACATAAAACAACACATATAATATTTAGTTAGGCTTCATAAGAGCTTTAAACACATCAAATGTTTATTATATCCCCCTCTGAGGATTTTGGCCTGAGGTCTTTACCTTCCTGATCTTATTCAACAATTAAAATCATACGTCATAATTTAAAAATTCGCATATAGAATGAATAGAATATAAAAGTATATGACTTAATGAGAATAAACATCTCCTTTTAATGAGCACTTTAAATTAATTTATGTTTAATTTTTCAGTTTGTACCCTGTTGGTAGAAAGGGTCAGTTTAATTTGTTAGAATCAAGCGTGTCTGTGTCTTTGTGAGTGTGATGTGTCATTCCAGGCAACAATTTGTAAAGCAAGACACATACTTGAACTTTTCAAATCGAACGTCCTGTGTTTCTCACAAGCGGCCAGCTAAAAGAATGGTCTGTGGCTCTCTGTTTCATCTCTGTTTTGTTATGAACGAAATAGTGACTTCTACACCCAGTTAACGACTGTTTCCCAGCAGTAGCCGCATGACACTACCTTCTCAACCATGGCCTCAACGGTTTTAACCACTTCCACATCCTCTCTGCGTGCTCTGCCTCCCCCCAGCCTTCGTGTTTTGGATGGCGCCTGCTAGCACAATGCAGCTGCCAGGACTGATAGCATCATGCTGGGTAAAAATCGCTGCCAGTGTTTATGCTAGGTAGGCTTGCACGTCACGTGCTAGAACGCGTTTGGGGGTTTGTCAAGTTTCAATAATAGCAGACAGGTGACAAACCGTGATGAGGACTTGAAAATAATCTGGTTGTCTTCTTAAACATCTAGCGCTAGTGGAAGTGAGCGCTAACGTTAAAGAGAACTGTGTTTATGTTTCATAGGGAAGCTCTCCCAGAAACAGCTAACAACACCTAAACAAACATTTTCATGAAACACGGATGTAAAATGAGCTAGTGAATCAACACCACCTCCGTTTGCCCATGAACACCCTGCAGTTATCTCAGTGATTTACATCTACTAGCCTATACTTTCATTGTCATGCAAAGCATGCATTTCTTCATCATGCATTTCTGAGTAAGCATGTTTGGAAAGATGACTAAGTTCCATTTTACTGTAATTAATGATTCACCACCTTAGTCTGAGAGTGTACACAAAGCGAGAACGAAACACTGATATTTTGCACCAGAATCTAAATTCTCTTTCTTACTGGAGATGTTTGTATAAGCATTATATGGACTATTTAAAATACATACTTATTCCATGTTAAGTACAATTTAAGCTCAATTGGCATAATTTCTGGCATATTGTTGATTGCTATAAATTATTGCTTTCTTTGGGAAAAAAAAAACCAAACAAACAATAGAAGCCACTTGCAATAGTCAATAAGGCCAAGGATTTAAATACAGAAATGTGAAGCTTATAATTTTACAAAAGCAATTACATTAATGCTTACACTGAAACTTGTGTATTATGTGAGATTTAAAGACACTTTCACAGTCGTTTTTAGGTTTTATGCATTATGTAGTCATGGCTGTGAACTAAACAAATATATTTTTACACAGAAAGCATTTTTTTATAATAATATCATGTTAACAAACATATATTGTTTACATGTTGTGGCTGTACTATTGGAACAATAAGTATTTTAATGCTTATAGATTACTTCCATTGTATTTGTATCACTGTAACACAGATTTAGTTTTTTTTTAATATATTATTATTATTATTATTATTATTATTATTATTAATAATAAAAAAGGAAAGACAAGTACATTTTGTGGTAATCAATTTTACACCACGAATGCTGTGCGTGGTTATTTGTAACTTAAATGTGTGAGACTTCTGGTGTCTGGTGTTCCAGTTATTTTAATATATATAGTGCAAACTGGTATTTCTCATTATAATATTTTAATTCATTATCATAATTATAAACACATTGGTTTGTCGCACAAATAGTTTTACCGTTTACCGTTTTGTTTTTTTGTTTTTTAAAAAGTGGCTTTTTTTAAAAAAAAAAGGTGTTTAAAAAAGTTTTTCTTGGTTGTGCAAACATTAAGAGAACATTCCATTTGATTATTCTGCAAACATTACGGAAACGTTACTTTTGAATATTCTTTAAATATTCTGAAACAAGTAGTAACAAAAAAACTAAAACGTTCCATGAATGACGTAAAAATAACATTTTGAGAACATTATTAAAGACCAGATCATTTTAAACAAACATTCTACAGTGTTAATGTTACTGAAATAACATTTTTCGTAACTTTGAGAGAACCTTGCACGAACATTAATGTTCTCTGTTAGCTGAGTAATATGTCTCGCCAGGAAATAGCTTGCTTCCGTGTTAAAAAAATAAATAAATAAATAAGGTGACTGGAATGCTATATTTACCAAAAAACATTTAGAATCTGAATGATATATTTTATACTTAAATACATTGTCAGATTCACTTGAATATCACTTAAAATGTGCAAATAAACATTATGCGTCATGCTTGACATTGAGTATACAACTTTCTGCAGCACATGTGATTTCAATTTCTTCAGGGCACATGAGACTGAAATACTACATTACTCTGAATTTCTCAACTTCCCTTTATGGCCTCCTCTCTTTCTCTACTTTCTTTCTGTGGTGTTTCCTAAAGACCACAGATTCTATTTTTGCCCTCCTGTTTACTTTCATATATTTTAAATGTAGGCGCTCAGAGCACCTCCCTGTCAAAGACCCAGCCCTGGTTAGCAAACCGGAGGCCGTGACACAGTGCTTCCATTCTTCAGGAGAGCTGTCTGTCTGTGTGTGTGTGTGTGTGTGTGTGTGTGTGTGTGTGTGTGTGTGTGTGTGTGTGCGCGCACCCCTCCCTAACCCAAACCCCAAAACCAGCACTGACTGTATCCAGGGTACGTTGTCATTTCCTGTCACGGGAGCCTGTCGTTCAGTTGGTTAGGGTTGGGATTTGTGATCTTCCTTCAATATTGATGTGGATCTGAAGCAAATGAGTTCCATCATTAAATTACTTGTACTGCGTGATTAATTATACAGTATGAGGGAAGCGGTTTTTTTATTTTTTTATTTTTTTGATCAGCCAATTTATTCACCTAATGGTGGAGACGCAATGAAAATTCATGAAAAGGAGTCTTTGATGGTCAGGTCATTAAAAGTGCAGTTACTTGTATTCTGTCCAAATCGACATCTTTATTCATTTTTCTGAATTCGTTAAACACTATCAGATCGAATAATGCTTCACCAAACTGATTTAGCTGCAGGTGTTATTTGCTAAATATTGCATTTATTCAATTGATCGGTAACTTTCCATCCCTGATTAACAAGACAGTTTGTTGCTCGCACTGTTTGTAAGTTCACACATTTGTAAGTTTTGGCATTTAAGCTGGTGCATATTGTAACTTAATATGACCAAAAAAAAAAAAAAAAAGGAAAAAGAAAGAGTTTCTGACTACAGTTAAATTATATTTTATATATTTTTTTATTATTACAGTTTTTCTCGATTGCTAACACACAATTCACGAAACAATTCACCATTTTCTCACAACTATAAACACAATCTCAAAACTACACACCCAACTGTGCAAACTTCAGACTTCCAGGTCAAAGTCAAACATTTAGTCAAAAACACATTCTCATTCTCACATTCTCAAAAACACATTCACATTCTCCAGAATCTAATCTTTGGCCTCAGATGACACACAAAGCTGTCAAATACACAGACTATTTTCCTGACTAGAGAACACTAGTGAAATCAAAAACAAAAACCTCCTTTTGGGAAATAGGAATCCTTTTGCTAGTCAATGTCTGTTACAGTATACGGCATAAATAGAGGGGTGCAGATACAGTAAAATTCAGCAATAAACATTAAGAAACAATTGCTTTCATTACACGACTGTAAAGTTATCTTACAGTAGATGAAAAGCACTAGAAGAGAAAATTACAAAAACCATACAACTGAATATACAGTGAACATACTGTCAGTTACTGTACAGCAATAAACGAACAAGCAAACAAACAAACAAACAAACAAACAAATAAATAAATACTGCATCCTCTGCCAAGCTGCATTACAGTGTTGGTAATATCCTTATATGTTATACTGTACTATAGCAGTTTCTTAGTCTTCTGAGTCTGCCTCCTCTAGACAGTCATCTCTCAGTTCTGCACAAATACATGTAAGAAGTACTTGGCAACAAATCAATTCAACAGTTACGAGTTTGAGGGTGTGTGCTACAGTATTTACAGTACAAGTCCTCTCATCTGAAGTACTGCTGCTATGTACTGTAATTGTAATGTGTAAGTAGTGTAAAAACCCTGTAGATGATCCTGCAGGCAGCTTTCCTTATGATCACTCCATGCAGAAAAACATGCTCAACTATAGTGCTTTATATTTCATCAGCAACAAATGACCTTTGACCTAGTACCCTTCATTTTTCTTTTCTCCTCCTATTCCTCTTTGTATCCCACTACCAGGATTCATTTTTCAAAACTCATAATCACCTGTGCTCCTGTTCATATCATCCTGAGATTCTGACTGCTGTGTCATCAGTTTTGCTACTGAATGTTCACACATGGATAAATGTGTTCTATTTGTGTTCATTTTGTGATTCTTGAGGTAGTTATATTGTGTGTTTGTGTTTTCTAAACAAGAACATGGTTAAACCTGTGCAAAATGATGCTGTTCCTTGTGTAGAGTTTTGCAGAAAACACTGAGCAAATTGGAACGTTTGTGAAAGTAGGTGAAATGTGTTAAAGGTTTTGAGAAACGTGTCTTTGTTTCGAGAACTGTATGAATGGTTTGGAAAATTGTGCCAAGTGAATCAGTTATCGTGTGTTAACAATCGAGAAAAACTGTAACATAATAAATAATTATATAATTCATAATTATTTTATTACTATATATAATATAAAATAATATTATTATAATATTTTAGTATTTTATTTATTCCTGTTCAGATACAAAAGGGTTGATACAGAAAGACTTACAGACTAAACTACCACTCAAACTTTATATATAATAGTTATACTGTAATATATATATATATATATATATATATATATATATACAGTGGGTACGGAAAGTATTCAGACCCCCTTAAATTTTTCACTCTTTATTATATTGCAGCCATTTGCTAAAATCATTTAAGTTCATTTTTTTTTCCTCATTAATGTACACACAGCACCCCATATTAACAGAAAAACACAGAATTGTTGACATTTTTGCAGATTTATTAAAAAAGAAAAACTGAAATATCACATGGTCCTAAGTATTCAGACCCTTTGCTGTGACACTCATATATTTAACTCAGGTGCTGTCCATTTCTTCTGATCATCCTTGAGATGGTTCTACACCTTCATTTGAGTCCAGCTGTGTTTGATTATACTGATTGGACTTCATTAGGAAAGCCACACACCTGTATTAATAGTAATAATAATAATATACCTATTCAGATATGAAAGGGTTGTCTGACTGACAAACTAAACCACGGATCAAACTTTATAATTAATAATTTGGACATAACATTTTAAATATATATCTATAAATATACATATATATATATATATATATATATATATATATATTAATGTATACATTTAGATATATATTCATTATTCAGGATAGTTATATATTTATTATTAATATTTTATATTTACCTGTTCAGCTATGCAACTAAACCACCAATCGAACTTTATATATATTTATTAATTATATATTTATATTTATAATAATTATTTTTTGTATGTGTGTAAATGTGTGTGACCTGTGTAGATTTCCCTTTAGTTTTTAATAGGATTATTAATTAAGTATTGTTTTTGGGTTGTTGTTTTTTTGTAGAAGGCCAACACTCTGTGTGTGTGTGTGTGTGTGTGTGTGTGTGTGTATGTGTGTCTGACTAAAGGTACAGTGTTCATAGATATGATGACATCATGACAGGAAGTCACGACTATCACTGTTTCCTCATATTTCTTAGACTGTCATTGTTTCACACCAGAACTTTTTGTTTGCACAGAGGGGGGCACGAGATGCAAAATGGCAAAAGAAAATGACAAAATGGACTTGAGTCACATAGCGCTCTGTATATGGGAAGTAATTGCAAAACAATTGTTGAGACGAAGACTATCTGTATGAGCACTATTTTGAACAGCTCTCAGCTTGTGGTGAAATCAATTAAAACTCATGCTGTTTATTACCAATTGACTGAAATTAAGTGTTTTTTGCAGTCGGAATGCAAGTCGATTCAATTTTTGGGGAATGAATATGTGAAATGAGGCATTACTTTTACAACCATCTGATGTGAAAGAGGCATCTGGCTCCTTCAGAAAAGAGATTTAACCAGAGTAATGCTCTGCTATTTATCTACTCCTCCACTTTCACCATTAACATTATGCTAATAGGACGACTCAGTAGCTCGTTACACACTCCTCGTGAAAATCCGTGCTGCGAAATCCATAGGATTCGAGTTCTTATTCTCCGGATTGGCTGCTCACTCTCGGACGTATAGATCTGCTTTGAGGTTCTTATCTGGCTCTCCCAGCTCCCGGCGTAATGTGTTCACTTACCAACTCCACACACTCGTTCTTAGGGGGGAAAAAGACAGAAAAGAAGGACTGACACTACAGTCTTAACTTCACAGTCAGCTCAGAGAAGAGCACACAGCTCTAAGCCGGCCCTGTTGCTGCCTGCAAGGTGGAGATATTAGAGCTCGGTGTAGGACAGATGCAAAGATCTGAGCAGCGCTAGCTAACCTGCATCTGTCATGCTTTTTTCTGTACATCTAAAACACAGGGAACATCCTGGGCTTGATTTTAAACCAAAGCGAGATGTATTTTGCAAATGTTGGTTATTGTGATATAAGGATTTAGTTTCATTCAGTGCCTCGACAAAAGATGAATAAGCTTCTGAATGTTTAGAGTCTAAATCAAAATTAGACAATTGTGGCTGTTAGTGCACTTCTGCTAGCTTTGGGGCTGTTAATATGCTAATGTACTCCTAAAAGTTGACAAAAAACTGGGAAAATATCAGAACAAATTCTAATGACTCAGCTTGCACTCAGGGGCATGTACAAATCTTTTGTCCAATCAAATGCTCTCTAAATTTAAAAGGTCCCTCCCACAATAGAGTGCAACAGTTGGGTACTAGAAGTAAAAATCCAATTAATTTTCTCCATAGGGAAACTGATTTTTAACAAGAAGCCAAACCACTAAAGAAAGACTACTGTGAGCTACAAGGTTGTTAATCAATCCACATTGCTTCAACCTATTTTTTAAATAATCATGTAGTAGTGAGATTCCAGGTAAAAAATAAAATAAAATAAAAACTACAGAACCCATAATTCTGCAGAGAAATCTTCACTAATCAAATCAAGCAAATTATTCCAAAAGAACTCTTTAGCTCCGCCCACTCCCAAGAAGCACTGCAAATGCAGTCAATCTCCCTATGCTCTCAAACTACTGTTGTTTTTAATTTGGTTGTCATTCACAATGCTTCATAGGATTGTAGTTTTTCCCTCAGTAAAGTGTTAAATACACAGTGTTGTCTTTTTGTTTAGTTTTCAAATACTTTTTTGCTTCAGATCAAAGTTCGTAATGTGATTCACCTTGTAGCTGGTTAATTTGGTTCATGACTAATATCTCTTTGACGAAGACTTGAAAAATCTGTATGGGAAAAAATACTTCCAGAACCAAGGCCGCTAAAAAAGTGTGCACTAATGCTCTCTATATCGCCCTCTGCTCACCTACGTTAGCAAATAACACATTACCATACTTTTTGTATATGGTAGAAATGGTAAGTGTAGTATGCTAGTATGCTAATTTGAATTCAGCCTATAGCTTTCTCATTTCGATGGCTGCAACATCTGGCGATTGCATTTTTTGGTCGTCTACATCATCGAGGATGTCTCGTTTAAAAAATGTAGCAATTATAAAATTGTCTATTATTCTTTGTGAAGCGTGAATTACTGCAATTTCTTTCTTAGTTTGGCATGTAATGTTACTTTTGTGAATTGATGGTGCACGCGGGTGAAAAAAGCGACCTCCGAAGCCTTCAAAATGAGACACAGCCTATTTGCTACTTGCTAATGCTAGCAAAAAAGGACAACCTCTTAGATATGTCTCGCCAGTTTAAATAGGAAATACATCAATGCGGTAAACAAACTTTTCAAGTTTAAGAATAACAGGAATCAAAGGAACTGGTAAGCATCTTCAAACATTTTTAATTGCAAAACTGAAAGAATCTAGTTAAAATAAATCAAACACTCTAAACACTTTAAACATTCCAGGTGGTGCCATTATGGCTCTGGCAGGCTGAATGTATAAGGAGATCCTGACTTGATTTCATATGCACTTTCATGTGGCTTGCCATTTAATTATACATTAGTTTAGGGCCTCAGAATGAGACCCCGTCACTTCACAGGTACAAACAGTTGAATTATTGAGCAGCGTACAGGCTGGAAATGCAGCAGCGTAGCTGTTTCGGTGCAAAAATGGAAAAGACTGCAGGGTGATGTATCCCTTTATCCTTACACTCCCAGAGTTCCTCTCAACTCTTTGAGTCAACTGAGCTGCTTTTCTTTCACATTCGGCTCTTGAGGAATGCGATTAAACTTGATCAGACAGCCTCGCGTGGATTTTTGTCGTTAGCATTTTGGTCTTGTTCTATGTTGCCTAAATATCCACAAATGTTCAAAGGACTGAAGCAGAGACTTCGAAAATGTAAGACAAAGCATTTTGACAGATCAATTATGAGAGTAGAGCTTGAAGTGGCTAAATGTGCATACTGACACTAGCGAAATGAGGTTTAATTCAGTTGCACAGGACTGTGTGAGTGCATAGCTAAACCTAAATACTCTGTGTATATATCCTATTAGATGCAAACATGTATGCAAAAAGCATTGACATGGAATTAAAGGATCTGAAATGTGGAATGTAAATGTAAAATTTAAAGCTGAAGTGTGTAATTTTTTTGATGTGTAATACTCTATCCGAGCTTAATATGTAGAGACAACTAAGTGAGCCATTTGTAGGAGGATTCTTCTGAAAAGTGTAAACACAATAGTGTTTTCAAAACATTGCTTTGTTTGTTTCAGCATCCTGACCTGCCCAGCATAGCAACAGTGGCTCAACCAATGGCATGAGTTTGGGGGGTGGCTTTTTGTTTGCAGACTAGTAACAGGAGGTTTGGGAAACCTGTTTGAAAACAGTAATTACTTTTGCATTTCCTTTGGAAAATTCTGTGATAGTAGAGCAGAAATTACATACCTTTACATTTAGAATTTTAAAGTTGGAATTTTAAATTTAAATTTGAATTTCCATTTTAACCCTTTAAATCTGAAAGTTAAATTTTTCGTTTTGGAATTGCATCAAATTTAAATACCGGTATATTTCCAGTTTTAAAAGTTACTATGCAGTATATCCATCAGAGACATCATCCATTGGTGTGCTCAAACATTTTTTTTTTTCAACTCTTAAAATTAAATTGTATCAAATTAAAAATAAAACAAAATCTGATTTTAAAAGGTCTGCATGCATTATGTCCATCAGAGACTTCGTCCATTGGGAAAGTACACTCTTAAAACATTCACTCAGTTCACTGAAGACATTTTTTGAATGCGGCCACCCAGGATGCATCACTCTCTTTAATTTACACCTCCAGGGCTTCAGATGTGCAAAATACAGCTGATTGGGTGATGCGACTCAAATGATAGCAGGGGGGGGGGGTTAACAGAAGCTGACAGACTGAATGTTTTTCGAAGCAGGATACGCATGAGTGGGCTGGTTAAGTTGATATCTACTGGGGTTGGTGGGTGAGGGGCGTGCATGTGCCAGGCGGGAGGGCCTCATGCCGATGACAGGTGAAGCCTATTACTACAGCTGAGACCTCGCAGCTGACCTGGATCTACTCGGGATCCTCTCTGCAGAGCACATGCCATGTTCCCAGGATTACTAAGGCCCCTTTGAGACAACAGTATGCAGCTCATTCTTAAAGCGTAATAGCAAATTGAAGTGTGCAAGGTCAACCCAGAGCTTAGTTTTAAGATGATGCAATCGTTAATAAAACTACAACTTATTTTAAAGTCAAAAAGTCAGCCTGGAGCTTTGCATCAAGTAGGTCAACTTTGAGGTGCTTAAAGACTGAGAACTGGAACGTGACACCTTCTTGCACTCATTTCTCTCAAGCACAGCTCAGTGTGACATAAATGAGCCCGTGAACACCTTTCTATCGTTTATGTAAGTGCTTTTGAGGCTTTATCCCATTCAACCGTACCTGTCCTCTGACTATATGACTATTACAGATTTAACTTTCTTGGAAATCTTCAAGGCTTCGCTGAAAGGCAGAGACAGAAAGACACCACCAAAAGTTATGCAAAGCAACCCAACATTCTCTTGAACAACCTTTTAAAGCAGACTGTATGAGCCTGTTCAAGGCCGTTGCAGTCGCCATTATATTCAGACCAGTAACCACAAGTCAAGTCAAGTCACCTTTATTTATATAGCGCTTTTAACAATACAGATTGTGTCAAAGCACTTAACAGTATCAAATTGGAGGATAGAGTGTCAGTAATGTATAATCATAAGATTAAACACTCAATTTTCAGTTAAAGGCATTTCATTATTGAATTCAGAGATGTCATTGTCTAGCTCAGTTTAGTTTAAATAGTATATATGAAATCAAATTGATGATAATCGTTAGAAATTAAGTGTCCCCAACTGAGCAAGCCAGAGGAGACAGCAGCAAGGAACCAAAACTCCCTCTGTGACAGAATGGAGAAAAAAACCTTGGGAGAAACCAGGCTCAGTCGGGGGGCAGTTTTCCTCTGGCCAGGATGTTATAGTTTATTTATTTTTTACTTATTGTTTTAATTAAATTATAAATGTATAAATGTATTATATTTATATTTTTATATTGTTGCAATTTCTAACAATAATAGTATTATGTAGTTAGGTATTTTATTATATTTTTAGTTATTTTGTTTTATTTTTAGTTTTATTGTATTTAAGTCGAGGTCTTCACTGGGGATATGTCCCCGGTTGCAGACATAGCGCAATAAAGCGCTATATAAATGCTTGCTTCATTCATTCATTCATTCATTCATTCATTCATTCATTCATTCATGCTTCATTCATTCATTCATTCATTCATCATCTCCCAGCACCGATCCACCATCTGATCCGGACACGGACTGAGAAACAGAATAAGAAAGAAACAGACAAATATTAGCGTAGATGCCATTCTTCTTACGATGTAACGAGTACATCGTGTGTTCCCGGTTCCGGTTGATCTAATTAATGCAGCCTAACAATCCTTTAACGGATTTGAATAACAGAAGTGTATTAGTGTGTTATGTTTAAGCCAGGTTAAAGAAATGTGTCTTTAATGTAGATTTAAACTGACAGAGTGTGTCTGCCTCCCGAACAGTGTTAGATAGATTGTTCCAGAGTTTGGGCGCTAAATAGGAAAAGGATCTCCCGCCCGCAGTCGATTTTGATATTCTAGGTATTATCAAATGGCCAGAGTTTTGAGAACGCAGTGGACGTGGAGGACAATAATGTGATAAGAGCTCGCTCAAGTACTGAGGAGCTAAGCCATTCAGGGCTTTATAAGTAATTAACAAGATTTTAAAATCTGTCCGATGTTTGATAGGAAGCCAGTGCAGTGTTGACAGAACCGGGCTAATATTGTCATACTTCCTGGTTCTAGTAAGGACTCTAACTGCTGCATTTTGGACCAACTGTAGTTTATTGATCAAGCGTGCAGAACAACCACCCAGTAAAGCATTACAATAGTCTAACCTTGAGGTCATAAACGCATGAATTAGCATTTCTGCATTTGATGTTGAGAACATAGGTCGCAATTTAGATATGTTTTTGAGATGGAGAAACACAGCTTTACAGATACTAGAAACATGGCTTTTAAATGAAAGCACACCTAGGTTCCTAACTGATGAAGAAGAATTGACAGAGCAGCCGTCAAGTGTTAGATAGTGTTCAAGGTTATTACATGTGGGTTTTTTAGGTCCGATAATTAACACCTCTGTTTTTTTCAGAATTTAGCAGTAAGAAATTACTCATCATCCAGTTTTTTATATCGACTATGCATTCCGTTAGTTTCTCAATTTGGTGTGTTTCACTGGGCCGTGAAGAAATATAGAGCTGAGTATCATCAGCATAACAGTGAAAGCTAACACTATGTCTCCTGATAATATCTACCAAGGGTAACATGTAAAGCGTGAAAAGTAACGGCCCTAGTACTGAGCCTTGAGGTACTCCATACTGCACTTGTGATCGATATGATACCTCTTCATTTACTGCTACGAACTGATGGCGGTCAGATAAGTATGATTTGAACCATGCTATGGCACTTCCACTAATGCCAACAAAGTTTTCTAGTCTATTCAAAAGAATGTTGTGGTTGATAGTGTCGAACGCAGCGCTAAGATCCAGTAGAACTAATAAAGAGATACAACCACGATCAGATGATAGAAGCAGGTCATTTGTAACTCTAATGAGAGCAGTCTCAGTACTATGATACGGTCTAAATCCTGACTGTAATTCCTCACAGATACCATTTTTCTCTAAGAAGGAATATAATTGTGAAGATACTACCTTTTCTAATATCTTTGACAGAAAAGGGAGATTTGAGATCGGTCTGTAATTACCTAGATCTATTACACATCAATTACATTTTTTAGTAACGTGGCAGGTTGCAACATCACTTTGTATTGGGCCTAACCTTGAAAATCTTCAGGGTTTCTCCGTGAGGCATCAAGAGATTAAATGAGGCAACCAAAAGTTTAGCAAAAGAAACCCAATCTTACGAAAATATTATTGTACGTTTGAAGCCATCGTAAACAGGGTACCAACAAATGTTCCGCAAAACAACCCAAACTTGCAACTGGTTTTGCATGGTTTACTAGGGTCACTTGAATAGTGTCTCAAGAGTATGACTGTATGCCCAAAGTCATTGCAAATTGACAATATAGATGATACATGCAAATGTGACCTTAAACCAAATTAAATTATGTAGTAGCCTACTGGTCAAGTTGCAACATCATTTTGCATTGTGCCTAAATTTCTTGCAGATCTTCTGGTCTTCTCTGCAAGGCATGAAGAGATCAAGGAAGACCACCAAAAGTTCTGTAAAGCAACCCAAACTTACAAATAGTTTTGCAAGTTTTAAAGAGTCTCTAGAATACTATCTCAAAACTATGATTATCCAAAGCTGTTGTAAATTGCCTATATATAGGGTATGTACAAATGTGACCTTAAATCAATAAAAATATGTAACAAGAGACCGAATAAGACCACCAAATGTTTAGTCTTTAACTGGTTTTGCAAGATTTTAAAGGGTCTCTTGAATACTGACTCAAATGATTGTATGTTCGAAGCTGCTGTAAATTGCCAATTTACACCTTGCATTGGCAGTTAACATCGTATTTCACATATGTATAAATGTAACCTTATTAAAACTAAATTATGTAGCAATTTGCCCACTTATGGCATAATTTTGCACTGCCCTGTTGAAAAACCAGTATATGCTGGTTAGGTATGTTTTGAAGCATGGCAGCTGGTTTCAGCTGGTTTAAGATGATCCTGAGCCGGTTATAAGTTGGTTATGAGCTGATTTATGCTGGTCAGGTGATGGTCCTAAGCAACTAGCTCCAGCTCATGAACTTTTTAGAGATCTTCTGAACTTCTTCACAAAACAGGGTAGAATGCAAGAAAATGGCAATGAAATGTACTGCATAAGTCTGTAATTCGAAGGTGGGCCTAAATTGTCTAGATCGTCCACTCCGTCCTGCTTTCCTGTCAACATACCCACCTGATATTGCATTGTTGCATGTTTGGACCAGCGAAACGTCTACAAAGCAAACCAACCTGGTTTTGCAAAACAGTTCCTGTGCGCCAAATGCTGATTGGATGACCCCTGTTGGAAGCTGCTGTTAAAGTTTTTGTATGAATTATGAATTTGGTAGATGATTGAAAATCTGGAGAACTGCCTGAGACATTGCAGAGTTACATGTGCTCTGTCTAGCCTTTTTTTTTTCGTTGGCCCTGAAATTGGGAACACCTTGCGCCTCTACACTCTGCGAATGCTGATTTTCGGTTCCCACGTGTAAATCATCATTTGCTGTCTTTATGAAACCTGACTGACCAAAATGACAAGTGAAACCTTTAGCTCCACTTCGTCATCCATCAGTCCCACTGAAATAATTACAGTGGCTGCCTGAGACCCAAATCGAGGGGTCGAATCTAATAACCTCCATTAACTCCTCAAACATCTCATACGGCGAGTGCAGCGTAATGAGGTTAGGCCTCCTTCAGCAACAGATAATGCTCGGTCTCAAGGCATATTGCGCTCACACGCCAGGCTGCTTTTAGGGCTCAGACCGTTTTTCTAGAGAAATGGAATTCTTTGAAGGTGTCCACAAATGAACCTGGGTGGATATTATCAGCATCTCTCAGCTGAACTGTGATGCCTGCCAGGGTCCTCAGCGCGCTCGACTGGCAGGCTGTCGCTCTGAGCAGTAGGGTTTTTCTTTCCCCTTGTCTTGGCACGGAGGCCAGGGCAGATGCCACACTCTTCCCTCTGGGCTTTGTGTGCGTATGTGTGGATGTATGTTTTGGATGAAACCTGTGGCTGCAGTGTCGTAAGGCAGAGGAGGCAAGCGTTAAATAGCCAATCTATGGCATCGTGGAGGCAATAGCGAGGTCTTCGAAACAGATGGATGGAAAAGCTGACAGTGTAGCAAACCTCCGTGGAGTAGATGTAGGGAACATGGCACACTCAGAACTGGATTAAAGCAGATAAGCGTGCATGGAAACAGTGCCATTTTTCTTTCCTAATCTCCGATTTCAAATGAAACTGCCAATGTAGCACAATTTTGCAAGGGTTTTTTTGTGCAACACGTACTCGAATCTTGAGGTTTGCTAGGGATGTTCTGATTTTGACTCATAATTTTGACTCTTAAACGTGATTGCATCCGTATTAGTAGGTGTTGGAGCGGAAAATGTGGTTCTACCACATATTTTTTGCCGTTTGGATAGACTGATACATTCAATATCAACATGGAGAGTTGGTTTCTAAAATGTCGATATGTTTTATGTATATTCTATATATTCAACTCTGTGTGTTTGACTTGCTGATAATGGTTTGCTGATAATTAAATTCAGCCATATTAAGAGCGCGAATGAATTTACTTTGATTAACCCCACCTGGATTTTATTTATTAATAAATTTGCTCATAAAAAGGTCTTTCTCAGTTTCTGGATCATTTGCTTTTGCCTTTAGAGGATTTCCTAAACTTTTTTCTCTCGAAAGTTGTGTATATTCTATATAAACGTTTGTTTTATATGCTGACAGTATGTTGGTATTGTACATGTAAATGTACGAAAATGTACACGTACATAAAATACTTATGAATACAATTTTTTTTTTTACTATCACAGTTTCCATGGAAAGAAATTAGGTTTATTTGAAAAAAAATACACTATTTATAGTTATTACACTAAGTTATAGTGTTTATAGACTTCTAGATGCATATGGCATGACATCTATGCTGTAGCTCAATATAATGCAATTCATCCATGCATTGCCACTGCAGATACTTTGCACACACTCGCCTTTGAACTGATTAAACATTAATATTCATAAATATGTGGTAATCACACAATGCAGAAAGTAGAAAATTATTATTGTGCTTTCAAAAGAAGTCTAAAAATGAAGCAAGAAATAATGAAGCAAGAAATATTTTTTTGAAGCCTATGCAGGCAAGGCTGTTTTACGTCCTTGCATCAGAGCTAAGGCTAAAATTAGACCTAAATCATCATGCATTAACGGTTCTCTGAATCCTCTTTGCTCTCTACAATTTATGCTAAGCATTGCAAACTGTCAGTCTAAATTTAGGAGTGGAACAAAGATAAGATTTTGCTCATTTGCGATGAGCCGAATGCTTTGCTGCTGATCTTCTTTATTTTGAATTCTGTTTGTTGATTGTTGCTCCCTCCAAATGCATACACACACACACACACACACACACACACACACACACACACACACACACACACACACACCTGCAGCAGGATATTGTGACACATAACTGACAAGCCCTTATTGGGTGAATAAAAATGAAAGCAAGAAGGCCTTCTGAATATGATTGTGCTTCTGACCGGAGATTAATGGTAAAATATTTCCTTAATTAATTTGCACAAACTTGTTCCTTGACATGATCCATGACTATCAACTGGAAATATTGCGAACTGTCCTCAGGCGGTCATTTTAAATGTGGCATTACTACAGAAATGCCACAGTCAACTGCTCTTTTCACATCTTATATAAATGAATCACAATAACATATTTTTGATTTACCCATTTAACAAAATCATCAACACTCTTGTTTACAGAAAATTGCCTTTTAGTATCCAAAGGGTTTCAAACTAACCTTGATGAATCATGTTACAACTGAGGTCCAAGTGCAAGTAGCTTTAGATATTGAATTATAATGTATTTATTTACATAGGAACTTCATCTAGGATCCATAAAGTGTTACATATATAGATAATATTTTTTGCATAAGACACAAAAATGAAAAAAAAATCATGACAGTTGCATGTATAATTAATATATAATATAATATAATTAAAATGTATAATTAAATATATTATATAATATAATAATAATTCCTTTATATACACATAAATAAAATGTAAAAAATGTGTGTGATAAATAAATATATATAACTTATTAATGTTATTATTTACTATATACAGTGGTGTGAAAAATTGTTTGCCCCCTTCCTGATTTTTTATTTTTTTGTATGTTTGTCACACTTTAATGTGTCAGATCATCAAACAAATTTAAATATTAATCAGATATAACACAAGTAAACACAACATGCAGTTTTTAAATGAAGGGTTTTTTTATGAAGGGAAAACAAAATCCAAACCCACATGGCCCTGTGTGAAAAAGTGTTTGCCCCCTAAACATAACTGTGGTTTATCACACCTGAGTTCAGTTTCTGTAGCCACCCAGGCCTGATTACTGCCACACCTGTTCGCAATCAAGAAATCACTTAAATAGGACCTGCCTGACAAAGTGAAGTAGACCAAATGATCCTCAAAAGCTACACATCATGTTGAGATCCAAAGAAATTCAGGAACAAATGAGAAAGAAAGTAATTGAGATCTATCAGTCTGGAAAAGGTTATAAAGCCATTTCTAAAGCTTTGGGACTCCAGCGAACCACAGTGAGAGCCATTATCCACAAATGGCGAAAACATGGAACAGTGGTGAACCTTCCCAGGAGTGTCCGGCCGACCAAAATTACCCCAAGAGCGCAGCGATGACTCATCCAAGAGGTCACAAAAGACCCCAGAACAACATTCAAAGAACTGCAGGCCTCACTTGCCTCAGTTAAGGTCAGTGTTCATGACTCCACCATAAGAAAGAGACTGGGCAAAAATGGCCTGCATGGCAGAGTTCCAAGACGAAAACCGCTGCTGAGCAAAAAGAACATAAAGGCTCGTCTCAGTTTTGCCAGAAAACATCTTGATGATCCCCAAGACTTTTGGAAAAATACTCTGTGGACTGACGAGACAAAAGTTGAACTTTTTGGAAGGTGTGTGTCCCATCACATCTGGCGTAAAAGTAACACAGCATTTCAGAAAAAGAACATCATACCAACAGAAAAATATGGTGGTGGTAGTGTGATGGTCTGGGGCTGTTTTGCTGCTTCAGGACCTGGAAGACTTGCTGTGATAAATGGAACCATGAATTCTGCTGTCTACCAAAAAATCCTGAAGGACAATGTCCGGCCATCTGTTCGTGACCTCAAGCTGAAGCGAACTTGGGTTCTGCAGCAGGACAATGATCCAAAACACACCAGCAAGTCCACCTCTGAATGGCTGAAGAAAAACAAAATGAAGACTTTGGAGTGGTCTAGTCAAAGTCCTGACCTGAATCCTATTGAGATGCTGTGGCATGACCTTAAAAAGGCGGTTCATGCTCGAAAACCCTCCAATGTGGCTGAATTACAACAATTCTGCAAAGATGAGTGGGCCAAAATTCCTCCACAGCGCTGTAACAGACTCATTGCAAGTTATCGCAAACGCTTGATTGCAGTTGTTGCTGCAAAGGGTGGCCCAACCAGTTATTAGGTTTAGGGGGCAAGCACTTTTTCACACAGGGCCATGTGGGTTTGGATTTTGTTTTCCCCTTATAATAAAAAACTTCATTTAAAAACTGCATGTTGTGTTTACTTGTGTTATCTTTGATTAATATTTAAATTTGTTTGATGATCTGAAACATTAAAGTGTGACAAACATGCAAAAAAAATAAAAAATCAGGAAGGGGGCAAACAATTTTTCACACCACTGTATATATATATACATACACATATACATACATTAGCAGCCTTGATAAAGAGTTAATTAGACTTAAAGAGTTAATTTTGGACTATACCTGCAACCTTTACAGTGTGTGATCTGTTTAATTGTTTGTACACTGTTGCAATGTTAAAGAGTCTTCAAAGGAAATGCAATGCAGAGCTAAGTTTCAGTAAACATCTCCATAGCAGGAATGCTTGTGACACCACATGCTACAGCAGCTACCAAAGCTAACCAACCAACATGAGAAACACGTAATTCTGAGAGTGAAAAAAAAAAAAGACGCTGATGATCAGTCTGCCAGTAGCAGGTACGGCTAGATTCAAATGCCTGTCAAAGCTAATGTACGCTAATCAGCTGTTGGATTTGCCTTTTTTGGCTATCACATGTAATGAAAGACAAGAATATGTCATCAAACACATTTTTTCCCTCTTGCAGAATTATCAAAGCATGAAGGTGGTGGTGGGCCATTCGGATGAGGAAGAGAGAGCGAGAAGGGGCGTCACAAAAAATCAGAAAACAACTGCACAGCCCACGTGGTGGATCATGACAGCAGTCAAGTGAATAACTCAAGAAAGGGAAGCTTCACAGAATATTGATTTAATGCTGCATTCATGCAGGAAGGATGTTCACCCGCATTACACATGCTCTAATATTCCCCAACATACCTTGGGCCTTTGGTTTTCCGAGCCACTCAGACAAAAAAGAGGCCGGAATATTCCTCTCGCATGAGCATTTAAGCACAATTCAGTGTCTCTGAATCGAAGCGTGAACTGAATCAATCAAAATCCAAAGAAAAGAGCCTCCTATGGTGGAACGCCAGTGATTAGCGCTCATTTTGTAAAAAAAATAGGGTGTAACTGAGTAAACGAGATGGCTTTATGAGGCATCCTGATGAATTTTTAGTCAATACTGTGTTTAATGGCATGTGGGACACTTATTCAATTCAAATAACTCAGGGAGTGAAGGATATATGTGACCCTGAACCACAAATCCAGTCTTAAGTCACTGAGGTATATTTGTAGCAATAGCCAAAAATACATTGTATGGGTCAAAATTATAGATTTTTCTTTTATGCCAAAAATCATTAGGATATTAAGTAAAGATCATGTTCCATGAAGATATTTTGTAAATTTACTACTGTAAATATATCAAAACGTCATTTCTGATTAGTAATATGCATTGCTAATAATTCATGTGGACAACTTTAAAGGCAATTTTCTCAATATTTTGATTTTTTTGCACCCTCAGATTCCAGATTTTCAAATAGTTGTATCTCGGTCAAATATTGTCTGATCCTAACTTACCATACATCAATGGAAAGCTTATTTATTCAGCTTTCAGATGATGTATTAATCTCAATTTCGAATTTTCGGTTTTGTGGTCCAGGGTCACATATGTGAATGGAAGTGGCTTACAAATGCACAAACAAACAGGTATGAAGAATGTGTCAGTCTTGAGAATAAAGGAACAATGAATATTATTTAAATTGCATTTAAAGCAATATATTATAGCCATCTGATGCACCCATAAATAAATAAATAAATAATGAAATAACATGAAAATTAACCATTCAGGATATGAAATGAAATTTATTACAATGAAATGACCATAAGGTGAATTACTTTTTTTTTCTTCCTTCCTTTCTTTCTTTCTTTCTTTCTTTCTTTCTTTTCCTTTTTTATTAAGATTTTTAATTACATTCATTTAAACATTTTCTTACAGGTGGATGAAATCTCATATAATAAATATTAACAACTGAGTACATTAAAAGATGGTTTACTTTTGACTCTTTCTCAAAAACTTATATAGCCTATAACTGTCCTTATGTCATTTTGATTACATAAATTTAACACTTTTGATGAAAGTGGCACTCCAAGTAATATCAAAAATGATCTTCTATTGCAAACATAACATAATTTATTGGATATTATATATACATACATATATATATATAACATTATTTGGTTAACAGCATTTAATTAAGTGCTGTTTTACTATATGAAATAACATTATATTTTGAAAGACAATATATGTAAAGAATTATTATATTTTTAAGCTTTAATATTAAAGTAGCCTACATTTCTAGTAGCAACACCTACTAGTTTTCGTTTATTATATTTAAAATTATAAATTAAAAAAAGTTGTTATGAAATCAAAAGAAACGTCCTTCATTAGATGATTAGAAGTATTTACCAATAAAATGATGTCCATGCAAACATCAATTACTATAGCCTATAGAATATTTCGTTAAAATGATTTAGCTATTTCTATTTATTTAGTCCAAAATCTATCACAGATAGCCTAATACGTTCAAATGTAATTGCTTAACATATTTGAATAGCAACTACTTTATTTGAATATCAAATCTATGTGATGCTATATTTAAAATGCATTAAACCAGCATGATTGCTATCATTAATGCAAACGGTAATCAATAAATGAAACTATGCTGATTCTTACTGGCGTAATGTTTGTTCCAGCAGCTTTTGACCTCAGACATCAGAAGACATTCCCCATTTTTCTTCTCACACATTCTTGCGCACCGAAATCAGCGAGGAGGAGCGTCTGTCCCTCCGCTTGCGCCCAATGGAACAAAGAGCAGCGTTATCAATGTCCACGCGTTCAGCCAATAGGCGCGCTCCGCTTCTGATGATGCCTCTGGTCTCTTCCCACTGCGCAGGAAGCGAGACGCGCAAAAGCATCAGAAGTTGAACGCAAGGTAACGCGCCACATGCAACAACAGCAAGCAGCAGTTTTTACTGTAATCGCTCGGAGTTTCCCGCGAACGCAAGAGGAACCCGGCGTCTCGAGCAGAATGAATGGTTGGTATCGATATTACTTTTTTATTATTATTATTATTATTCTTCTACGAAAACACTTTGCAAGTCGTGTTAGAGGTTTATTGTAGTTTTTTTTTTTTTTTTTTTTTTTTTGCAGAACAGACTCAGAGTCTCAGAGTTTTTAATCAGATTTCGTTTTGATCTTTACAGAGGTATTCTGCAATAACAAACGTTAAAGCAATGCTAAAAAACTATTTTATATAGGCTATTATGGGACTATTTTATAGTAAGCTACTATCGATTTTGTGTATTCGGACGTTATTTTTAAAATTGATTTGGTGCATTTCACTGCTTGTCTTTTTGTGAAATATATATGTTATGTAAACATTTTCGACCTGATCTAGTCCAGCGTAAAGAATTGTATTATTTCAGAAAATTTTCAAAATAATCTAGATCTTATTTTAATATTCTAAGGAGATGTATTATCATCCCATGTGAAAATCTGATGCATTTTGTCTGATTTTGTTTAATTTGTGTGTGCTGTAAAGTTGTGACAGCCGGTGACCCGTGTCAAACTGTTGTGTTTGTTTTTCTTGATTAATCATATGCAGACTTCCATATGCATGTTTAAATGCGGCTCATAAATATAAATAATGTTTATATTAATATTAATTTAACATCTTGAGAGCTGGGAAACCTGAGTTTAGAAAAAAAGGCTTATTTAGATCGCAATGCATTGCAATGAGACCTTGCAAGACTGTTTGATGTCTGAGGGTCTTCAGATGTTTTTAATTAGGACCTGTAAAAAAATCAGTCTGTCCTGTTCTCTGGGGCGATGCTTTGAAAAAAAAAAAAAAAAAAAAGGCTGGAGAACACAGAAAGTCACTTCAGTGGAGGATCGGCTAATCAAATTTTTATAGCATTTTCTCATTTTTTTCCTCCCTCCCTCCCTCGCTTTCTTGATCCCGGTGAACGAGTTTCTCTTTGTCTGCTTCTTTGGTAACCACACCTCCCCCAAAACGCAGCCGGCTCAGACACCTGAAGGCTAGACATAATGATCAACGCAGTCCCCATGAGTCTGGATGCCTGCCAGTTGTTTTCGCTCTTTTTTTCACTACTTTGTCTCTTCTTCTATTTTTCCCCCCCCTTGTATCTCTTGCCCTGCACAATCAAGGGGCCAGCGCTCAATGTTGGGGGCCAGTATGCAGTATATGAGGGGCCAACTCTTCTGCAATGTATGGACCAAGGAGAAAGAAGTCTGGCACACATGCAAGGAGAAGCATGAACAACAATGTCTCCTTGTGTGTGTGTGTGTGTGTGTGTGTGTGTGTGTGTGTGTGTGTGTGTGTGTGTGTGTGTGTGTGTAAGCGGGAGTCTTTATTCAACCGTGCTTTTCAAAATTGCATATCAAGTCTTTTTTTTTTTTTTTTTTTTGCCATACAAGACCTGTCAGTATACAGTGCATGTTTTGCTTTCATAAAGAGCAAGGTTGGCTTATTAAGATCCAGATACTGTTGGTTTTCTTTAATCTGTGGATTAGACAGAGCATTGGATTCTCAGCTTGTTTAAGTGCTTTGTCTGTGTAAGATTAGGTTTACCGCATGTGAAATTACATACAGTGAGGCGTAATAATGCTAGAATGAGTATGCGATGAGGAAAGCTGAAAGGATGCAGTTGTGGGTTGATAAAATACCCTTTTTTGTACAGTATCCTGAACAGTGTATTATAATTTTAAAGGAATTGTGTGTTGAAGATTATTAAAGCTGACAAAAAAAAAATTTTTAGAATAACAAAACTAATTAAAAAAATTGACGAAAAGCACAATTAATATTAATGTTTGTTTGATTTCAGTATAGGATTCATATGTGTTTAATATGGCAATTTAAAGTGTAAGTGTAAATCTTTGTTAATTTTAGTATTATTTTTAAAATTATACTTATCATTACCACACCCAAATCTCTCTTATGTTTGAATTACATTAGGGTCTGTTTCGGCAAAATAAGTGTCCCAAAAAATCGCCATTTTGTCTCTAGCTAGTGCACTTTGGTTTGCTCGACGTGCAATATTTTGGATGTAGCCTGCTTGTGTTTTCTCACACAGCTCAGAGCCGACATGTTGGGAGTACAATGGCACTAAGTAGACGGCAGATCCTTTCTTTCTCCCTCTCCTTCTTTGCCATAAGCCTTTGAAGGGGCGTAATAAAAGGTTCAATAGAAGCAACAAGCTGTTTTTTTCTCTCCTCTCACGCGTTCTTTAGGCATTCTACCTGCGCATGAATAGGAGGCCACTGAGACTCTCTGACAGAGGAAGAGTGTTTATTGAGGGCTAAAGGGCTCAATACAATCAGACAGCCTCACGTAGAGAACTGCGCGGCTTGGGCGAGAGGCCATGGGCGTGTGTTCTCCCTAGTGTCACACCCATTGACTCCGTTTTGAGTGAACGTTTTTGGGCTGCCAAGAGGAAAACTGTATAGAAATGCACACTGTGGATATAGATATCAAGTATGTTTTTAGTAGATGTATTTTTGATCATTGCAAAGACTTCAAATTTGAAGGTTCTTTATTGGCGTTTATAGCTCCATTAAGAGTCTTTCCATTCCACAAAAGCTTCTTTAGATTGTTAAATGTTCTTCACACTATGAAAAAATGGTTCTTTTAAGAACTGTTCAGTAAAAGGTTCTTTGGGGAGCCCAAAATGGCATCTCTTTGGAAGCTTATTTTTTTGGAGTATAAATGTAATTAATTATTCAAGAAGAGATTGTTAAACGCTTTTGACTTTAGTACCATCAACACAGATGAATTCTGGGAGTTATTCACTATTTTAATAAGCAGTTTTGATTTTCAGTTGCAGTTTTCATTTGTAATCCTTCACATATTGCTGGCTAAAAAAAAAAAAAAAAGGAGAAAAGAAAGAGGTGCTGATTGATTTTGAATATATATATATATATATATATATATATATATAATTTTTTTTTTTTTTTTTTTTTTTTTTTGGTAGTTTAAGAAAAGAAACAATATTAAAGCACTGAATATTGGTGTGGACATGTCCCTGTCAATGACTAAAGTGAATAAAGGAATAATTTGCTCCAAAATTATTTGTTCCAATTTTTTTTAGAAATATTATCTATTCACACTGAATGTTCTTTTTTGGGTGATCTATCTAAATTTTAAGCTTGCACCTTCCTGACATGCCAAACAGCATCAGTAAAATGGGTTTATAAAGAAATTCGGATTACACCTACACATATCCCTCCTAAAAATGTCATATTTTTAATGAATATCATCTTATGTAGCAGTTTTCAATTCAGTATGTATAGAAATACTATCCATTATGTCAGCTAAGCTTAAACTACGCAGCCCAGCATTAAAGGAAAATATGTAATAATATTTATGCTTGCTGAATTGTGGGGTGGAATTTGAAAGGAGGGTTCTTGACTTATTCCTCTTGCGCTCAGTGTGAAAACGCATCGCTGGGTAGAGGTTAATTGTTTTTAGATCTTTATGTGTCAAGAGAAAATGGAGAAACTGGTGCATAATTGAGCTCCTGGTCATTTGAGTGATTATGGATTAACGCGCCTCTCCAAAGGAGAAAGACAGCGAGAGAAGGAGCGAAAAGAAAGGACGAAAAGACCCATGTTGTGAGCTGCAACCACAGGGGTTGTCTGGTCTTTTCAGAGCGAGAGGGAGTGGAGGCTTGTTTAGACAGTGGCCCTTGGGGGCTTGACCTTTGACCTGTGCTGTGCTCCTCTGTGCTCCAGGTGCAGGTCGGTTCTCCACGGTTTTCATTGCACACACACACTCCCGAGGGCTGGGGGTAATGTTGCGTGATGCCTTTTTATTTTTTGTTTGTACGAGGTGTGGCTGAGACCAAAAGGGTTGTGAGGGTGGGCGGAAGAACCTACTTTTCTTGTAGTGTTTGTTAAAACAGCCTTGAAGTTCATGGAAGGCACAAGTAAAGATAATTCAGTGTTGTAATATTCATGAATACATTAATCAGGAGGTTGTCATGTATATTTATTACAGTGTTTGATAATGCCGGAGCAAATCACCTCAGGCAGTGGTGATTGCTGCCTGATGCTATTAATGTTCTTTAATAAAATGCCCGTGTGGGCCGAACCATCAGCGCAGCCCGGTAGTTAAGTGCTGTAAGGTTAATGAGGCAATTTACATACGTTCTGCCGCCATCTGGACCCAGTAAGATACAGCTGCTTGCTCTTATTTCATACTGTGTTTTGGGAGCTAACCCGCAGAAATGTCATTCCAGTACATGCAGAGAGCTTGTTGAACACTTTTGACTTTTGTCCCGTCAACACGGATGAATTCTGGGAGAGATTTGCTATGCTAATGAGCGGTTTTGCTTCTCAGTTGCAGTTTTCGTTTTGTAATCCCCCACACAGTAGCTGACTTTAAAAAAAGGAAAAAAGAAGTACTGATTTGTTTTTAATTTGTTTTTGAGTAGTGTTCATGCTAATAGTTCTTTAATTTTAAGTATCAGTTGTACATAAGGTTGCTTGATATAATTAGGTGTGAGCAAAACATGCAAAATACAAGAGGTTTTTATTCATTTTTTAAAGTCTGAGCTCAATGTACATTGTGTGTACGTGTTCAGATAAGTCTTTAATGGTTTTATAAGTCATCAATCACTGATTAAATGACTGAAATTGAACCAAAGAAGTAGCATGACTACAACTTGAGATATAACTTACCATAAACTAGAGATCTAGGTCACCCGTTTTAAATTTCCCCTTTATCCTTTGTTTTTTCTTCAGAAGTTCTTTCACTTAGTGGTTCTTGACTTTTTTTTAGCTTGTAGACCACTTAAAATAGTAAAATAAGAATTGCAGACCCCCTAACATGCTAGCTAGCTTAAAACAATTATGTATAGTTTTAAATAGTGCCCAAATTATCCTTCATTTTCACCTTTATACTGACATTGTCTCATTTTTACTCATCAATAATGTTGCTAGATGGTCATTTCTTTAACTGGGCAAATTTTTGTTAGCTCAATCAGTTTACATTATCAGTCACTTAATTCAAGGTTGTTACTTTTTGGCAATTATAATGATTTATTTAAGTCTATTTTTTAAAAGTCCTTCACCGATGTCACTAATTTGAGAACTAGACGTATGAAAACTGTATGATGCTGTATCTTGTAGGCTGGCCAGTATTTTAAACAAACAGCTTTATATCAATTGCAGTCACTATCTTTCTTTAACAGCAATAACAAAAAAGGGTCTCTCGTTCCATGGGCCTCCTCATATACAGATCATTTCACACCACTTCCTCCAAGGACTGGACAATGAACAACCACTCTGCAATCGATAACCAAGTGAGAGAACAACCGAGGGCTGTTAAAGATTTGCAGTTTGGATCCAAAGTAGGTAGACACAACCAGGATCCCCGCCGATGGCTGAAAGCAAATAACTGTTACTGGGCTATCTGTAAAATTGCAGAGATGGACCGTGAAAGGCAAAACTGTGGAGTTGGTGGATTCCCGCTGGCTCCGTTTCAGGCTAGGTAGACTTAAACAACAAGCACCGAGGGCTCGTCTGTGAAACCTGACAGCATTTTCCGACAGGCCGAGAGGAAGGGTGGAATTAATTCACTGTCGTCTCTGTGTGCCGCTTGATTCTTCAAGCCTCTCTCAATCCCAGCGATTAAAAAATGATCCAGCTCGAAAATGACATTATGTTAGATTCAGCAGACGTGTTTGTTCCAGTTAGGAGATCGTGCAAAAAGGAAGATGGGAATTAACTCTCATTGTCAGAAGCTCAATCCAAGATGAAAGCCGTCGAATGTGCAGTTTTTACAAATTCAGCATTTGTCCGGTTTTGTGGCTCTATCAAAGCAGAGCAGCACCAGGGAGCCTTTATTTGCCATCAGTTGTGCTGCAATGCAAAAGATATAGTATCATTTTATTATTCGGCTGTTCCTCATTCCAACTCGAGACTCTGTTGTGTGATCCATTCAGTCCAATTCTAGTCCAACTTTCAAGTTGCGGTTGATTCATTTAATGTCTTTGAACCCTATTCATGTGTTTGCAAAGTGAGCTAAAGACCTGCAAGCAGTAAACTTCAAAGCACTTCCATATTGTACTTATTACAAGAAGTGCATCCAAGCATTAGTGGCTCTCATATCCAAAGCATTTATCCACAGCTAGCAGAAAGGAAGCTTAAATTGGCAAGCCATTGGCGTCAACATTTTGTGCAACCCTTCCACAATGAATAAACCACCAGAAGGTTACTTTGTGTTATCTGTATGGTGGCACAGCCAAATTCTTGGAGGATGGACCTTCAGTTTTAGGACTCTCACAATGGATAAATGGGGAAGAAGTTTCATAGTGTGCATGTCAGTTTTGTTATTGGACTTGGTGCTGATCGCTTTCTAGATGTGCCATTCACAAGAACATTGACTCAGTTTGTTAGTTGTTCCTTGGGTACTTGATGCCAGTTTGATGGATGTTTAATTGAGACATGGTGGACAATGAACTTCAAGCCCCCAAGGGACCACTCAATTAGTTTAGCACCACTGCTGAAGCCTCCCTGTTTTGTCAATGTGAGTACTGGGACTAGTAATCTCAAGAGGTTTTCATGGTCTGTTTACTAATGCATCCAAACTCCCTGTGGTCCTGCCCTGGTCACCTCCTAATTTGAGTTAAACAGTCCTTTTAAAAAACATTTGTGCTGGAGTAAATTTGGCATGTGACTATTGTCAAGCTCCTTCCTATTGACTTGTGGCATTGCCTTTGTTAGTATTTCAGACTTGCTTAGGTTGCTAGTCATCAAAATTGACTTGTCATTGAAACATTTCAACATTTTCAACATATTTCAACATTTCTTCCTAGTACAGAGCATTCACTTCTTTTCTCAACTGCAATTTTATAATATGCTGTATTGAATTTCCTCATGCCCTAAGCCTTTGTGATCAAAAAATCATGAAAAATAGTTAAATATGCATATTATACTACATGTATTGTGATAAAATGGATAACACAAAAGAGAGATGTTTTTAAAATCAGTATTATATGTCAGTGTTTTAAAAATGTTTTCACATCCTTCCTATGTCAAAGACTAAGAATGTTAAGTACAATCTTGAATTATTCCACTCAAGGTTTATCCAGGGATTGCCTGAGGATTGTGGAATCAGCACAACCACTACAGGAGTGCTCATCTTCAGTCCAAACGTCTCTCTCTCAGCTCTACTCATGGCTACTAGTGGATCTGAACGATTTCTCTTGAGTTGTGGAACAATGCTTGTGATTTAAATACTTACAAGTACACCCCCTTCATGCTCAAAATAACTAAAAGCTAACATACTGTGTGAATGCAAATGCTTCAAGCTATGCAGACTTTGTACTCTCAGCATTGCCACAAGGGGAGCTGTAGTGAGCTTTAGCATGAACTGTCTTCTTCTACACACTCCTCATGTTTATATCTAGTTATCTGAGACATAACTATATAGCGCACATGGCTTGAATGTGTTTCTGGCCTACTCATGCTGTTAAGTCTAACATGGAGGAAGTGAACATGATGTGTTTTAAGGTCTTTAAGATGTTCAAAATCTGCCTGCATCTATTCCAAAGTAAAGGGCTACCATAAACATTGGCATTAAAATGAAACAAACCATAAAATGCATTCCCCTAGCATTGCAACAAGTAGTGCCATAATGGGCATTAGCATGAAATACGACATACTCTTGAAGTGTCAATTTGTTTATAGCTGGCTAGTTAGTACCTGAATAAAGTCATGGTTTAAAGTCATCATGAAATCAAAATTGACATATTTTGGAAAATTTCAGTGTTTATTATTAATAATTTATCTGTGTACATCACAATTTCGTAATATGCCTTCGTAATATCTAACGAAAAACAATTAGCAAACAACAATCCAATCAAATCCCATTTGACAAAATCAAGCCCCATCCTACATTTTGTTCATGTTCAAGAAGCTGTTTCACTCAGAAAAGACGGTTGGAAATTACATTTCATTCCATCTTTAATGAAACTTAATCTGTTAGGTAACTATCGCCCCCTATAGTACTGAAGTTTGTTACCTCTAAAAGTAATGCATGAACATACATGTACAATTTGTATGCATACTTGCATAGAGTATGTTTCTGGCCTGCTGGTGCTTTTTGCACAGACCAATTTGATGTTTCCAAAATACAGGCTACATAATTTGTGTTTATGCTTATGAGAATTTTTGTTACGTAAAAACAGAATGCTCTATGTTTATTTTCGATTGGTTTTTAATTAGTTTAAATATGTTCCAAATCTGTTTGCATCTTTCCCAAGATAAATGGCTACCATAAACATAGTCATTAAAATAAAGCAGACCATAAAACGACTATTTAAATTAAAAACAGGGAAATTACTGTTTCTTACGATCTAACGGCGAAGGGAACTATGCCACGGGGGAAATAAAGACACATCTATACAGGCTAAGCATCTTACTTGAATGTCTGCCTTGTAAATGGAATATTATGCACATATGTAAAGGAAATACAAAGCTTACAACGCCTTGGATGTTTTTGTGAAGGTGGATCCTAGAAAGTGATGCATAGCTGAATTCTTGATTCTTACTGTCTATCTATAGTATCTTTGTCTCTTTATGGAGGGCTTGTACACTGACGGTCACCTCATCTCCTACCCCCTTTTGAAGCCCCCTCTGGTATTGCTGAGTTGACAGAACTGCAGGAATGGTAGGAGCTTGAAAATGAGAGACCCTCCCCGCCATTCTCTATTTCACTTTTCACGCTGTCTTTCCCTCTCTCGGTTTTTGCCGAGCTTGTACAGGCATGCCTGTCAACCGAACGGAGGGTGGATGGGGGGCGCCAAGGGAGAGGAGTGGTCTGGGGTGAACAAAGGAGCACTGTCACCGCTTTTCAGGGGTTCTGGGCTGTGCAGGGCGAAAGGAGAGCCGGGTGGGGGGTGGCGAGAATGGCAATTAAAAATGGACGGGCAACCATTGAAACCGAACTTAGAGGAGGACAAGCATTGAGTGTTCAAACATATAGTCAGCCTCAAAAGAGCTGTGGAAGCTCTATGTTTGTCGTTCATTGTGCATTATTTGCCTAACCCTTTATCTGTGCAGCTGTGGCCTAAAAAAAGAGAAGGAGAGTGTGTTGAATAGCCGCACAGCTGCTGGCGATTTGATGAGCGTCTATTACCACTACAGAGTCATCCTCCTGTGCTGAAGTCACCTCTCCACACAGTGTAATATAGAGCAAGGCAGGGCCAGATCAGGGCAAATGTTTGATTTGTCAAGCCTTGCTCATCCTTTCAGGGCAAAAACACAGCTGGTAGTCACACAGTCACGACCCCGATGAGTGGGAGGTGTTGTACAGTCGTGACTTTTCTCAGTAATACCCTTTGTATGTCTCGTGGGTGCTGCAGGAAAGATAACGAAAAGTATTTTAATGTAATGATTGGAATCCACGACCTTGTCTCATCTTGTCAAATTGAGTTTTTTAAATGAAATGCGCTGCCTTCTGCTTTCGCCTGACTTTAGACAGTTCCATCTGGTGAAACGATTTCCTTATCGTTCTTCCTTCCCTCCTCTATATTTCATAGGTTATCAAGGCGCCAGAAACAGCGCTAGAGCGAAGGAAGCTGTTAAAAGATGCAGCGCCGGGAGTCTTTTAAAGCCTGGTTCTTCTTGCGACTTGGCAGAGCTCAACCACGGAAGTCAAAGCGCTACGGGCCGAAGACAACCGATAAAGGTAACGAAATGCACATTCTGTGTCCTCAAATGGCTCCTCGGCCAAGTCTGCAAACGTGCATGTGTGTGTGTGTATGAGTATTGGGCAATTTGCCATGTGATCCAGGTGTAGAACACGTCGTTTCGTCTCTGGCTCATCCTGCACGCTCAGGCGTCAGTTCCTTGACTGATTATCTGTACCTTCATCAAACCTCGTCATGTTAAACCGACATCTGAGACTCCCTGTATTTTACTAGCTGCAATTACCTCACCGCAAGGCACTATGACTGCTATTATGAGTGAGTCTGGAACAATATGTCATCTTTAGGGTTAAGAGATGCAGCGCAAGAATTTAATTTTGAAATATAGCTATTCCAAAACATTGCTGACGATGAAGATGTCTGGCATTATGTTAAAGTTAGTTTTCAGGGAGTCTAAAAGAGTGATAATTAAACATGAGCATGCAGTGATTTGTTGTTGCAGCAAGGAACAGTTTAAAGGGATAGTTCACCCAAAAAATTTCTGTAATTAATCAGTCACCCTAATGTTGTTTCAAACCCGTAAGACCTTTGTTCATGTTCATACAGTATTCTCGTAGCTTCATGACATTATGGTTGAACCACTGATGTCACATGGACTATTTTAACAATGTCCTTACTACCTTTCTGGGCCTTGAACGTGGTTGTTGCCGTGCTGTTTGTGCAGGGTCAGAAAGCTCTCAGATTTCATCAAAAATATCTTAATTTTTGTTCCAAAGATGAACGAAGGTCTTACAGGTTTGTAACAACATGAGAGTGAGTAATTAATTACAGAATTTTCATTTTTGGTTGAACTATCCCTTTAACCAAATCACTTATTGCTCTTTATGTCGTTCCAAAACAGTGGGCATTTTTATGCTAAATGCAAAAGAAAAATTTATGAATCATCTTTATAGTGAACGTCTTTTGAACTCCAAAAAGGACAAAAAATACCATAACAAATCATAAAAATGATACATACGACTTCAGAAATTTAAATTCACTGAGCCTCTTGTCGCTGGTTGGAGGTATTGACACCAAACAGGATATAGTGTACAAAATTACTTTCACAGTGCTTTTATAGTGTTTTTGTCCTTTTTTGAAGCATTAGACAGTCGTTATGTAAAAAGCAGTGCAAAATAACAGCATGATGGTTCTGGAACGACATGAAGGTGAAGTAAATACTGACAGAATTGTGTTTTTCTATGCACTACTCGTTTAAATGTTGCTTGTGCACATGGTTTTTTTTACTGCTCTGCCCTTAAATCTAAAAAGATCAGAGTTACCGATCAGCCGTTTCGTTTAAAGTGTTTGCTTTCCTCCAGGGCCAAAAATGTTGCATTGTGCTGCCAGTTAGTGTTCCCAAGACGAACTTTCAGCCACTTAGTCTGAGAGCATTCTTTATCCATACTAAAAGCTTGAGTAAATTATCTCTAGTCTGTCAAGTGGTCAGACTGACTGGCCCTGTAGGATTATAGGTAACACAGATATAAAAGCTGGATGGCCGGAAGGCTATAATTTCTCCATCCTTTTCTATCCCCCATTGGACCCACCCTCCCTCGCTCTTGTCCCTTGTAAAAGTCTCAGCAGACTTTGCCGGGAGACTAGTTAAAGACACGGGCTGTCTCTTTTTCCAGCACACACTTGCTACATTTCCTTATTTCCTCGCTCCACCCTTTTGTAGACCCCCACATGCCTCAACAAGTGTTTAAAAGCTACTTTTATTCCCTCTGGTGACAACCTCTCCAGCTGTTGTGTTCCTGGATGGGATTCACTCGGCTGTTTGATTCCTTTTCTCTCGCACCTCAGCCTCATCCTCTCCTGCTGGGTTAACAACGCACCTCCGGCCTTTGACTACTGTTGCGTGGCAGGTGAATCCAACTCAAAGCTCCCTCTAAATAAGTGGGACTGGACGCGGGGGTTGGGGCCTGTCATTGAAAGCACTAATTGAGAATCTAAAACTCTGCAATTTTAGATCTTTTCCCGCTAGCATAATCTACCCCTTATTTGTAAGAGTTCTCCCTCATGTCTCCACTCCCATGCTGGGAAGCCCCAAGGTCCACTCACCCTATTCTACGCACCCAGCAAGAGGGTAGCGGCTAGCATGCTAGCTGGTTTTTGGGAAGGTAACGGTGCATTACATGGCGTATTAACAGACACGGCCCTCAAAGCATTCATAAAATCACACTGCGGAGGGATGGCTAACGTTGTCCTGTGGTAATTGGCACAAGCTTGGTGGGATTTAGAACTGTCAAGGAGGATTTTAGGGACGGTTGAACAAAGTGGCAGAGTGCTGACAAATGAAAATGTATGAATTTATACACGCCTGATTACGTACAATTATGGTTTTCCGTATTTGCCTATAGTATTCCACTCTGTACATATGTTTATGTGCGCTTTTTGCAAAGTCAAGCTACAGTCTTCGTCTTTCTGTCCAAGTGTATGTGACAAAAAGTGTAATTGAATATTTCAAGGGTAAAACACACAGTCCACATCACCTTTGTTGATTAACATTTACACGTACTGGGTCAAGCCCAGCTAAATGTAGATCTGCTAAACTGTCTACACAAAGTGTGAATGGTACAAATTCAGTCAAACTGAATAGATTATATTAACATCTTTAAAGACGATTTATTGCTTTGGTCTGACTAAAATTGAACTGTGCATGTTAATGCACTGATTTCCACTTGAGAACAGTTAAGTGAGGAATGCAAACCACACTCGAACACCTGCTTTCCTGCTTTCATTAATGTTTTAATATACATACATATATATATATATTCCCATAATGTTGAGAGAAAATGTTCTGAGATCAACATTCTTGGAACATCTTCATGATGTTATTTGTACTTGATGAACATTTTAAGAGCTATTTTTCTAACATTTAAATAATATTCTAATCACGACCAGAAAACCGGACGTTTTAACTATCTTAGAATATTAAAAATAAACCTTCAAATAATGTCATATTTTGATTTAAAAAGTTAGTAGAATGTTGTAAGAAAAGTTTCTGTAACCTTTAAATAATACTCTAATCACAACAAGAAAATTGGACATTTCAGCATTTTAGAAGTTTTTCGGAACAATGTCCCCACAATGTTTTTATAATCTTAACTTGTTAGCACCACTTGTTGAAGTGTTCCTGTAGCTCAACTGGCTAGCATGGTGTTAGCAACGACAAGGCCATATGGCCAAATGTATATCTTAAATGCACTGCAAGTCACTTTGGATAAAAATGCCAACCATAAATGTAAACACCATATCACATGTGCTAACCATTAGGCTGCGTTGCATATTCATAATTTAATATTGGAAAATTTAACTGAATATTGTCTGGAAATTGTGTGTATTTATGTTAGCGGGAGGATAGTTTACCTGCTACTTCACAGCATGCTAAATGAGTGTGTTTCCCAGGCCTGTGCTAATTAGGTAGCTGGGCTGCAGGACCTGAGCGATAGTTACCGGCATGAAATCTGGACAGCTTTACAACCTCCGAGAGCAGTGCCAGGGCCACGGGCACTTGACCAGAGAGAGATTATCTGGGCTTTCTTTCCTCCCAGCCTGCCAATATAAGCACAACCAGCCATTTCACTTATCACCGGAGGTTAAAAACCACTGGCAAACCACATTGTGTCTTTATCTTGGTAGTTCGTATTGTAGCGTTTGAAATGATCGTAGCATTTCAGGGAAACCTGGATGGAATCTGAGAACGGTATTCCTACTAAGTTCACGAACCGCTTGAAATCCCTGGCTCCATGGAGGCTTGTTTTGGACACAATGGTGTGCAGTACATTCCCGACTTGTTTCTTTCATAACGTGCTGAACCTTCGGATGGACTGAAAGCTCTTTAGAGCCCAGGGTTTACGAGGGGACAAAAGACTCTTCACATGACTGTGTTAATAGAAAGACCTGGAAAATCTCCTCAAACGGCGCCCTTTAGCAACTTCATGTACATTCATACCCTCGCTTGTACACAAGGAAACTGCTATGTATTTTTGAACTGAATATTGATATTCTCCACATAAATAAAGCACTAGGTCAAGTTGTCAATTCCAAACAAGCAACGTTGTAATCCAAAATTAATAAAACGAGCAATGCTACAACAGGCCCTCCTCGCCCGTAATGCATTTCGAGAGATAAATGGTCTCAAAGAGATTAAGTCGGTACAACCACGAGCCATAGCGGTATAAAATATGCTCATCACACTCAATTTCCCTAGCAAATTTGTAGCCGTTAATGCTGCTGTGGGAAAATATATTGAGTTACTTACCACCTTGTGTCTTTGCTGCCCAGGAGCTGCTCACGCGAGTTCAGGGTCATTACCCTCGCTGTCAATGACAAATGGAGCTTGATAGCATCTGCGCTTAGCTACAATGGAAACAGATTAATACCTCGGGGTGAAACTTTGCATATTACGAAGGGGAAGGAGGGGGCGATTGCACCCTCTTCTGTTTTCTTTCGGCGTCCCGTGTTTTGCAACCCGAATAGTTGTTGCTCTCAAATGAGCTCGTTTTAATGGATCATTTGAAGATTTCGAGGGGAAACGGTTTGTTTGGATATGCTAAGAAGATGAACGCTTCTAAGACAAAAGATGAATCATTAAAGTAGGAAAAAACAAGCCTATGTTCTCCCTCTACCCTGCACTTTGCCTCCTGCTTCGTGACTGTCCCTCATATTGTCATTGTAAATTACAGACTATCGGGGGCCACGGAGCGTCTTATTTTAGGAGACAGTCTTTTATTACAGCGTCTCCGAATTTATGACGCCCTTTCATCTTAAAAACTTACCTCTGGATGCTCCTGCTTACAACCCATAACATTTTCTACCTTTACGTTTGCATGTAAGATTGTGCATTTCATAGATGCTTTTATCTAAAGTGACTTAAATTCATTGTGTATTGTTTTTCAGTATGTTTACCAGTGTGTTCCCTGGGAATTGAACCCACGACCTTGGCACACAAAAGTATGTTTACAAATAGCAGTTGCTACCTTGTAGATGTGTTTTTTAGGCCTGAAAATGTTTACACATTAATCGTATAACCTTATTTTTTAGTTTTGAGCCAGGTGTGTTTTAGCTAAAACTGAAGTTGGTAGTAATTTTATCTTGGAAAATGTCATTGTAAATGCTGGAATTGTCTATTTTCGATATAAGGTTTGGGTGTGCAATGGCTGGTTTTCACTGTGGCGAATTTGTACTTCGTATAAAACTTGAATCGCAAATGAGGGAGCTAACTGCAGTTATGTCGACGTACTTTCAAGTCGATGGCACACCCAGAGGATGGAGACAATTAAAACATCTAAAGCCTTGTTTAGACGGCTAATCTGGGTGGTCCAGAGCTTGGGCGACAAGTTACGACTGGTTAGCGCCACAATTAAGTCTAGAAAAAAATGAATCAGTATGTATGGAGGCTGGTCTGTAGAAGTCATGCCACTGTGGAGGTTTTAAACGTTGAATTAAAAGATATAAATCGGCTCAGTTTCATGCAGACATTGATATTATTAAATTAAATGTATTTCTAGTACATTGTGCACTGTAAGACTTCAGAGCAGTTTGTGGGTGGTCCTCGTTTAGGTTTCTGACTTGTGGATATATTAGCTTGTGGAAGACAAAAATTGCAAGCCACGTGAAGTTTCCAAAATAAAAATGTTCATCAAGCTGTCAAGTAGAAGAAAGCGTGGAAAATGAAACTGGATGATTTAACATTGTGCAATTCAGTGCATCACATGGGTGTTGGAGTTGTAGGCATCTGTGAACAAATTAAACAAATCTTTATTAAAATTTATAGTAGCAGTTTATAGTACAGAATTAGATTCTCAAATGTTTCTCCTATGCAGTGATGAGATTAAGGGAACAGCAATGGTGACTTACATTTTCTTTCATTTTTATCCTGAATTTAAAGCAAAAAGACTCCTCTGGAGCTTCAGAAAAGATCTCAACAATATGACAAAATGTTTTCAGATTTGTCAAGATACCAAAGTTTGCTGTCAAAATTCAAGAGATCCAGAGAAGTCAGAACATTTGTAATCAATTTATTAATTTAAAATGATCCAAACTAACTGATATTATAGAGCTCATTGAACTTGTCTTATATAATGTGTTTATTTATTTCCTCTAAGGATTCTAAGAAGAAACGTCTGAGACAGAGTGGAAACATTGGAAATTATGTCTCCTGAGCTCTTAAAGAGAAAAATCTGAGTGATAAAATTTTCCTCTGAGAAAATTTTTCAAAGTCAACTTTTGGTTAATTTTTCTGGTCAATTTGATTAAATATTTTTCATACAGTTTTTATGTTAAAAATACAAAACTAAATACATGACCTTTAACATCACAACAACTAGAGGTGATAAGCCTATTTTATAGTTGTAGACAGATTTTATGGCAAAATACAACATAGTTTGATTAGATACACAAGCTTTGACATCATAACAGTGAAAAATGATAAACTTATTATTATTATTACTGCTGTCCTAACTGTGCATTTAAATTTTTACTATTAGAAAACATGCAATTTCTCCATTCTGACTCTTCGCCTTTAATTTGTCTCCAACTAAATTGCTATTTTTGCCTTCGGTATTTGATGTAGTTTCAGCTCTTATCTCCCAGGTGCTCTTTGTGTGCAACAGCACCGTAGAGACTTGTGCGTTTCACGTGTTGTCAGTTTCCTTGGTTCCTCTCTTTTCATCTTCTGTCACTGCTCCATGTGAGATTGGGCATCACAGTATTCACATGTACCTGGCCTTTGAGATATCAAAGGTTGACTGCCATCTGTCCTAGCAGGCTAACACAGATGCGTGAGACAGCTAGTTTCTCGCTCAGGTGAAGCCGCTTGGCTCCGAGCAGCTTTATCTGTTAGACCGTGTTAAAGGAGCACACAAGGAAACAGTTCAGCACAATGAATTGCCTTTATCTTATAGATAAATAGGCATTTGACCACCAGAGACACTGAGAAAGGCACGTCACACACAATATTTAAATTACTGGTGAGTCAACATGAGGTTTGCAGTGTCTTTTGAAATTTGATCTATATTATGAATGTTTCGTTTCAACGTGCAGCTGCAGTTTCATCAAAAGTTGCTTGTAATTTTGAACGTGGAAAATCCGTTTGACTTGCAATTGTTTATGCAAATTTTGGTTGAATCGGTTGAACTTGCAAATGATACTGAAACCACATTGATAAAAACGGATATAACTTACCACTGCTACCTATTTAGTGGCATTCAAATCAGAATCATGTGATTCAGTGTAAGAGGTTATCTTCAAACTTCCTTTTATATTAATCTGTGAATTATTAGACCACTAGTCCAAAGATTTATGGTCTCAAATTACATTGCAAAAGTAACTTTTGATTAGCATTTGATTTTATTTGTTTATTTAATTAATCTTCTCAAATGTTTTATCTTTTATATTAATTCATTCATTAATCTTAATTTCTTTTGTATATTTTTCATTTATTCTGGCATTCATTTTCATCTTAAATTTATTTTTCTTTGTTTTCCAATTAATTCATTCATTTTAATCATTTATTCACTCATTTATTTTCATTTCATTTGTTTCTTCATTCATTCATTTTCATTTAATTTATTTCTTTTATATATTATTTCAGTTTATTTGTATCTCATTTATACATTTATTTTCATTTCATTTTTATATTTTTCATTTATTTATTCATTAATTTTCATCTAGTTTTTTCATATTTATTTTTATTCATTCATTCATTCATTTTAATTTTATTTACATCTTATATTGTTTTATTTGTATCTTATTTATTCATTCATTACTTTTCATTTCATTTGTATTTTTATTCATTCATTACTTTTCATTTCATTTTTATCTTTTAGATTTATTTATTTGTTTTATTTGTATCTCATTTATTAATTTATTTTCATTTTATTTGTATATTTTTCATTTATTCATTCATTTATTTTCACTTCATTCATTCATTAATTCTAATAATTTTTTATATATTAATATTTATATTATAAATATTATTTCTTTATATATTTATTCATTTTATTTGTTATATTTATTAATCTAATTTATGTATTTATTTTCAATTAATTTATATATTTTGCATTTATTCATTCGTTCCTTTTCATATAGTTTTTGTTTCATACTTATTTTTCATTCATTCATTTTCATTTTATTTGTATCTTATTTATTCATTTATTCATTTTCATTTCATTCGTTTCTTTCCTTCATTCATGCATGCATGCATTCATTTTCATCACATTTTTATTTTTATATTCATTAATTCATTAATCCATTAAATTTGTCTTTTTATTTATTTATTCATTTATTACATTACATTGTGTCTTTTATATTTATTACAAACTTTACTTGTACCAAATAATGTTATCTGCACAATACATCTGCATGAGAACCAAAGTTGCTTGAGATATCACGCCTTGTTTTCAGAGAACATATCTTTTTGAGTGAAGTTTACTTTTCTTGCCTCACTGGCAAATTGTTTAAGCATAACTCTAACAAAATGTAACAGAATTTAGTAAAGCAGAACTCCTGCCAAAAGACGGGAATCACAGGCTCCCCTCACGCTGACCCCTCCAAGTGTAGAATTTGTACACACTGTGAGTGTTTGCTAAAGGAAATCCAGAAATCTTTCAACTTCCTTCCAAAGTGCTCGGAGAAATCCATTCACGTCCTCCTCACCCTTAAATGATTTGTTAGAAAAGGAAAGATGACCCAGAATGCACCGGCTCCACAATTTATACAACAGATATGGAGCTTAAATCTCCTCAGTCTATTAAAATATCATTCTTCTTCCATACATTTTGAAAGATAAAAAGAGCACAACTTGGCCGTTTTGTTTGATTTTTTGCTCTCTCTCTCTCCCCGTCTCTCTCAGGTCCAGACATGAAGGAGACAGCGTCTTGTCTGTGGCATCTCACAATGAGAAGAGCTTTCAGCGTGTCGCGAGGTAATTACTCTCCTTGAGGGAGGGCGAAAGCTGTTTATAATTATGTCAGAGAAATGAAGAAGCATGCTTGTAAGATGCTCAAACATTGTCTCAACATATTTGAGGGGAAATTTTCCTGAGTTATGTGTCTACATAATACCCGACATCACATTCCCAGCCAGCTATCATATTCACTTGTGTTTAGACCATCAGGATAATGATGTGCTAACGCTTGTGAAACCGTATCGTGTGTGTGTGTGTGTGTGTGTGTGTGTGTATGTCGTCTACCCTGAAGCCCATGGCCCCATACACTCGACGGCGACCGTTCCATCCACACAATAGAAAAATATCCTGCTTCTCTCCATAACAACAGTCCTGCTGAAGTGGCGGGATTAGAACATGCCTGCCCCGGCCAGGGGTTGCCATGGGAAAGAACCTCCCTTATTCTGGATCTTTTTTCCATTTACGCTGCCGGTCGGGGATCGAGGTTTTATGTGCTTACACTATCAATGTTTGGCCCATTAATTCACATCTGCAATTATAATGTCCAATTAGAGGCCTGGTTGGCTCGCCTTTGTGTTATGAAGTCAGAGGGGGTTGGAAAACAGTGTAATTTTAGACTGAAGGGGCATCGGTTTGTATTGCGATTATTTTATGCCCACAGGCTAACGGGTTAATAGCGAGTAGGTGATAGTAGGGTAGTAGAGATCGCTCAAAGAAATGAAGGAGAGAGGCACAACAGGAACACGGGTATTGAGGGACTGGAACGCCACATGAATGTAACGTTTGGTAGAGAAATCAGAGCTCTAACAAAAATAACCATGGTTTTCCTACAGTAATCATGGTCTAGCTATGGTTTTAGTAACTACAAAAATAACCATTGTTTTACAGCATTTGCAGTAAAACAACAGTAACAACAAACATTGACTGTGGTTTTACTATAGTAACCGTGGTCTAACTATGGTTTCTGTTGTAAAAACACAGTAACTACAAAAATAACTATAGTTTTACTACAGTATGGTCTAACTATGGCTTTTGTAAAAACATTATAGTAACTACAAAAATAATTATAGTTTTACTACAGTATGGTCTAACTATGGCTTTTGTAAAAACACTATAGTAACTACAAAAATAACTATAGTTTTACTACAGTATGGTCTAACTATGGCTTTTGTAAAAACACTACAGTAACTACAAAAATAACTATAGTTTTACTACAGTATGGTCTAACAATGGCTTTTGTAAAAACACTACAGTAACTACAAAAATAACTATAGTTTTACTACAGTATGGTCTAACTATGGCTTTTGTAAAAACACTACAGTAACTACAAAAATAACTATAGTTTTACTACAGTATGGTCTAACTATGGCTTTTGTAAAAACACTACAGTAACTACAAAAATAACTATAGTTTTACTACAGTATGGTCTAACTATGGCTTTTGTAAAAACACTACAGTAACTACAAAAATAACTATAGTTTTACTACAGTATGGTCTAACTTTGGCTTTTGTAAAAACACTATAGTAACTACAAAAATAACTATAGTTTTACTACAGTATGGTCTAACTATGGCTTTTGTAAAAACACTATAGTAACTACAAAAATAACTATAGTTTTACTACAGTATGGTCTAACTATGGCTTTTGTAAAAACACTACAGTAACTACAAAAATAACTATAGTTTTACTACAGTATGGTCTAACTATGGCTTTTGTAAAAACACTATAGTAACTACAAAAATAACTATAGTTTTACTACAGTATGGTCTAACTTTGGCTTTTGTAAAAACACTATAGTAACTACAAAAATAACTATAGTTTTACTACAGTATGGTCTAACTATGGCTTTTGTAAAAACACTATAGTAACTACAAAAATAACTATAGTTTTACTACAGTATGGTCTAACTATGGCTTTTGTAAAAACATTATAGTAACTACAAAAATAACTATAGTTTTACTACAGTATGGTCTAACTATGGCTTTTGTAAAAACACTACAGTAACTACAAAAATAACTATAGTTTTACTACAGTATGGTCTAACTTTGGCTTTTGTAAAAACACTATAGTAACTACAAAAATAACTATAGTTTTACTACAGTATGGACTAACTATGGCTTTTGTAAAAACATTATAGTAACTACAAAAATAACTATAGTTTTACTACAGTATGGTCTAACTTTGGCTTTTGTAAAAACACTATAGTAACTACAAAAATAACTATAGTTTTACTACAGTATGGACTAACTATGGCTTTTGTAAAAACATTATAGTAACTACAAAAATAACTATAGTTTTACTACAGTATGGTATAACTATGGCTTTTGTAAAAACACTATAGTAACTACAAAAATAACTATAGTTTTACTACAGTATGGTCTAACTATGGCTTTTGTAAAAACACTATAGTAACTACAAAAATAACTATAGTTTTACTACAGTATGGTCTAACTATGGCTTTTGTAAAAACATTATAGTAACTACAAAAATAACTATAGTTTTACTACAGTATGGTCTAACTATGGCTTTTGTAAAAACATTATAGTAACTACAAAAATATCTATAGTTTACTACCATGGTTTAACTAATTGTTTTAGTAAAGCCATAATAACTACAAAATAACCATGTTTTTACTGTAGTAACCATGGTCTAACTAAAGTTTTGTAGAAAAACCATAGTTACAACAAAAATATCATGATTTCATTACAGTAATCGTGGTCTATTGTTTTTGTAGAAAAGCTATATTAACTACAAAAATAACCATGATCTTACGACAGCATTTACTGTAAAACCATAATAACTACAAAAATGAATCATGGTTTAATTACAGTATCAAGAGCTTAACAGTGGTTCTTAGTAAAACCATAGTAAATACAAAACTGACTATGGTTTTACTATAAGAGTGACTCATGTATACTGTGGAAGCAGTTAGGCATAATTTTATATATATATAAAAAAAAAAATTCCAAAATTAAATAATTGGCTTTTATAGTCACAGTAAATTATCATTAGCACCATAAATAGTCAAATATTATATACTACTGTACATCTTATTCAATGGGGTCCGAAAGTCTGAGATCACATTAAAAATCTGCGATTTTTATTGTATTTTTCTATTTAAACCTAGGTTTTATTTAACCCTAGCGGTTACTCTGGCTACTGGCATGTTCTGACTCCACAATACTTACTGTATAAATAAAAATACCCAAAAAAGCACAAGTGTGTATATTCATCTGAGATGTTACGATCGCAGCAGTAGGGGCTGTCAAGCTGCGCTGTGCAGGCCTCTGAGGAAACCCTCAGCAAATGGATGTTCTCTTTCAGCGCACAGCAATAAATAATCCAGAAAAATGATCGTGTCTACAGTGGAGGAGGTGGGAGACTAACGAGCCCACTGTTACTCATACTGTCATTAGCTTCTTTCTCTCTAAGCCCCTCCCACATCTCACTTGAGGGAAATTTAAACGCGAGTAACACTGAACATGCACCTAGTGTGCCTGCTGCTCTGCTAGCTTAGCCGCTAATGTTGCCTATTTCTAATCTTAGCTCTGTAGAGAGACACTCTGGGTCGCTAGCACAGATAGAGGACATGTTAAAGGCATTGGTGGGCTTAATGGTTAAACAAATAGCCTGAATCTTATACAAAACTTGCATTGGACTGTTAGCATAGAAATCTTCAACATGTTCGACCCAGTACAATTTTTTATTTATATTAACTTTTTATGTTTTGTTTTTTTTGTTTTTTTCACATGACCACTTTTTAATATTTGCAAAAATGTTTTGGTTTTAAGATAAGGAGTTTTGTCTGTCCCAGTTAACATAGCTTTTGTCAGCGTTTATTGCATCAAAAAGGCTGTTTTAACATAACAACAGCACTTCAATTCCTACAGTACAGCTGCCGCATTGGACTGTTAGCATAGAAATATCATGGTTGTTTTCATTACATTCTTCATACCTTTTTTCACAAGACTACTTTAAGATATGACATTTTAGACTTAATTTAACTACCAATAAACTGTCCCAATAAACATTTTAGCAAACAGCTTTTATCGCAAGTCACTTCATCACACCATTTCTTAACAAATTACTAAAAATAAAGTTTTATTTATGTAGCGCCTTTCCAGTGCTGAAGGACGCTTAAAGTAAAGATGCAATTAGAAAAGAAAAACACCAATATAATAAACAAATTGGCAAACATTAGTACAAGTGAAAAAAGACTTATAAAATGGCTCCTCATATTTTCCCTGTTTTTTGTTGCACACATGCCATGGCATTGCAAAATGGTGTTTATGCAAGCAACCACAGGTAAAATCTGTGCCATAATGTTTCACAATTCGAAAAATGTGTGAAATGGACAAAAAAAGTCATGCCTTCAGATGTCCATTATGTAACGGTTTTCAAGGTTATTGAGAAGCTATTTAAGCATGCTAATATATATCCACAATGCTTTTTTGTATGAAAACTGTGCATCCTTTTGACAGGCCTGCGGGCTTCCTGTCAGTCAGTAAGCTTCAGTTGGACCATTCATCCAAACACACGCACACCATTTTTTGGTCCTCAAGGGCTTTAAAAGGCTGCATGGCTGGTGTACATCGGCGCAGATATTTTTGTTTGCCTGATATGTGAGGAAGCCATGCTTTTCGGTATCACCAAAGCGTGCAATTAGAAGCGGTGGCATATGTGTGCGTGCGATGTCCTCCTCCTTCGTCCTGATAGAGGCCTCTTGTGTGAAGATCTTACAGACCCAATTACTGTAATCACGATGATCAAAGAGAGGGTGTTGAAGAGAAGAGAGCGGCAGTCAAAGTGTGGCAAAGTGTGTGTGTGTGTGTGTGTGTGTGTGTGTATCATTTGCGTGGGGGTAGGGGTGCGGTTAGCCGTTTGATTCACATCCATCATCTGTTTAATGTACAGATTCGTTTACACCGCTCGTTTACACCACTCTCAATCTCTTTCTTTTTGTGTGCATGTGTGTGTGTGTCTTTGCAGTTTCTAAAGTTGGTTCAGGAGATACACTGGATTAGGTGGGATGCCAGATCACTCCTGGCGACTGACCCTGTCCTGCACCACAGGAAAGGTGAGCTTCAATGTTCAGATGGCAAAGGGCACGTCTGCAGATATGGGTTGATAATTTGTCTTGTGGTTTAAAGAGATAGTTCACCTAAAAATTAAATTTCTGTCATCATTTACTCACCCTCAAGTTGTTCCAAACCTGTATGAGTTTCTTTCTTCTGTTGAACACAAATGAAGATATTTCAAAGAATGTTGGTAGCCAAACGTTTTCTAGTCTCCATTGACTATAAAAAAAAAATACTATGGAAGTAAATGGCTACCAGTTACTCTTTGGTACCAACAAATTCATACGGATTTGGAACAATATGAATGATAAAAATGACAGAATTTTAATTTTTATTCCTTTAAAGGTGCATTCAGTACTGTTTTCCCCTTTAAACAAACAGAAATAGTTCTAAACAAATAGTATTAGTGATTTTAAAAGTCATATCAGTAGCCCAATAAAAGCCGTTTTATTTTACATGGAGTGGGTTGTCTCATGGAGGCCAACATTTTAAGACATTTTCGTGCTGAAAACTACTCATTTTAACCATAATGTCATTGTAAACTTTTGCTTGCTGAATATATTAATCACAGTGTGAAAATTAGCCATTCTACGATGTAATTAGTAGCTAAATGCTTTAGGTTTTTCAGCATGCTGCATCCACACCACTAGATGTCAGTATGTCATGTTTGAAATTGCAACCAGCATAAATACAAACCAAAAAATTACTGAAAGCACCTTCAAAATATTTGCTTTTTCCTCATCTTTTGAATAGACTTTTAAGATAATAGTTCTTATAATGGATCTTTTTCTGTATTTATTGGATAATAAATGGCATGTTTCATATGACTATGCAATAAATATTCCATATAACATCTGTTGTCTTTTGCTGTTTCCTTTTCTTGCTTTCACTTGGATTAAGGACAGAAGACTTGTGGATACTAAATTGAACAATTTTTTGTTGGCAAGACTGTGTTTGATAAACCAGTCTTAATCTTAAATCACCAGTGACGTGTTGTATGTTAATTGTATTTTAATCACTTGTAAATTCAATTAGGAACAACTTCTATATTGTATATTCAAGTGAAAAAGAGTATTCATTTGGAAGTTATGTGGGGTAATGAATGTTATTGGTCAAAATTTCGGCCCCGCCCATATGGCATTGGTTACATCACCAGAAAAGCAAAATGCTTCAGCGCACTATTACATATCAGCTGAAGATTATGGAAATAGCATACATTTTCAATATAATGGATATGAAATCCAAATTTTGAAAAAAAAAAATTTTTTTGAGCTAATAAATAATGCACAATAAGACAAAGGGCATTCACTGAGAAAGTAAATACAGTCAATTTTGATTTTATGTTGTGTTTAAAGGCCTGTAAAGATTTCCAAACCATCAAAAGGTCATATAAGTTTGAGAGCACAATTCATTGTGTTGTATTTTTGGAGTAGATGACCTGTGCTATGTCCTTCCAGCATAGAGAGGTGGGATGCACCGCCCGCTGCTTGCCTTGTCTCCACGCCGACCTCTGCGCAGACTGTCAAGTCGACTCACCATCAGGCCACCATTTGCCTCAGTGAACATTCAACGCTGTCGGTGAGTTTGAGCTAAATAGAAAAAAACCATCGACCGTTGATTGTACCCTGCGGCCGAGCCCTACCGAGCCTTGCCTCTCCCCACCACCGGCAAAGACAAATTTCAGCACGGACTCCTAGATACACGACGGTTTTGTTTTCCAAAGCTACTGGCAGCCTGAAAAGTTTGACTTTGAAAACTACAACAAAGGTCACAATCAACATTCATTGCTGTCGGTGGGTTGGACTGTTAAAGAAAGCTCACTGAACAATGAATGCAACTGTGTCCCAGATTTCCTTCTCGCGAAGTGGCATCGGAGATTAATATTAACTGACAGAGCTGGATGTACTCATTTGCTCTTCTCACTTGAGTTTGTTTGTGGCTCTTTGTGGCAAAGACGCAAGTGGACTGAGAACACCATGTCAAAGGCCCCTTTAAGGGCAATGAATGTTTCCTTTGTATAATAAATAAAGACAAGACCTGTCCAAACCCAGTCTAATCCTGTGAGTCTAAAACTTATTAACCGGAGATGTGGTATAGATGTTGGCAAACGTGTTGTGCTGTGGTACTTACAAGGGCTATGCGGGTAGGATTTATTATTTATTTATTTTTTTTGGATGCTATTGTTTACCTGCAATAATTTTATATAAGTAACAGCCATATATTAAAAAAAAAAAAAATTTTTTTTTTTTTTTTTTTTTTTTTTTACAGAAAAAAATAATTCTTAAAACTATAACATGAATCAAAGTTCAGCACAAATAGCTTTTTCAAATGCTGACATAGATATATATAGAAGGTTCACAGTGTTATACACACAAATCAGAACACTATCATGGTAAAACATGACACAAACAACATACGTTGTAACATAAAACCCTAATATAGGCTACATAACTCTAACAAAAACTGTTAAGAAACAGTTATTTAGATGAAATACCTTGAAGTGTCACACTAAGAAATCTGGGAATGTCAGTTTATGGTTTTTTCACTGTAAATTATAAAATGGCTTGTTCCTTGTTGCTTCCAAAATTAGTACATTTAACAGTATTTTACTGTAAAATTTCCGTACGCCTATATAGTAAGGAAATTTACCGTTAACCAATGAACAGGTTTTTACTTAAGCATTTTAAGTCTTAAGTTTACTGTGTGTGTATGTGTAGCCTACATATAATTACACTTTTATGTGATTATATAGTGTGTAAAATTCACTTTCGTTTAAGTTTGACTACCATTTTTACACATTAACCCAATATCCTGTAATAAATGGCTGAAGGAAACTGTGAATGTCGTTAAGCGCTAAATAAACAAACAAAATGGCTTAAAATACACATCTTATTAAAGAGTTCTTGCACTTCACCGCATGTGAGATCACATACACGTTGCGTTTGAGCTGAACTAAACCGATCACGGTGAAATCAGAGGAGGTTAGCGTGCTGCATTTACAGGCCGTATCTTAATTAGAGGCTAACGGTTTTACTGTCCGTTTCTAGGCCAATCCAAGATTATGTCACATTGCTGGTAGTTTATGAAAAATTAATCCAAATTAAATTTGTCAAGAAGCTGAAGTGGCTTATCGTATCACTGTGGGTGAGAGCCCCATGGCACCTCGGTGACATTGCTGACAGAGACTGACTCCTCCGCTCGCCGTTGAGTTTTTTAAACGACAGTCAATCCACCGGATTAATTAACATCAGATTACGGCTCCATCAGAGACCTGCTGTGTGTGATTTCTTAACGCTGGGTTACTTTACTTACCGTGGCGGTGAGCGCTGGTCTGTGGCGATTATAGGCCTACTCTTAAAGAGTTATTTGATGAAAACTGTCACATGAAGGATATTTGGAGGCTGCATTAACAAATTCGAAGCATCCTTGTAAAGTAATTCTGATGGCCTTCATGTTGTCAAGTCTAAAGACGGCCGTGTTTTGATTCCAGTCATGGACAGTCTGTCATTTTATCAGACAAACTGTAAACTATTTAAAAATGTAATATTATAGGCTTTGTTGGGTAATAAACTTCATATATAAACATATTTTTTAGTTTCATTTTAAATCAATTAATTTGCTACTTTGCTAGTTGGTTGCACAGTGTTAAGGGGCGGGGCGTTCACGCTTATAGAAAGAATTTGATTGGACTAAAATCTGTGGCCTGCATGGTGAATCACCAATGTCTGTTGTCCATAAATTATTTATCAATTAAAAAAAAAAAAAATGCAACTTTATTTTGCTAATGAATAATAATAAAAGCTATGTAAATAGTTTATAAAATATATGTATTTAAATTCCCACAATTTTGTGTTTGCTATTATCAATGAAATAATTATATTTATATTAATGACATTTAGCTACATTTAGCTATTTAGCTTATATATTGTATATATAGAATAATTATAATGGCCGCATATTTCTGTGACCCCTGAGTAATGTAAAATGCATGGTTAAATAGCTCGATCAATGACATAAATAAAATCAAGAAAGGAAACCAGTAAGCAAATAGGCCTATGCAGAGTAAATCAATGTAAGGGTTTTAAATTTCTCAAAAAGTATAGTCAGAAATATCAATAAATAAGAAGCTGAAGCTGAATTAATAGCAAAAAAATTGTTGAGAAAAACAAAGAGAAATAGATCCTTTTTAAAGTGAATGGAGTATCTTGTTAAACTCCTTTAACACAACATGAAACTGTCTGGGGGGAAAAATATATCATTTTGCATTTTGTTTAGTTTGTTTTTGTGGATACCAGGTCCTTGTGTTTTTTAAAAGTAGGCCTATATAATTAAATTGGACTGGTTTTATAGGCACTTTGAATCGAAAATGAAAATTGGCCAATTTGTAATACAACTGGCCAAAACAATAAAATCAAACATTAAATGAAAAGAATAAAAAAAGATTATGTTGCTTAATTCCTCCATTTTACCCAGCAGGCCTGAGAGCATCACCCCAACAAACACACAAAGTTTCCCTAATGTTAGTATCTGATCCCCAGTTGGTTATTTGTTTGGAACCAAATATAAATGCTCTAGGTTAAAACTTTTTAGGGTTTAGGTTAAAAAACTGTTTGCTGTGATGATAACCAATGAAAGCAAAATCAAAGTGCATGAGACACATTTCCGAGCTTCTGTATACAATTCCTGCTTCTTGTTCTCCTCGAGCCCTTGTTCCCATCATAAGCATGATGGCTTTTGTATAATAAACACAGAAATGAGAATTCGGTGTTACCGTCACCTCCTTTGAAGCCCCTCATTTGCTCATTGTGTGAGTATCTATAATTAAAGCCTTGAGGCCTCTCAGCTCTTGTTTTCAAAGCGCCAATTCAAAGTTACAGATCTCAGCAGTATTTTGGTACAGACCGTTCTGGGTTTTTTCCTAATTCTGAATGTCACTGTGGTTTCCAGACTAGCAGCAAGAAATGTGAAGACTGCAGGTGTTTGAGAAGAAGAGACCCCTGGAGAGCCGAGCATCAGACAAGAGGATTAACTCAAGTGAATATTCGCGGTTAGACATTTCGACCTGTGTACATACTCGACGGTTTCCTCAAATATGACACTATTTTGAGAAATACCGCAGTGCTTTTATATTTTCCTCCTGCTCAATGGCTTCCCTTTGTGGATTTGGAGGAATTGAAAATCGTGACACATATCAGCGCGTAAATTACATTCAAGTTGACGTTCCACTAAAATATCAACCGGTTTTACGAAAATGACCGTGTTGGCAAAAATAGTTATGCTTGCGATTAGTGAAAGCTCCGTGGACTTCAGAAAGTCCCTGTTCACTTTCGGCCAACATTAACATTTGTCAGGTGTTATTAGCATGTGTCAACATTTGAGTTGGAAAATGTGAAGGTTCAGCGGGGTCCTGTGAACAATGTACCAACAGCAAAATGAGTAAATAAAGAATTAGATTGAAATAGCACAGTGTGTTCTGAAGGCGAAAAGCTGTCTGGAGTTTTAGGGAGAAAAATAAAGCCAACATACTGCGGGAAGTCTTACATTTATTTTAATTAGGGTATTTAGTAGGCTATTACATTTTTGTTTAAATATTAGTTAGGCAATTCCATTTTGAGATTTATTTTTATTTATTTATTTTTGTTATTTCAGCAATTATGTAGCCTATATAAACATTTTTTAATGCAATAATGTAATAAACAGCAGAAAGAAAAAAATAGGCATATAACCTTTAATTTTCAAATCTTTGCTACAATCCTTATTTTTTATTTATATTTCCCACTATTTGACACCCTATTTAATTTCGATTAACTTTGAATATTACTATAATTTTTTATTATTATTATTATATATATATATATATATATATATATATATATATATATATATATATATATATATTTTTTTTTTTTTTTTTTTTTTTTTTTTTTTTTTTTAATCTTATAATCTAACAGTTTCAAAATATACAGGAGGCCTTATATTAAAATAAAGACTATTTTTAAGTAATAGCCTATATTTGTTTAATCATTCATTTATTTAAAATGCTAATAATACCACTTTATATTTGTTGTGTAATGCACTGTTTAAAATATTTAATTATATTTCAAAGAAATATCAAATAATTCATGACAGCGTTTAAATGTGTACAATCCATTAAAACTAAGCAGACCCTGCCACCTAGTGGTCATATCCTGACGGCAACGACTGGTGAATGATAAATCATTTATAGTCTAATAATCATAGTATCACAGAGCATGTTGCTCAATTCACAATTGAAAGTGCTCTTCTTATTATTTAACATGAATTCTGACATTCCCTGCACTTTTAGGAAAATAGAGATCAATCTGAATAATGTTAAGAGAACGTAACATTTGACACTAAAATTCAATGAGGAATTATAAAGTGTAATTATGGTGTCATGGGTTGGTATAGAAGTAGTTTGTCTTGATGATTTTATCAGCATAGCGGGTGGGATGTGATTGTTGAGGGGGTGATGACCTGATGATGACCCCCATCCCGAGGTCAGTTGTGTCAGGTTCCTCATTTGTCGACTGTGGCAGGCCTGAGGAATGTGTGTGTGTGTGTGTGTGTGTGTGTGTGTGTGTGTGTGTGTGTGTGTGTGTGTGTGTGTGTGTGCTGGAGGTGTCTTATTAGCACCTAATGATGCAGTGGGGACAATCTCCCTGTTCCAAACACTGAGTCTACCTGCAGTAGAGCTGATTTACAGGGCCTTGCTGCACCACTCAGGGCTGAAGGATGGAGGCTTTTCACTCATTTTCTGATCTCTGTCCTCCTTGGTCTGTCTTTCATGTTTTGGGTGGTGGGAGGCTCATATAATAGGGATTAGAGTCAAGATTGGATGCTAATGCTCATAACTTTTGCGGTGAAATTGTTATTTCATCAAAAAACAACCTTTAGAATTACCCGAGAAATTGTTATTTTTAAAAGGAGTTGTATTTTTTTCCTTTTATCTTTCTTTACTTATTGTATTGTATTATATTTAGTTAGTTAGTTAGTTAGTTAGTTAGTTTGTTTGTTTGTTTGTTTGTTTGTTTGTTTGTTTGCTTGTTTGCTTGCTTGCTTGTAAATTAATTTCCAATTAGAAAATCTCTGACAAAGAGGCAGGGACAAAAGCAACATGAAGAAAAAGAAAGAATAAAATAAAATATTTACTTAAAAAATATATAAATAATTCGGTCAGAAGATCTCTGATAAAGAGAAGCAGTGGAAAAAGCAAAATAAAATAAAATTGAAAGACCACAAAATACTTGGCAAACGTGAAAAGACAAAAATAAAATCAGTAAAATATAGTAAAGTATAAAATAAAATAAAATAATCCCTTTATAAAATCTCTTAAAATATTGAATAAAAATAAAATAATTATTCAAACGTTTTTTAATACAAACGCATGTGCACCACAAGGTGGCAATATTTATCCGAAAAAGGCATTGATTTGCCAAGACGATGTCTGTATCTTTTATAACACACCGTATCCAGTGTTATCTGTGAAAATGAGTTAAAAATTATAATTATAATAATATAAGTACATTATAATTACTATATATTCAAAGTGAATTTTAAAACTTACAGATTTATTCATATTTTTCTAGAAATGTAATGCACAAAAATGGTAAATTGTCACTAACAACTTGAACCTTAACTAAAATTTCTGAATGCCAAAGAAGTGTTTAAGGGAACTTTTGTTGTTGTTGTTGTTGTTGTTGTTGTTGTTGTTGTTGTTGTTGTTATGCAGTTAGTAAACAGATAAATTGCTTGCATGGAAGTTTTGTTTTACCAAAGCATTTACAAATGCTTTTAAAGCTGACACAGCTCACTATAGTTTTCTATATTCTATTACAACTTAAATTATGCAGTGATGAATCTTATAAGAGAGAGCAAGAAAGAAAGATGTTTTTATGTGGTAACATCCAGCAAAGTCTCTGAACACTGAGACTCAGTGTATTGGAAGGTCACTGGACGCTTTTGTGCATCTCACTGCATGTTTTAACCCTCGCTGTGATGTGTTTAGTGAGAAAGATGGACCTCCAGTGGTGGCAACATGCCGGTCCAGACATCTAAAGCTGCCCTTTGACCCGTAGCCTTATTTAGGAGGTATAAATGACGGAGGGATGAACAAAAGAGCAATACTCATCCACCTGGCACTGTCGGAGTCTCCAGTCCGAGATCTGTTACAGCAAATGGTCAGAGCGCTAATTACAGCTGATTGACTCAGTCGAACGAGTCCATTAGATGAAAATGGATCAGTGCTCAATGCTCTGATGCATTTTTGATTTGTCTTTATTAATGCTTTAATTGCAAAGCTTAATTAATCATGTAAAATCTGATAGTAAATAAATAATATCATCTCCTCATGTGGCAACCAGGATTGTTTGATTTGATAGAATTCTGTGCTGCAGTGATTTGTAATTTTTTGTCTCATTGATTTATGTATAAACACACAGTAGCTCAATGCAGCCTGAACAGAATTTTGTGTTGCTAAACTATACTCGTCTTATAGATTCTTCTTCTATCAGACAGGTATATTCTTAATTAAAAAATCATCTTCTGCTTGTTTACTCGCAGATGTTTGACGGGCCGAGACATATACGGAGGAAGCATCTAAAATGCATGCATGAAATTAAAAATGAAACACAGCAGCTACAAATTAAGTCCCCTGCCTCAAAAAATGCTAAATTCAGATGAGAAATATCTGACAGTACTGGAAACCACCGACAGTGCAGGTGAAGAAGTGGTTAATATTTGACTTTCGTCCTGGGAAACAAATTCAGCAAACATTTGTTATGTTTTGCAAGCAGTAGTCATTATCGTTTTCAAAGACATGCACTGTTGCTTGTCAGTCAATGCGTTGAAAACCTCTAAAAAATAAATCAGTTGTCTAGTAACATTAATACGTTTGACTGTTAACTTTCTGCAAGTTATGGAAGAAATGGACTCCCAGGCTCCCTAAATTTTGTACTCGTGGATCCAGGTCTTTTTTAAAAATATATAACACATTTAACACAAGGTTGTGAGTTGTAATCCTTTCACATTAAGGTTTACAGCAAGCCAGTTTCAGTGAGCCGGCACAATCAATAACACAAACTTGTCACAAAATAAAAAGTAGGCAATCACTCATATTCTAGCAAGTCTCCAGAGAAAGAGGAAAAAAGATCTTTCAAAACCGGTCTTTTTTTGTTTGTTTTATTTTTTGGGAGGCCGACTGTAAGCTATTCTTTCACTTAAAAAAATAGCCTACTTTAAATTAAGTCTATATAATATATCATATTCAAAAAAGTTCTCTTTCTCTATCACATACTTGCGATATAATCTGATAATCACAGATAAACTATATGGACACCTACAGATTTTATTTACAATAAGTGTTCGCACTCTACCTGACTTGTAATTTAATTTTTATGTCACTGAAACGTTTTTTTGAAATGCTGGTGAAACATAAACTGCACCTATATATATGTTAAATAAATAAATATAGCCTACTCTTTTCTTTGCCCTACTTTAAAGGAGGTCAACTCTTTCCTACAAAAAAAAAATGTAGGCTACAAAAAGCGGTAGCTAGCCTACATCAAATTATGTAAACACACAATATTCATGCAAAGCAAGAACTTGAAGATATAAGCCCAGTTGAGCCGTCAGAATTAAAAAGTTGGTAAAAAAACGGTGGCGTACCTTTAGCTGAGGGTATTTTTCAAGAATAAATACATTAAGTGCCAAGAAATTTGTGTCTTTTGGTAAACTGTAGCCTATTTAACAACAAAGTAGTAAATAATTTGTTGTGTTTTGAAGGTATGAGTCAAAAGGACAATGCCAAGATGGCGGATTTGGTATGTATGAAAATATAGCCCAAGTTTTTCAGCACTCTAAAAAAGTATGAAGAATTAAATGGTGTTTCTCTCAGGAAAAGTGAATGACACAAAGTGAAAACACACATTGTTTGAAGCAGAAGGTAAAGCTTTTGTTGGAGCATTTTTCCTTCATCTGTTTTCCTTTTTAATCGATGGTCTGCTTTTTTAATGAGACATACGATATGCACGAAGCATGTTGGACTTGACAGGATCAGTCACAGGTGGCAAGTATGCTGATACATCAAGGATACCACCTTTTACCCTGACAATTCCTCAAACTCAGGAGGCCAATTAACACCTGCACAATGAGGGCCGAGAGAAGCGCGCCGAAATCCTCCCTCTTGAGCAGAAGAGCGCAGCGCGCGTGGCTGAGAATGGAAAAGCGCGGGAAACTCGCAGGTGAAATTCTCCTCAGGGTAATTGTGGCGGGACCTCAGGCGAGATTCGGCGATGCGTTTTCTCTCTCTTTCCGCCTTTGTTTGTGCTTTTGTCTCGGTTGTTTTCCCCAATGTGGTTCGAATTAAGTCACATGAATTAAATATTAAACGTACATCAGAAAATATTCATTTAAAGGTAAGATTTCTGTCAAGGGAACCGTTTCAACTCAATTGTTATTCTTCGGGCTGATGGTTAATACATATTCATTCATCAAAACAATCATTAAATGAAATGAGGCATAGGTACTGAGATTTCCTTCTGTTAGACACTTTGATTTTTATTTTAAACTAAATGAGTAGAAACGAGCATCTGTAAGCGATAATAGTGTGCATTATCAATAGCCTATATTATACATTATCAAAATAGACTGCATTATCCCTGCAGCTACTTATTAATAAATTCATGTAAATTAAATATTTATTATTTCCTTATTGTACAAGACAAAATAGGATTAAAATATGATATTTAGCAGATGAATGAACAGCTGAACGGTGCTTCCCAGGACAATGGTAATTTCAGAAATATTTGTCCAGGGAATTTGACCAAGTTTGATCAGAAAAGAAAGCATATTATAACCTTTAAGGGGTTAGCTGTCCTAATGTCAGTTATACATAATAAAATGATATATACACTGCCCTCCAAAAATTTGGAAACGACCCTAGAAAAGTGGGGTTTTGGACAATATTGGCGTGAATTCTTTTTAATTTGGGATAATTTTGCACTGATAAGGGACAACACAAACTATGAAAACATATTTTATTACATAAACAGTTTCAGTATCCACCATTAGCAGCTATTACAGCTCTGCGTAATCTAGGCATCCCAGCTGCTTAATTGGCAATCAATTGTTGAAGCTATTAAGGTGTGCTGACCCAAAAATCTTTTAAAAACCTGGGTCAAGTTTAAACCAGTAACCAGGCATCACAGCTGGCAAAGGGGCATGTCTGACTTTGACATGTATATATTGCCATTATTATGTAATCAAAATGAAAATTATTATTGCTGGTCTTCAATGATAATGTCAAGTTACTTTAATGTATTTGCACCAAAAAATGTTATGCTATACCAAAAGGATTTATGATGATATCATCCAAAACCACACTTTGCCAGGGGTGTTTCCAAACTTTTGGAGGGCAGTGTATATACATATATATGTATATATAATAAAGCATTTTAAGGTGGTAGTCTAAAATGTTTTTCACTGTCTGCAGGTTCATAGTAATATCCTCATCACATCACTACAGACTGACAACAGAAATCTGAGGAAACAAAAAGAGACAAACCAGGACAGGTGAGACATTGTTCAGTTCGGTTGTCTTCTCTATGCTGAAATCTGACGTGGTGCGAGTTGACATGGAGGAGCCATTGTGTCCCATAAAAAGACATCTCAAGACCCTCTGCTCTTTGGATAGAATGTAAATAAGATCCTGGGGAATGTACTGGGAGAACGGCATCGGGGGGTGAACACCGGCAGCCGGGGTCACCATCCATCACGTCGACTCGGGCCTGGTGCGGTGGACAAGCTCGGCACAGACCAAGAAACCTGAGCCACTACAAGACAAACACATGCTCCCTCCAAAACAACAATGGGCTCCAGTGACACACGCTGTCTGCTGTCAGAGCTTCACCGCAGGCTCACAACACCTGACATTGTTATATTGAGCGTGTAGTGTTACCAGACCCACAGTTAGAACAGGCCGGCCTGCTCGTACGAAGGAACAAATCCCAAAGATAATCGCAAGTGACAGCTTTAGGAGACAATCCTATGGTCTTTTTAGGCAGGAGCTTATGGAAACTTAGAAGAGTAACAAATAGGGACATTATGAGCAATGTCAGATTGAGTGACAAGGCACAATATAGACGGTAATAATAATACGAGATTTTTGTTTCAATTAGATGTTCTTCTTTTGAACTTTCTACACTAATTATTTTTTTATTTTGAAGTTGTAAATAAAAAAAAGGTAGAATTTTAGTATAGGGACGAATTCTCACTATTAACTAGTTGCTTATTAGCATGCCTATTATTAACATATTGGCTGTTTATTAGTACTTATAAAGTGTGACAAAATAAATAAAAATAAATAAATAAATAAATAAAAATTATTGAGGTAAATTTTACAAGGAAATATTATTTTCATTTCTACTTCAGAATTTCATAGTTTAATTCAGTGTGTAACTTGCCATGTCTTTGTAATTATTTTTTAAATTAACTAGCAATTTCTAAATGAAAATTGTGGCAACGTAATTTTTTTTTCAGTGTATTCATCACAGAATCCTGAAAAAAAAGGTTTCCTCAAAAATATTAAGCAGCACAACTGTTGTCAACATCAATAATAATAAGAAATGTTTCTTGAGTATCAAATCGGCATATTAAAAAGATTTCTGAAGGATCATGTGACACTAAAGACTGCAGTAATGATGATGAAAACTTAGCTACATCACAAGAATAAATTATATTTTAAAATATATTTCAATAGAAGACAATTAGTTTAAATTTAAATAATGTTTCACAATATTACTGTTTTTACTTTCTGACCAAATAAATGTAGCCTTGGTCATCAGCGATTACTCCAGTCTTCATTGTCACATGATCCTTTAGAAATTATTCAGATTTATTAACAATATGCTGATTTATATCAACATTTTATTTTATTTTATTTATTTATTTTTTTTTTGGAACCTGTGATACTTTTTCAAGATTCTTTGATGAATAAAAAGAACAGCATTTATTCACAACAGAAATCTTTTTTTAACAGTATTGCCTTACTACTATCCTAGTACTATCACATTTTATCAATTTAACATATCCTTGCTAAAAATATATATACATTTCTTTCAAAAAGAAAGAAAGAACGAAATTCCTGACCCAATACTTTTAGTGTATATTGTAATAAATAAATAAATAATCAATCAATCAATCATCAATCAATCAAAAGTTTGGGTTCAATAAGATGTTACTATAACTATATACTATATAATATATATATATATATATATATATATATATATATATATATATATATATATATAAACTGTCTTGCTACAGTATCACAAAAACAAAGCCAGTTTAGGACAATGTTACTCATTTGCTGGCACATGACAGTGCATTTATGAGTTCCTGTTTTGAGCTCAGTCCAAAATATGTTCAATTCTCTTGGCCAAGGTACTTTGTGCCAATCAATTACAAGACTGCAGCTAGACACTGATGTAAATGTGTGGCTCTGGTGCCACATCCATACCCTCACAGTAACACATGAGCACTTCAGCCAGACCGTGTGGGCGTTTCCGAAGCCATTCCCAGTGATTTTCCTGTTCATCCACCCCCATCATTCTTCAGTGTTTGTGTGTCTGTTTTTGGGGGGATGTGGGGGAAGGTTCTTTAGGGTCCCTCAGTGCTAAGCCGCTGAAGTCCTCACAGCTGCACCGTGAGACCGTAGATTTACAGGTGCCACTGACCCTTTCATCAGAGGAAGTCGACTCAGCCGGCTGTTCCTCTCTTTTTCCAGTAGAGGCCAAGAATCTTTGATGAGTCTTAGTTAAGGGCGCAACTTACTACTAACCGAATTCTCTGAACTTATGCAGCTAGTGAAAGTGTTTCCTGTTTCAATCATCAACACAACTATTCCGGAAGATTCAATTAACCCACAAAGCTTCATTTTAAAGCACATTATTAGTCTAATAAATGAGAACATGTTCCTTGTTAAAAAAAAGGGAGAAGTTGTTAGATTCAACTTTACCTTGAAACGGTAAAAAATTGTTCAGGTCGCAGAATGAATAAAATATGAATGACAGCGAGTTTCAGCTAATCAATTCTTTGAAGAAAAAAAAAGTAAGTTCATTTCAAAGAATGCGTCGTGCTCCTGGTGAGGAATGCCCGTGTTTCTGAAATACCACAGATAAAAGCCTGGCCCTGAACGTGACAAACTTTGCAAGAAAAAAAAATAATTATTCACAAATTTCATGCATTTTGTTATTCTTTTAGTTTTGAGTTGAATGATTGTCTTTAGACACAAACTAAAAAATAACAAAAAGCATGAGTTATTTTAGATTGATGAAAATTGTACAATTTTGAATAGATGATTATTATAAAGTTATATTATGCTCAATATTTTGCCATATATATATATATATATATATATATATATATATATATATATATATATATACTGTATAGATAGATAGATAGATAGATAGATAGATAGATAGATAGATAGATTTAAAAAATGTAAAACAATTATTTCCAGACAGAAGACATCACATTTTCCATATATAAATTTTGAACAGATTATTGTTAAAAAGTTATATATACTTATTATATTCTCATTTTTATCACTATATATATATATATATATATATATATATATATATATTAAAAATGTATTTAAAAAAAAATTAAAAACTGGACCACACTTTCAATATAAATGTTAATAGTCCAAATAATAAATAGGCCAAATAGAAAGTGAAAGTCCCCAAAATATCTTCAAATATTCATTAAACATTTAAACAATTTTTATCACTATATATATATATATATATATATATATATATATATATATATATATATATATATATATATATATATATATATATAAATTAATACCATATTCATGTACATTTTTAATACAGAAATTGTTCACAATGTCCTCTAATAAACATTCATTAAACATTGTTTGAGTTTCTTTTTGAGAGCATTAAAGAGACCCAAATGAGCCAGTGAGAAAATATGTGCTGTAGGTGTTGAAATACTAAATACTAAAAATCTTGCTATTTTGAACAAAACTAAAACACATGCATATACTAGAATCCATTCCAGCATCTTTATTCCAGAGACTCTTCTCAAGAGTAATGTGTGTAAAGACCAAGAAGAGCTCGGCTCAGTAAGACAGACAGTTACACATTTATATATTTCAGTCCCATCTCAATGGCAAAATAATTAATCTGAGATTGCGCTTCACTCCAAAAGATATGTAGTACAACGATCAGCTCATATTGATTGACCCCTAGAGGACGATGGAGAGTTGATTGGCATCCGCCGCCATCAGAAAACATGTTCTCAACAGCCATGTGGGGAAATAGGTTGTTCCTCTTCATCCCTTTCAATGGGATCAAGGTCCACTAACCCCATGTCTGTTTAGGAAAATTAATCTGTTGAATATAAGAAAAGGCTATTAATGCAATGGGCTTTGGTTTAGAATGGGGCCACCTTTATTGATCAGAGGTCAAATTCTTCTTCTAGAATAATGTCAGGTGCCATCGATCTGCTTTATACACGCATAGATAAAAATGTGGTCTGAAATAGACTGATATCCATAAGCAATATGATACAATAGTGAGGGAACAATCACAATTCATCACATCTTTGGCAATCAATAGGAGTTGATAATGAACATTTTTCTTGAGTATTGCTATGTTTTAGGTAATGCAAACATCAGACTGGCTTGTATGAATCGCCTGAATTGAAATTGTTACAAAAGCAAAAAGATGTATGCCTCCAAATGTTATGCGATTAATAACATGTTCTCACAGCTTCTGCTTTCCATGCTTTGTAAAGGCAAACTTATTGACCTACTAAATATATATATATATATATATATATATATATGTAATCAATGTAAATTAAATAAATACATTTATATATAGTAATATATAATAAAAATTATTATAGTGATGTATAATTAATATTATTTCAATATGTAATTTTATATATATATATATATATATATATATATATATATGAGAATTAATTATATTACATTTATAATTATTAAATTAATTAATTAATTATTTAATTTAGTAATATTAACATGTAAAATTAGTTGATATATAAAATACACAAATGGATGCTAATATATTGTAATATTATTATTAATATATAATATATAAAATTAGTTCATATATAAAATATACAAATATATTGCATTATTATTATTATTATTATTATTATTATTATTATTATATAATTTAATAGTGCTTAATATATATGAAAATAAAGTATGTGTGCGTATGTATACTTACATAATTTTAATAAAATATGTAATTATTTAACAGGTTATATATTTTAATTAGGTTAATACATATTTATATCTATTTTTATATTTTACATATTAAATATAATATCAGAGAATTATATTATGTTTTATAGAATCATTAGTTTAATTGTTTTTCTTTTAATTTAGTAATATTGACATATAAAATTAGTTCATATATAAAATACACAAATATATGCTAATATATTGTAATGATATTATTAATATATAATATATAAAATTAGTTAATATATAAAATACACAAATATATGGTAATACTGTATATTGTATATATAATTTAATACTGCTTAATATATATGAAAATAAATTGTGTGTGTACCTGTCACGGTGCACACACGAGGGACGCGAGGAGACATAGGTAAACTCAAAATACAGTCTTTAATTAAATCCAAATGACAGACAAGGCAAGACACGGCAAGACAAGGCAGGAATGACACACAGGAACACCGGGGGTAACGAGTAGACCAGACCAAAATGAACTGAACAGGCAGGAATTAAATACACATAGTAATTAACTAAACACACCTGGAAAATAATCAAGCAATCAAACTAGACGACGACAGGAACAGGAAGGACCAAATAAGGGCATAACAGGGGAAACACAAGACAAGACAGACACAATACTGATATAAATCCCCCCTCCCGGAAGGCTTTACCCACGCCATAACATTAAAACCAGGGAGGGGGGGTGGGCACTCTGGAGGCCCCTCAACAGAGACACAGACAGGATAACAGGATGGGGGCCTCCAGGACGGAACAGACAGGAACTGGGTGCCATGGTGGATCAGGGATCTCAGGAGGCCATTGCGGTGCAGGGAGCACAGGGGCCCATGGTGGTGCAGGGATCTCCGGAGGCCATGGCGGTGCAAAGAGTTCAGGGAGCCATGGCGGTACAAGGAGTTCTGGAGGTCATGGCAGGTGGTCTTAGTGGCTGTGGCCTTGGTCCCCTCGGCCTGGCCACCACAGCCGGAACCCCTTTGTACCCCCTCTGCCCCCCAAAAAAATTCCTTGGGGGTACTTACGGGCTGAACTTAGGGACAGAAACCCTCATGGGGCTGAATACGGGAACAGGAGCCCTCCGTGGGCGACACTCGGGAACAGGTGCCCTCCGTGGGTGAAACAAACACAGGACAAGACAATCCACAGGAAGCCCTCCGTGGGCTAGGCTCGGAAGCTGAGGCTACCTTAGGGCATGACGGGAGAGCCACAGCCCTCCCTGGGCTGGACGTGGAGTCAGGGGCCCTCACAGGGTCCCTCAGCAACCACTTCAATGACAGGGGGGCCAGGCGGCTGGGAATGGCCTCCGTGGCCATAACCAGAGCTGCCTGCCCCAGACAAGTCTCCGTGGACAAGACCGACAAGACATGACTGGGTTAAAACTGTTCCTGTGGACACAGTACCTTAAAAAGCCTAGACTCCGGTCAGGCTGGGAACGGCACTCCTGGCCGTGACTTGGGAATTGGAGAGAGCGGCGGTCGGCGGGCTTGAGTCAGCGGCGGACGGCTCGCTTAAGGTGAGCCACGGACCGTGGCGTGCCTGGGTGAGCCGTGGGCTGCGGCGTGAGGTGAGCCATGGACAGCGGCGTGGGGTGAGTGAGCGGCGGCCAACAGACTTGGGTGAGCCACGGACGGCGGCATTCATGGGTGAGCCAGGGACGGCTGACTCGCGGCGCTCTTGGCGGTCCCGCCGAACTCCCGCGATGATCCGCGGGCTAGAGCGGGAGAGTCGAGAGGTGACTTCCAAAGCTGCGGGAGGGGAAACACAAACAGGAACAAAACAAAAGACTTTCAGAAACGAAAAACAAAACGAGGTGAAGGGGCGCCGCTTACTTTCGGTTTCAGTCTGGTCTTCTGTCACAGTGCACACACGAGGGAAGCAAGGAGACGTGGGTTAACTCAAAATACAGTCTTTAATTGAATCCAAATGACAGACAAGGCAAGGCACGGCAAGACAAGGCAGGAATGACACACAGGAACACCGGGGGTAACGAGTAGACCAGACCAAAATGAACTGAACGGGCAAGAACTAAACACACATAGTAATTAACTAATCACACCTGGAAAATAATCAAGCAATCAAACTAGACAACGACAGGAACAGGAAGGACCAAATAAGGGCATAACAGGGGAAACACAAGACAAGACAGACACAATACTGACAGTACCATATTTTTAAAAGGTATCTAAACATATTTATCTGTTCTTATATTTTGCATATTAAATAATTCAAATTAAATATATAATATTTATAAAAGATACATTTAATTTTATTAATATATAAAACATATAATATTTATGTCATTATTCAATTATTCATTTAAATCACTTTTTAAAACAGTATATATGGTGATACTTGAGACACAGCTGCCATCTCCAATTAAAATCTAATTTAATAATTTTAAAGTAACCATGACAGCAAACATCCAGAAATGTTAAAGAGGAGCAGAGCGCCGAGCTTTGACTTCCCTATTAAGAAAATGAGACATATTTAATGAGTGGGAAAGCCTGCTCAAGCATTAGAAATTCTATCCTGCCCATTACTGCCCTGATGAAGCCAAGCTAATGGAGCAGGACTCCAGGTACCCTCATCTAAATGAAGAGGTGGAACTAGCATTTTTCCCTTTCTGAAGTGTCCATAACGCTTACTTCTAATAGCCATTACCTCTGCTTTAAGAGGACCGAATGTGATTACGACCGCTGGGAAACAGGAAATTATTTGCCAAAGGGCTTGTACGGACAATCTGAGGACAGAATTTCAAGAGTTGGTACAAAATGTAAATAGGAATCATGCTAAACACAGTTAAAATTGTATTTATTATGAAAGTCTATGGAAGAGTCTATTGAAATTCATGGTTAGAAGGTATGAGAATCCTATAATGAGCCATTCTACAGAATTGGTCCAAACTGCTGTCCCACAACCAAAAAGCACATTTAATACACATTTAAGTATTCAAATCTTGAATGTTTACTAAGAACCTTCAATTATCTATTGAGATCCACAATAATATTTAAAGTATTAGTAAGCTTAATATATATGTATATAAATGGACTTTCAGTTGGGAGGTGGCTGTCCTGAACCCTAACCCCTAAATTTCAACTTACGAAAATGATATTGAAATATTTTTTTTTCCATTGTTGTTTTTAAAAGTATCTTTTTGATTCTTTAAAAAAGTTCAAAAAATATTTATTTTACAATTTCTTTGTAAATTATGAAACTTTATGTAAAAAAATGTGTCCCACATTTTCATGTCACTAAAGAAACAGTATATGTTTTAGTCCATTAGGGGAGACTGATTTTAACTACACCCCTAACTTTATGATCAGGAAATATTTATGTCACTCACTCTCATAGCTACATGGTGATTTTGAGGTAAATGTGTTCAAAAGTCTATAAAGTGGAATTTCGGTAGTGACATCTTTGGGGGTTTTTTGGGTGTTATCCCATAAAATTGTCACTACCAAAACAGTCACGGCCGAAACATGTCATCATTGTTTCAGTAGTGACGAAAGGTAACACATAATCCTCATATCTGGGGGAAATAAACACAATTTTAGTACAGTTTAATACAGCAAATTTTTGTATTTTAGTATGTTTCAGTGTTTTAGTATGCAAGTTAAAATTCTGTAAAGAAATGTGGTCGCTACCAAGGCATTACTGTCACTACTGAAAACGTGCAGTCACTGCTGAAACATGGGATGTTTTGTCAAAAATAAAGTATACTGAATTATGAACTAAGATGTTTTGATAGTTTTTGGTTCAATGTATATTCAAACTAATGAATCCTTAACTTTGAAATCAGTATTATGAACTTTTTGCCTATATAAATATATATAAAGGTCAAAATAACCCTTCTAATTAAATTATCATTACTGTGTTTTTCGGTAGTGACAAATTTGGGGAGAGGACAAATATTCCAAAACTTTCTGAAAATATAATGTAAGAATTTACTGCACAATTACTAGAAATGTGTACCTTGGATATTATACAACTCTGACTTTGGACCAATTCTGTAGAATGGCCCATATAATAAAATAGGAAAGAATAACAATTTTTAGTTTAGTGTTTAAAAGCTAAAGTTTTTATTTTCCATAGGCCGTCCTTCAATTATGTAACATTGTCCTTTAGATCCCTTTGGAATTCTGTAACAACAACAGTAGAAGAATCGTCTCATAAACAAGTTTTTATCTGTCAGACAAGATGGCACAGTCCTTCTCTCTGAACTCACAACAGTCCTCTGAAGCCTCTTCCTGGCAAACAGCGCACGACGCAACACCTTTCCTTTCCATCGTAACATTCGCTCACAATGCAGGGATGGCAGCTCGGGACCCTCAGGATAGGACGTAACCGTTTTCAACACTTCCTCCAGCTTTGGGCCACAGAAGTGGTTTTTGCGTGTTTTTAGAGAGCGGGACGGCAGGGAGGGGTGAGACTTAAAACAAACGGACCCACTCGGACACTTTGATCTTCGTTTCCTGCCAATTATTTACGTCTGTTTCTCACGAATCTTTTTTTCGCTCTCTTGCGCTTGATTGCGGCTCGCTTCCCTCACTTTTCACCCTCGAACACAATATGATTTCTCTTTAAAAGTTTCTGGCAGGAAGCTATAAAAACACCCCAGTTGCTGCTGTTATTTGTTTGGAATATAAAGTAGCTCCCAGTGGAATATTGTGCTTTAGATGTTTGATAACCCACTATGAATTTATATCATACATTAATATGTAAAAATGTATTATGGTTATTACTTATATTATGGGATATTTTTTGAGTAAACATAAAATAAAACTAAACAACAATAACAATTAATAATAAAAGTGTAAAAATAAAAAGAATTTAATATAATTATTATAATAATTAAATAATATAAATAAATAAATGAATAACAATAAAAAATACAAGCAGATATAAAAAATTAAAGAATTAATTATTATAAGTAAAAATTAAATGAGTATAAAAATAAAATAAAAATAATTTAGGAATAAATAAATAAATAACAATAAAAAATACAAGTAAATATAAAAAATAAATGAATTAAAATAATTAATTATTATAAGTAATCATTAAATAAATAATTAAATAACAATACAAATTAAATAAATATAAAAATAAAATAATTTTGAAATAAATATTATAATGAATAATTAAAATGAATAAATAAATAAATAATAAACAATTAAACGACAATAATAAAAATACAAGTAGATATAAAAAATTATAATTAAAAATTATAAAACTGAATGTAAAATATATTTTTATTGTAAATAATAATTAAAATAAATAATACAAAATTAAATAACAATAATTAATTTTAAATTGTATTTATTTTCCTTTATTTTAAATTTTATTTTACAATTTAAATTAAATGAAAATAATTAAAATTAGTTATCAATTAATTAATACAACAATAAAAAATCATTTTAAAAAATTATCTTCCAAATCTTGCGATGTGTGGGCTATTGCGTAATATTAATTTTATTATTATATAATATACAACATCCAATCAATTCCTGAAGGATAAAATACATTATTTCTCATTGAATATCCTGCTTCACTCTGACTATTGTCACATTACTAAAGTAAAATGGGTTGCAAAAAGCAATTCAAACTAAATAAATATTTAAACTAAAAGTTAACATGCTAAAATTAAATGCCTAATAAAACCAATTATCTGCAAAACAACACAACGTTTTGACTTTAATAAGCTGTCCGATATCCTAACTATCATGTCAACATAAAATTCAGTCAAACCTCGCATCAGCATCCAAGATGCATTGTTTATTCAAAGATGCATGCTAACCTTCATCACCAAGTGTTTTTTGCTGAACTTTGCTGAAAACCCATGGAGGGGTATGAAAAGAATGATAAAGGGGCAGGGCAATCGGTAGCAGGACCTCCAGAGAGGGGCCATTAATCTGAGGCCTCCCGTCGCACCCGTAGCCTGACCGGCGTGACCACAGGCCCGTTCCCTTGACCCGCGCACTGCAGCGATCTGCTGAAGAGGCAGCTGCTAAAATGGCCATTTTGGAGAAAAACAGAAATGATTGTGGCCTATGTTACTGGAGCAAAGCAATAGGATGTCATTTAAGACCCCCGCTGCTGAGGGGCAACCCTTAACTTCCCACTATAGTCTCCAAAAGCATGGTTTTTGGGTATTGCTGAGGAGCGAGTATGTGCATCAAGCATGCTCTTACTTGTGTGTGTGTGTGTATAGGAAATATACACACTGGTTACATATATACCATGAATGCAGGTCTCTGGTTAAGAGTGTCTGCCAAAAGTACAAACGTAAATGTAAGTTTCTATATCATGCAATGCATTTTGAAATATTCTGGTATTTATTTTCAAGATAATTGTGGTCAATTACACAATCAAATTTGAATTTCTGTTAATTATTGACAGTATGAATTCTTAACAATTCTTGAAAACATTTATAAAACATTTGTCTGAGGTGCGTAGATTCACCATAGGCAAAAATTAAGTTAAATTATGGAACGAAATAAAATGAAATGATTTAATTATGATTATTTATTTCACAGCCCAGTACGTGTACACAATATTAATTTCAATACATTTTCAAATGTATATTACACACACACACACACACACACACACACACACACACATACACACACACTACTCATTGGTAACATATATAAGGATTAAATATAATATTATACACAATGCAATGCATTTTGAAATATTTTAAAGACAAAGAGATCTACTTTCTGAGACATGGTCTTGACTCTATGAATTATTAATAATTCCTGAAAATAAACTCACTATGGATTCACTATGGGCAAATAAATAAAATACAATATTAATTAGTTTAATATTACATTTATTTTATATACAGTTTATATAAATACTATACATTGTGTGTGTGTGTGTGTGTGTGTGTGTGTGTGTGTGTGTGTGTGTGTGTGTACACACACACACATTCATATAAATATGATTTTTTAAAACCAGTTTATCAGACATTCAACCAAGCAAAAATATTTATTACCAGATAAAATACGGTATTTTGCGTTATTTTAGGGTTATTTAACTAAAAGTATTTAAATATAGAAATTAAATATATTTAAAAATATATAATTTAAATGTTATCTATAAAAAATTTATTACAATATAAAACATTTAAATATTTTAAATATAATATTTAATATCAAAATAATTTTTAGTCCAAAAAAAAAATGGGATTTGTTCAGCAATTAGATTATTAGATTAGTGTTCATGAGATATTCAACCACACTTTTGTCACATCTACTAACTGCACATCTGGCATTTTTTTTTTTTTTTTAAAGTCTAATGTCTAAATGACTAAATAAAATTTGAAATATATATTTTACAACTATTAATAAATAACATAAAATACAATTTTAAAATAAAACATTTCAGTATTTTAAAATGTAACATTTAATATAAAAATAATTTTGTCCAACAAAATGGGATCTGTATTATTTGATTTTTTTTGAGATTATATTAATAAAACATTTCTATGCAATACATAGCCTATATATATATATATATATATATATATATATATATATATATATATATATATATATATATATATATTAAATATGATTGTTAAATGCATAAACATTCTTTCTTTAGATCCAGCCTCCCAGTTTCAATCACCTGTCATCAATCAGCATATCAAATCCTCATTCATTCATTTCTTTCCGCTCTTATTAGTGTGTTATGCCTATTCCAGCAGAAGATGGGCAGTGTTTGGGGGGGAATGAAAGATGAAAGGCGTGTGGGGGCTTCGGCCGAGTCGGAGGCTGGCCATCGCGTGTTTGGAGGGAGCAGTTGGGAGTCTGATGACAGAATGGTCTTTGGGAATTTAAGAGTAGCTTGGAGTGCGCTTTTCCCTTTGGATGACAGCTCCAGGAAGGAAGGCTTCTCTTTTCAAAGGCTATGGCTTTATTTATATTACACATTTTCATCGAAGGGCTCTTTCAAAGGCAGACGGCTTTTTTCAGTTGCCCGCGTTTATGTTTTATCACCGACCGTATGTTTGCTTTCAGATGAGCAGACTTTATTTCTTCACAACTGTCCGGCAGGAAACAAATATGCAGCAGAATTGGGTTCTTCTCTCACGTACACGCTTGTGAACAGTAAACACTGATTAGCTCCAGTCACAGCTCTTCCGTCATTAACCATTATTAGCTCAAGACGGCTAAATGATAAATGAGCTGTCATTCAAATCAGCCACATCATTTAGGACTGTATCATTGCTGACAAACAACAGTGTCATGTGACCGTTGCCCCAGTGGGACAAGAAAAAATCAAAGAGAGGCGTTCACCTGTTACCTGTCAGTTAAATAAAGTGCAGAATGAAAGGCCTGATAAGTTACTGTGCTTCAAATCACTCCTGCCCTCCGCTGTTGTCCTGCTAAGACTGATGAGTAGCAGTGTATAATTGAAACATGTAGCACATCAAAACAGGAAATGAGGTCAGAGGAAATGAGTAATATGAGGAAGTCTGGTCGCTACTCTTCATTAGAGATGCAAGCGGGGTAAAAACAAAAAAGTACTTTTTGTCACGATTAACATTAACAAAAATGTTATTTATGGTTATGTTAATATTTTAGAATAAATGTTTATATATATATATAAACATTTATTCTAAAATATTAACATAACCATAAATAACATTTTTGTTAATGTTAATCGTGACAAAAAGTACTTTTTTGTTTTTACCCCGCTTATATATATATATATATATAATAAATTCACCAACAAAATGGGATTTGTCCAGCAATTAAATTATTAGATTATTGTTTGTCAAGCAACAAAATTAACTATCAGCAACAAAACTGTATTTTGCATTATTTTAGGGTCATGTAAATAAAATCATTTAAATGTATAAATTAAATACCTTTAGAAATATGTATATATATATATATATATGTGTGTGTGTGTGTGTGTGTGTGTGTTATTTATAAAAATGATTAAAATCAAAAACATTTAAATATTTTTAATCTAATATTTAATATTAAAATATTTTTACAACAAAATGAGATTTGTCCAGCAATTAGATTATTAGATTATTCTTCATCAGACATTCAAACACATTAACTTTTTGTCACTTGTACTAACTACACAACTGGCATTATTTTAGGGTTATTTCAATAAAAATATTAAAATCTCTAAATAATGACTAAATAAAATTAGAAATATATAGTATAATGTAATATAGTATAATATAATATAAATTATATATTAAAGTAAATTTAAATATTTTTAAATGTAATATTTCATGTTATTAAAATATTTTTTGTTCAGCAAAAAAAAATTTGTCTGTATTATTGTATTATTTTAGGATGATAATACATTTTTTTTTAAATGTACATATATATGTGTGTGTGTGTGTGTGTACTTTTGTGAATTTATATTTAAATATTTTTTAATTTAATGTTTAATATTAAAATAATATTATTATTATATATTATTAATATATAATATTATTATATAAATTATTAAATTTTTAGGTTATTCTTCATCAGACATCAGGAAACAAAATTACATTTTTGTCAAAGCCTGGTGAATTAATAAATACTTCGCATTATTTTAGGAGTCTTTTTGGAGTAACTAAAAATTCAATATTATTATATTTGAATATTTAGTTATATAAAATTTAAATATTAAATATTTTAAATCTATATTTAATAAAAGAAAAAAATCCAATAAAATGGGATTTGTCTGGAATTTTTTTTAGCGATTTTTTAAATATATTTTTATATATCTGTTGAAAGTCATTGTGTAGTCATATATATGAGATGAGCTCATCTCCAAAAATGTTTCATTTCAGATTAACTTCCACTGATCCAGAAGTTGTTGTTCCGACAGATATTTTCTGTCGTATGTCAGTGAATTGATTCGCTCTCACTGCTCACATCAGCAAAGCTGAAGCAACTCGAGCCTTGTATTATACAGCAGTTCCTAATCAACTGAGCAGCCAACTGGCTTCATTTACTCACCAAAGACAATTTTCGCTCATATTTGCCACTTGGAGAGCGTTAATTTTAGACCCCAGGTAAAAGTAACACTGTATAATGTGTGAAAAACTTGGATGATTAGGAATCTTGATCCAGCTGGCGTCCCTCACAACTGCGCAGGTCAAAGGTCAGCATTTCTTCAGCCAATGAGGAAACTAGAATGAAATAAAAAGTTTGCTGTACATTCAGACTTCAGAGCCTCTGAACAGCCGTTTCCCCCTGCCGTCAATTAATTAATTAGGAAAAGGTGTCATTTGTACGGGACTCTTGAGAAATCAAGGGCAAGAAAACTCTTTTCTCTCTCTCTCGCCGTCATGTTGTTCTTCTTGTCAGTGCTTCATTAATTTTCTCGGGGTAAATCACGTCAAGAGTGCGCATGTGGAAGCTGTCAGGGTGTAGATGTATCTCTTCATCACCTCGGGGAGCGTGTGTGTCTGGAGCGGGGCCCGTGGGTAATCTTGACGGGGTGTGGACGGAGCCTTGTAAACAAGATGCTAATGTCTGATAAGAAAAGCTGATGCCTAATGACAAATTGCTAATAACGGCAGGAGACTGCAGAGAGCGCGAAAGTGTATTGATTATCCTTATTACCCAAAGCATTCGTCTCGGGAGGAGGAGGGAAATTAGCCTGCGCCTGCCCCCGATGACGGACTGATTGCTCTGGGGGCCCTGAATAGGACAAATGCGTTCGCACAAAAACACATAAACCTCAACCTTCTGCCTGCAGGAAGATGAGAAGTGAAAATATCCCTGCGATTTTGTTGAGACCCCCTTGTGAAAAAGAAGTGCGCTTTTGTAGTGTACTTTAAATCTTTCTTTATGTATTTATTTATTTATTTATTTATTTTTGCAGGTAATATAAATTAAATAAAATTGTACTTAAAGAGAGTCACTTTCATGATTTGACTGTAGTGTGTTATTCAATATTACAGTATCTGTATATTTACTGTATATATTACAATATCTAGAGTAGATATGTTTTAAATACAGATTATTGGAATATGTTTAACAAGAAAATATTATGTTTTTCATATTAATTAGATTTAATATTAAAACATTCAAAAAATTACAATACAATATTTAATATTTAAATATTTTTTGTCCAGATTAATGTGTGTTAAATATTGTTTTCATATAATCAAATGTAGAAAATTTTAATATAAAATACAACATATACATAAAACAAAAATGGGATTTGTCTATAGCAATATTTCTATATTTATACAGTAGATGTGTTATACAAAAATGGTTATATATTTATTTATGAATATTATAAATGATATTTAAAATTAAAACATTTAATTTTTAAAAAACATAATAATATTTAATATTTAAATCATTTTTGTCCAACTTGTGCGTTAAATATAAATTTCATTAAATTTCATACAATGAAATGCATGACATTTTAATATAAAATATATACTACAACATATATATACAACGTGATTTATATGTGTATAAATACATATAATGTGATTTGTCTAGCCATTTTTATATATTTATTTATGTTAATTTTTATTTATTTATAAATATTATAAATTATATTTAAAATGAAAACTTTTTAAGTAATATTTAATATTTAAATCATTTTTTTGTCCATTAAAGGGATTTGTATTATTGAATTATTTTGCATTATTTCATATTTCATAATTTTGTGATACCATAATTTTGTATATATTACTGCAACATATACATACATCAAAAATGGGATTTGTCTAGCCATTTTTCTATATTTATATATAAGGTCATTGTATCATATATATATATATATATATATATATATATTTATGATACATATATCATATGTATCACATATATTATATATATGTGCTGGGCAATGATTAAAATTTTTAATCGCAATTAAACGCATAACTTTCTGCAATTAATCGTGATTAATCGCATTGTTATGCACAAAATTCAATCATGGATTCAAAAGTAGTGTACTGTGCACTTTTTTCTTTTAAAAGTACTGCTATATGAACAAAAGTGCAATAACATTTGGTTTGAAAACACTTTAAACAAATACGGTGCTATTTACAGCAATATTCCTTTTACATAGTAGCAGTTAAAATATTTCTTGTAAATCTCAACTTAAAATATCTCTCTCTCTCTCTCTCTCTCTCTCTCTCTCTCTCTCTATATATATATATATATATATATATATATGAGATGAGCTATAGTGTACAAAACCATTAAAAAGCTGTTCTATATAAATTCCAATTGAAGGAATTACGAAAAAGATATACTTAAGTCCTACTTAAAAAGGTCAAAAAAGCTCTCTTAAGCTCAACTAATTGCATTTAATATCAAGTTAAACTATAATATTTTTTCTATGAACTATGTTCTTCCGTAAAGTATGTTATATCCGTAATAAGTACTCTTTTTAAAAGTATGCTAGCTATAAGTGTGCTTCTTCTTCACTAGGGTAAGTGCCATTGCATCAGGAATCAAAGAGAGAGAAGGTTTGGCTTGTCTGTCTCGCCACATCTAAGAAAGCTTGACTTTCCTTGGGTACGTGCCACTCTTACTCATAAACCCCGGTTGGAAAATACTTCTACAGTAGTTCATGGTGACCACCCAGAGAAGTCTTGGAATTATAGATTCAATAAATTTTGCATTAATTTTCTGTTTCGAAGCTGGTGTTCTGGTGAGATTTGGGTCGCTCAACCATATCAAGTTTCTCAGGTATCTGCACGAGATGGAGAAAAAAAAGGCTTTTTTTGATGGTTAATCCACAATTACTTTTTTTCGTCTGAAGTGCTGACTCCTCCAGAGAGGACCGGAGAGGGCCATCTAGGTCACCGGAGGACTGCCCATCTAAGCAGCACAAAAAATGAGGTCACTCTTTTCTGCTGCTTCGCCAAAATCCATCCCGGGTCGAGCCGGAGACATGGGGATCCAAACCTGCTTTTGTTTCAGGGACGCATTGTGTGGAAGTAGACTGAGATGAAAGACAAGAAAACTTCTTTTTAAGATTAAAATCATTAGTTAAGACACGTTTTAGTAATTTGTACCAGGCCTACATGACTGTGTGTGTTCAGATCATTTAGATGTATTGTTTTATTGTAACTTTATTCATTTAAAACTAAAACTAACATCCCTTATGAAAATTAATCCTGGTTTTACTACAAATAAAACCAAAAACACATGGTTACTATAGTTAAACCACAAATTAACCATGGTTTTGCTAAACTAACCATAGTTTAACCACGGTATTTGTAATAAAACTGTACTTATGGTAATCAATACGCCTAAAAAACATTGGTTACTACAATTTGACTATAGTACAACCATGGTTAATTTGTGTAAAGTATAGGCTACTATTTCCCATGTTTATAATATAATGTAATATAATATAATATAATATAATATTAGGGTTATTTATTTATTTATTTATTTATTAGGTATTTCAGCTGAAACTGGCATGATATGATCCATGTTTACAAATAAGTAATAAATTAATATAGGCCTAATATAATGCATTAAAAGTTATTTTACTTTACTTTAAATTTAAGTTTACGTTACTTTATTACAAACTATTTTTCAGCAAATAGTCCTTGAACGTTGGCTGCATGTGTTGATTCACATTAAGATGTTTTATGATGTTTTATTGTAACTTGTTTTTGTTGCAACTAGCATGATATGATCAATATTTACAATATTTATTTATTTATTTATTTATTAAGCATTTCAACTGAGATTGTCATTATACATATACAACCCCAATTCCAGAGAAGGACATTTTGTAAAATGCAATAAAATCAAGAATCTGTGATTTGTTAATTCTCTTTAACTTTTATTTAATTGACAAAAGTACAAAAAAAAAAAAAAAAGGATTTCCAAAGTTTTCATTGACCAACATAAATGTATTTTGTAGATATGAACAACTTTTGATTTTGATGGCTGCAACACACTCCAAAAAAGTTGGGACAGAGGTACGTTTAACACTGTGTCACATCAACCTTCCTTTTATGTTTCATTGTTTGGGAATTGAGGATACTTTTTTGCAAGCAAAATTTTTGTCCAAACAAAACTTCAGAAGCTCAACAGTCTGTGATCGTCGTTGTCTGATTCTCCTTTTCATGACTGGTTAAACATTTTCAATTGGAGATAGATCTGCTGGCCGGTCTAGCACATTCACTCTGTCTACGAAAACACGCTGTTGCAGCACATGCAGAATGAGAGCTGGCATTGTCTTGATCTAATAACCATGGACTTCCTATGAAAGACATCATCTTGATGGCAGTATACATCTCTGTACAATCCCAATATATGCCTCCATGTCAATAGTACCTTTGCACATACGGCAGTCACCCATGCTGTTTGCTCTTCTGCAATCCTATACCATGACAGACGCTTGCTTTTGCTTCTGTCGCTAATGAAAGTCTGGATGGTCCCTTTGGTCTTTGGGACTGAGAACTCGAAATCCATTTTTCTTGGAAACAAGTTGAAATGTGGACTGATCTGACTGTCTTTTTGACTATCTGAGATGAGCTCTGGCCCAGAGAACCCGGCAGCATCGCTGCATAGAATTGATGTATAGCGTTCTCCTAGAGTGACAGATATTCAAGTTGCATTTCTTGATGCAGCAGCAGACTGTGGTAAATGACATTGGTTTTCTGAAGTACTCCTGAGCCCATGTGGCTATATTTAACATCGCAGTATGACGGTTTCTTATGCAATGCTATCTGAGGGCTCAAAGGTCAAGCACATTCAGCTGAGGTTTCCTGCCTTGCCCTACATGTACTGTGATTTCTCTGGATTCCCTAAATTTTTTCATAATATTATGTGTGGTACTTGGTGAAAGATCTGAATTCTTTGAAATTTTGCATTGTGAAATGTGATTTTTGATTTGTTTGACACTTCTCTCGTGAAATTTGGCACAAAGTGATGAGCCATGATCCAGCTTTGCTTGCAAAGACTGAGATGTTCCTTTTATACCCAAACATGAGACCTTGACCTATTACCAATTCATCTGCCTTACTGTGAACTGTTACAAAACAATTTAACGCAGAAATTCTATAACCTTTTCACTTTTATTTTGCCTCTGTCCCAAAGTGTGTTGCAGCCATCAAAAGCAAAATCTGTTCATATTTACAAAATACATTTACGTTGGTCAGTGAAAACTTTGGAAAACTTTACTTTTGTCAATTAAATAAAAAGTTTTTAACTAATTGTCAATTAGTTAAAAAGAATGAACAAATCACAGATTCTTGATTTTACTGCATTTTACAAAACGTCCCAACTTATCAGAAATTGGGGTTGTAATATAATACCTTAAAAGTTACTTTATTAAGTAAATTAAGCCATTTAAAAAAT